>JAHREE010000278.1:4058097-4423622 GCA_033628505.1 Tringa tobata | reverse complement strand
CTCCTCACTCACACACCCCCCCTCCTCCCCGTTTGAATGGGCTGGATCCGCTTTGGCAGCCCCGGGAGGCGGCAGGGATGCCGGCAGCCCCGGGAGGGATGCTGGCAGCCCCGGGAGGGATGCTGGCAGCCCCGGGAGGGATGCTGGCGCTGGGTTTGGCGTAGCAGTTGGGGACGGTAGTTTTTAAGAGACGTGGGGGGAATTTGCAACAGAAATAATAAGTTTCTCTGTGGTCGCCTGATTAATTAAAAATGAAGTACGTGCTGTGCGTTGGCACAGTCCTAAGCAATGATCTGGAGCGATCCTAAGCCATAATAGTTAATAATATTTTTTTTAATTTTTTTTCCCCTTTCCTAGAAAATTCGAAATACCTAAGTATTGCCGTCCTAAATGGGCATAGAGCCCTCAGCCTTGCAGAGCGTTCGCTGCTTAATGAGCGTTTGTAAAGGGATTTTCATTCCCCCTGAATGTCAGCGGGAGCAGCCAGAGCTCAGGGAGGCAGGTCACCCGCTTCTCTTCTTTTTTGCAAAGGAAGAGAAGGAGCAGAATCACTTGAGCAGCCCTGCTGGGCTGATGGAGTGCACAGGATGACATTCCCCGCTGATAGAGTTGTTGAGGTGAAGCGTGCTGCTGGAGTTCATGATTTTCAGCCTGAAACTTGAGGAACAAATCAGAAAAAAACCCGTGGCAGCCTCTCCGTGAGCGATGGGAAAGGTCCCCTCGGGACTTTTTAATGCCCCGTAATGGACCCCAGGGGGCTGGGTTTCATTTTCGTAATTTGTTTTCAGTCTAGTATATCAATATCTTTATTTCAGTTACAGGTGCTATTTATAGAGCATGCCTTTGAACCGGTGCATTTTTATTTACTGATTTCCTCCTCACATTGCGTGCTTGTAATGGGTTGCACGCTGAGATATTTCAGTGGCGCTGCTATTGTTTAACTTATGGAGATGTGCATTTTGGGCAAATTAAATACATGTAGGTAACCGTGGCTGTGCATTTTAATACCTCCTCTGGCGAGGAGATCTTTAAAGGCATTAAAACATTTTCAGACATACGTATAATGCTAAACCGAACTTGGTGAGAAGGAAAAATACAAAAAAACCTCCTCATCATTTTCTGCGTTTTCGAAGGTGAAACAGTCATAAAGCCACAGCTGAAGTTATAAAGCAAATTCAGAGTTTGAAATATGTCCTGCATCAAGGGGTAAAACACTTCCCATGCAGACACTTGTGTTTGGAGATATTCTGCCATCCATCCTGGGCGGATGAATCAGAATGTGGGACGGTACAAACAGCGTAAAGCTCTGTCCTAAAAAAAGTTATGTGCAAATTTCTGCCTTTAGTTCTTATTAATAGGCCACCTGAGATCAGCAAGACGATTTACAGTGCATAAAGTTAAGCAGATGTCCAAGTCTTTGCA
Source organism: Tringa tobata (assembly GCA_033628505.1). NCBI lineage: Eukaryota > Metazoa > Chordata > Aves > Charadriiformes > Scolopacidae > Tringa > Tringa tobata. The sequence continues at coordinate 4,422,200 of JAHREE010000278.1, read as the reverse complement.
GTACCAGGATCTACATTGGCACATTTCTAAGTAATAGATACAGAATAATCCTGTGTGGCAGAGAACCGTGGTTTGAGGGCTGCACGTGTCTTTAATTTATAGAGATTAAAGACATTGAAAAAATGCTTTGGACTTTTATATACTTATGAAAAAATTGAAAAATAATTTTAAAATGAAAAATAATTTTAAAATTAAAAAGGACTTTTTTTTAGAAGTGCTTAACAGTAAAGACCCTGCTTCTTCAAAAGCTATCCATGTACCTTCATAAATGGAGGTAGAAATACCAACTGATAAGGCTAACTATTGAAAAATAAAATAAATGTTTGTGTCATAGCCAGGCTTTATGTAATTGACTAAAATTCATGTGACACAGAGTCTTGCCTGATTTTTTTTTCCCTCAGAAAAGTTTAGACTTAACACAGGGGGACCAAAGGCACTGTATATTTTGTTTTGTGTTTTGCTGTAAAAAAATATTCAATTTTAAAGAAAACCTTACATTCAGATCTACATTTCAGAAAACCAAATTTCATTTCAGAAAAACAAATTACTTGTGGACCAAAGTTCTTCTAAGAAAATCATATTTCTATTGATGCTCCGGATACTGATTTTTGTAGGGATAAACTCTTGTTCCCCATGATACAATAATTTCCTAGAAAATATTGATTTCAAGAAAAAAAACCCGAAACATCTAAAAAGGCCATGGTATTAAAATATTTTTCAAATGGAGAAATTTAGTGACGTTTATATGGAATTTCAGCTCCCTCAGGGACCTTTTCCTTTCCATGCTGAATAAGAAAAATTGCTTTGTGTAATGGCCTTTCCCTTAAAATAGAGGGCTTAGAAAGATCATGTTATGTAAAAAATGTATCACTTATACTATTATAAATCATTTGTGATGAAACAATCTTTTTATTGTTATTCATGGATTTATGGAAATGAAGAATCTTTTTTTTTTAACTACAGGGGTGCTGAGCCTTCCCCACTGCTCAGTCTGCTCCAGCTACGACTGGAGGAACCCGTGTCTGTGACAGTGGCCAGACACTTCACGGGGGGGTCACACCTCGACCTTTGAGTAACGACATAATGCAATTTTTCTGTATCTATGTCTAACTCTGGATCCTGATAGGATTACTGTTGCATCTTCAGGTGCCTTTGTCAGCTGAGTAAGCACCCAATTACTATCAGACAGTACCTAAGACAACCTTTTGTCTTTGACCACTAAGCCCAAAGACGTGGAAGACACCTTTTCTTTCTCAAGAAAGCAAATATAAATACATGACTTCATATGGCTAGCAATTACAAAAAAGACAAAAGCTAATCAGTCAGATCTTTTAGTTTTGTAGGATAGTAATTATGTAATACTGTCTTCGCTCTCATTCTGATGGTCATCTACTGAGGTTAAATTAATACCCAACACTCTGCCACTAGACCTGTTCTTCTTTTGAAACTCTATCTGGAGAGTGTGCTGAACACTGAATACACTTGTATACTGAAAAGAAATATGAATATTTTAAGATAGGAAATTATATATTCAGTTATAATAAACATGTTATAGTTTATAAAAGGTATCAAGAGAATCCACTTTGTAGTTCTGTAATTACTGTAATTGATTGTGCGATATTTCATATTTAATCTTGGGATCAAAGGTAACCATTGACAGCCTTAATTTGGGATCCTATTTAATGAGGTGCTGCTTATCTTTCTGTCACTAAGATATTAACTTTCAGCAGAAGATATATTTTCAAGTAATTGAATGTCTTGCTTAAGTCAGTGTGTAAATTGTTTTGATTGGGGAGGCTTTGCACATAGCACCAAGTATAATGTCAATACCAACAGCAATGAGCATTATGGACATGAAAAAAAAGGAGAATTATACTGCATAAATTAAAACTAATCCGGCTGGAAATAGTACTTTAAATGCAATCCCAGAGTGTGAGGAAATGGAAGGAATTTAGAAAGCTATAATTCCAGAATTGTAGGATGACAGTAAGAAATCAAATATTCCTGTGAGTATAGTTTGGCATGAAGAATGCAGACATATGGAGAGGATGCAGAGAATGACAACAGAACTTGTAAAAGACCACCTAGGTTGATTCATCAGGGAGGATGAAAAGTACTAAATATTTAATGCTTTGTGAACTGCTGGTAAATAAGGAGAGAATAGAACTGTTTGCAAGTATTTGAGAGACACAGTGATCGAGGAGGGAAACTAGCTACATTTAAAGCGAATGAGCAGCATAGCATGGCCAAGGGGCTTTGAGGTACTGATGCAGGGCTCTTAGAAAACAAACCAACCTGATGAAACTCAGGAGGAAATTAGTTTAAAGTCCGCACTAATTTAGCTATTTAGCTGCAGAAACAACCCCTGTGTTAAAAAGTAATAAATATTGTAAAGAAACCTTTCAGCCTTTCATTTTCTTTTTTTTTTTTTTTCTACAGCAGGTCACTGAAATCTTGCTTATAACTTGAAAAACTGGAATTTTATTCTTTATAGGCACTCGGAGTCGCATGGCTAGATGTTGGGGCATCATCTCCCTCCCCTAAAGCTGCATCAGTTACCTCAGTGTATTTCCTGGCAGGTACTTAGCTAACCTAAGTTTTTAAGACCCCCCATTGACGGAGGCTCAATGACCCACCTACTCCAGAATTGTTTCCAATGCCTTTCTGTCCTTCTTGTTTTTAAAATACCTCACCTGTATCTTCCTTGCTGTCATTTAAGCCCACTATTTTTTGTCTACGCTTCATTTTGGAGAACAGATTATTCCCCTCCCTCTTTGCAACAGCCCTTCTTGTATGAGAAGGTGGTACTCTCTTGTCCTGAGAGGACAAGATCCGTCTGAGAAACACACCTTTCCCAGACTTTTACTTGATTTCTTATCACTTAGAGGTTTACAGTGATCTCTGATCACTGTTGTTCTCTTCTGTAATATTTCCAATGCATCTACATGGTTCTTGCTTGAAATCAGAGATAGTACTCAAACTGATAACATCAGCAGCGCCGAATGGAGCAGAAGGAGAGTTTTACATAACTTGCAAGTATCTGCCCTATTTCTGCGTGCTGGTATTCAGGGGTTTTTTTTGCAACAGTATGTTGCAAAACTCACCATAACACCACAGCATGTATGGTGTTAAATCTGTGGAACGTTACAGTGGCCAGACCCACTTCCGTAGAAGTGCTGCCAGTCATCCCATCCCGCCTCCTTCAGCCTGGACTCGTGCAGTTGGTTACTCTTATCTAAATTAAATGCCCTGCTTCTGTCTTCTTCAACCTGTTGAAATGCTTGAATTCTAGAACCCTTATCCAGTGCAGTTGAACCCTTCTCAGTTTGGTCCATCTGCAAGTACAGTGCCGCTCTCTAATCCATCTTGCAAAGAAATCTCTGAGAAGTATCCAAAAAGACTCCTGAACAACTTTTCTCAGGGTGTCCTTCCAGTGTGAGAGGGAATTGATGATAACTACACTCCAAATATTCTCTTCCAAATGGTACCAACTTCTACTGCAATTTCATCTAAGCCAACTGTCCCTAATTTGATTATGAGAATATAATGAGATTGGGGACTGTACCTGTGGCCCAAAGTTTCTCAGATTTCATCTCTCTTTAGTTTCTCTTTAATTTCTGCTGGTTTTGAGGCTGGTTCCCGAAGTACTGTTTGTTACTCTAGTTGTTTGGAAAACCCTGAACTTATTTAGAAAGCCCCAACCTACTCTTTCCCATTCCATCCATTTTCCCTTTGTCACTGACGTATTGGCTGCCTGGTGACAATTAACATGAACAGTGAAGAAGAACAAGAAGGAAAAAACCCAGACGCTTTGGTCTTCTCAGCACCACTTATTATTGGATTTTTCTTTCTGCTTGGCAAACCAAATTTTTCCTGGTTTCTCCTTATTTTCTAATGTCTGTACAGAGTGTCTCTGTACAAGACCTGAAGATGCACAGCCATGCACATCCAGCAGCAGGTATTTTTGACTGTGTGGGACCCCAGTATGAAGGGACCCTCTTTGCTGGGAGCTGGGTTACGAGTTTTGATGTGATAGTAAAGGTGAACAGACAAAGGGAACGGGCAACTTCGCCGTGAGTATGCTCCTTTCTGTGGTTTTTAATGGCAAAGGGTTCGTGTTTGTGCATTGTCATCTTAGCACAATGTTACCTTTCTACAGAACGGAGTTTATGTACTTAGTGAAATAAATCTGTTTACAGTGCAACCTTTCAGCTACGTAGACTATGACCCTAAATGCAAAACAGCAAGGGGAATATGAAATGATTAACTGATCCAAGAATGTGCAGTGAATAGTACTAGGTTTTTGTCTGGGCTGGAAAATAAAGGTAACAAAAGGAATGCGATGGTGAATGGTTGTAATTTTGAGCAACAAGAGCTTGAACCATAAACTTATTTAGTCCAAGACCTTGAAAGAACAGCCTTAGCACTTTCAATCTTTCATTAAAGCAAAGTTCTCTTAATTTTTTTAGTAAGAAAAAATGACTTTAAGAAAAAATAGTGACTTCAATCAGTGAAATGACTTTAAAATGAGAGGTTCACAGCATTTCAGCTAACAGTGATTCTTGTCAAATGTGTCTCAGCTTTTTGTTTTTCACTTCAGAATTTCCCAAATTTTACTGGAGAAAGGGTCCTGAATCAGAACTTCAGCTCAGTAGGTTTTTAGATGCTGCAGAGAGTTCCCCTTGCTCTGATTTCAGGCTGTGCCTTTTCATGGGATTGTAACAGTTCATGCGTGGGTGAAATTAATTACCAGAGTTGTTAGCTTTATGTAAGCAAATCATCTTGTCTTGCTAAACTTTCATTGCAGCTAGTTTAAGTATTCACAGCAGGATTCCTATTATTTTGTTTCATTATCCTTTATTTACTAATAAAGCTGTTTTACGTAGTGATTCATATCTGGAAGCAATTTAGTATGTCATCATGCTCCTATTTGTTGTCTTCATTAATGAAATGAGAAAACATTGTCAATCAGACAATGGGGGTTGTTACCATGATTTATAAATTCAATCCCAGGGGTAAGCAAAGTTCTGATAAAGAAATTTTAGGTCTGTTTTTTTGAGAAGGGCTGGGATTAGGTTTTGCAGGTGGAGGTTAACTGGGTTTTTGTCTTTTCTTGGAAAAAAGACTATGGTTTATAGATGACTGTTAGTGCTGTACTTTTAGCTTTTCATGGCTACATACATTTGAGTGAAAAGACTGGTAAGTCCGAAGGAAGCTGGAAGTAACCTGAAAGTGTTGCTCACTGTATAGATCGTTCTCCCTGTTCCATAGATAAAGGGAGGGAATGCAGACTGGAATACCTCACTTTTTACCTCGCTGCCAGTATCAGCTACAGCTGCAGATGTTGTTGCTGGAGAGCAGGGTATGGTGGGACGTAGACCTGGCCCTTGTGTTTATACTGTTCGATTTAAGGCCGGTGATTAATTAGGTTGTTGCATCCATAGCTGGAGTTGCATGCATAACTGAGACTGATGTTGCTGTAGCAACCTGGAGAGACACAACTGTGCTGAATTTCCCAAGTCTTTGAAGTAGATGTTCTCCTAATCCAAAATGGGATTGAGAATTCCCATCAGCGCATGAGGAGTGTAACTAAGAGGGGGCCTCATGAGCAGATTGAAATCTTGCATATCTGACTCTCAGACCAAGTTGAGTAAATTCCTGTTCCTCATCAAAAGGTTAGAGAAAACAGGCATTTGCGAGAGATAAGACAAAAGGAAAGCCTGTGACTCAAATTAATCGAGAGCAATTGATTTGAAGACAAATAGGAGCAATGCAGGATTTGATGACTACTGTGAAAATCACAGGGTGCTTCCAAGAGGCCATTGACAAAAAGGTTGGAATGTGTTCCAGGTATTGTGACTGGCCTGGAAATAGAAGCAAGGAGGAACTGAACATGAGCCAGGTCAGGACTTCACAGTGTTGTACCTCTAATTAAAATAGTGGTGGTGACATGACGCATGCTAAGGTAGACAGAGGAAGATGTGAAAATCATATGTGGATGGGAGGGATAACTTGGGCCGGATGAAGGGAACTGGGAGGGGTTCAGAAGAACTGCGGGAAGGTGTGGAAAGCTTTGGTGAAGCTGTGGTAGAGGCAGAGTTTTTGGACTGATTGCTACCTCCCGTGCTTCAGTGGTAGGGCATCCCTTGCATCTGGGACCCAGCAACTGTTCTATTTGGGGATAAAGTATTTAATACGGTTAGTCAAAACTGCAAGTCAGACACCTTCAAAAACAAAACAAAACAAAACCACAAAAAAATTGGGGAAAAGTAAAAATAGAAATAATCCTCACTTTTTAAAATGTTGGAAACTGGGATTATTCATTTTGAGTTGTTGTCATTTCAAGGTCACGTTTAAATGTATTTATTACTTCAGCAGTGATAGAAAATGTCCAAGCAACATGACTTTCCTTAAAGCAGTATCCTTGAAAAGTTAATTATCTAAAAGGTTTCAAAATGTTAATGGCAAAATAAGAAATTAGATTACCTTGGAGTCAGGGAACTTCTAGTGAGATGTGTGGCTATGAAAATATATGCTGTCGTAGGTTTGTACAATTCCTTTTACCTCCTGGAAAGCTGTTTAAAGCTGAAAATAGTTTTTTTTTTTTATTTTTCCTTTTTTTTTTTTTTTAACAAAGCAGGAGAGCAGCAATGTAGGAAAGAGTCAGTGGGCCATAAGCTATTTCCTTTCAGACAATTTAGTTCATATACCGCAGTTACGGACTGGCGAGCCATTTCCCTGCAAGTTAAACAGGAGCAACACTATGACTTTCATCCGTTTTTCTCACTCTGTGGCTCAGCTTGTTCTCAGCTTGTTGATCAACAAGGGCTTGTTGCAGTCTCTCATCCAGGAACCTCGATGACCGGGAGGCACTGAAAGGGCAGAGGATCCCGCTCTTCATTTGCAGTCCAGGCTGCTCGTTTGCAGGGCTCTCACATTTCTTCACGCTGCATCCACCTTTTGGGGATGTGCCAAGACTTGCTGCAGAGCGACCCAACAGCTGGGTTCTGGTTCTGCACCAGGTCTCCACAGGAAAGTAGGGTACCACACAGGAGAAGGATTGAGCCATGGGGAAAGTGTGTCCGTAATCACCACCTTCTGCTCTTCTTCTCCTCTTTGCTGGCTTATCAGACAGCTTGCAGGAAACTTCAAAGTGGAGCAGCTGCTGAAGCAGTGGAATTTCTGGACAACTTGGGATTTTCATTACCTCCTTTGGAAAACTGACTTAGCAATTATTCTGGAAGTTACAATGCAGAATTTGGATGAACTAAAAGTTTTCTGCAATTTCTGTGCAACGGAGACACTGTGTTGTACTTTCAAGGCAAAAAAGGTTGTAGCAGTTGTTTTTCTTTATAAAGAGAGAGAGAGAGAGGTACTGAGTTTGGCTTGTGAAGTTACGAAGTTCTAAGTTTTCAGTGACATGAGACTCGTGTGGAACCGGTACAGCTGCAGCCCAGGCCAGGTTTCTTGCCTTTCGTAAGCGCTGAGATGGAGAGGTTTATTGCTGGGATGTTTCCCTGCTGTGCTGCAAAGTGAAACCTCCCAGTGTTACGGATCTTAACTGGAAAGTCAAATTGGCAAGTCAAATGTCATCACGTGACTTAATTATCTACAAAACATAAACAATCAGCAGAAATGGAAATCCTAATGAAATGGTAAATGAAATAATTTGTATTTTAGTAGACTACTGTTATTCTAAGATTATAACCAAATTATTATCTTGACAATGGTTATTAAGCTTATCTAAAAATAATAAGCTCTAATGCAGTGTTGTAATATATGAAGTCTCTCGCGTGTCCCGTGTAGCAGAAGACACAGTCTCAGTCCCAGTCAATGAGAAAGTTAAAGGAAAAACTTAATGATCTTTTAAGTCAGTAGGAAACTAAGCCAAATTTGAGCCTACATTGGAATTCAATAAAGACATTTTAGGAAAAGTATAACATAACATTGCGTCAATGGAAGAACTCTTACCATCTTCTAAGTCGAGTCCAGGTTGGCTTTTGTGTTTATTTAAAATATTCAAATTAACCTTTGGTTCAGACAGCTACTTCTGTAGTTCACTGGAATTTCTGTAGCATTTGGAATTTGGTATGAATGATTGAAAACATTCTCCTTTTCGCCTTTTTTTTTTTTTTTTTCTTAAGAACTGCGAAGATTGAACAAAGAGCTACAAGTGGAAAGATAAAAATACTTGGAAACACTGAAGCACATAGTAACCAGACATGAAATATAAACTAGAGCAAGGAGCGTATCAGATGGCAAAAGAAAATAAATGATTGTTAGTCTTTGGAATTTCTGCTTATAAATAGAGGACTTCCAGGCAGTTGAACAACAAAATAGAGTATGTTTTGAGGCAGAAAAGAAAGATAGCTGCAGACATGAAAAATCCAACTTGTTCTATTTAAGGGTCAAATACGAAAAAAAGAATGGACTTTTGACTCTAAGGAATAGTTATTTGAAATTACTGCAACTAACCCATCCTATTTGACAACATAACTTGAAATGGCATTCTGAGGAAAGTTCTGATTGAGTAACTTCTGGCACATGTAATATAATTTCAAGCCTGTGTTTCAATACTGTCTCCTTCTGTTGTTCAGTTTGTTATAGTTTTCCATTCTTCAAGATGACACTGAAAATGTGCCTACTGGGAATTTACTATACTGTTACTGAGGTTTATATATATATATATATATTCAGGTACTAAAAGGTGAGCTAATGCATCATATAAGAAAATTGTGGATCATGCCAGAAAAAAAAAAGAAGTAAGGATTGTGAAAACATTGAACATAAATGTTTTGAAGACAGATACTCATAGATACTACAGTCAGAATAGACTGTGACAATTTGGCCTGACCTCTTACCTAGCAGAGTACATAAAACCAGTGAAATGGATCAAGTCTTACATACTATTCTTTTAGGCACTCACACACACTTAACTTGAACTACCTTATTATTTTTTTTTCAGTCATTAGGATTAACTCACATTTTCTAAATAAAAAAGATTGCACCTGTAGGACAGGTATTTTGAAGAGCTCATAATATTATTTGTTATTATAACCAATATTTTATTTTAAATCTTTTGTCATAATAACTTATTTCAATAGTAAAAGTGACAGAAATGAAAGAAACATTTTTATTATTATTTGAAAATCAAGGAAATAAAAGAACAACTTGTGTATTTAAATTCTCTGCTTCTGGCATTTTCAAATGCAGCCAAAGGAGCTGCTTTTTTCATTTCGTCTTGATAATATATTGCTTAGTTTCTTGAAAGAAGATTGGAAACAGGCTTCAATCTCTGCTGAGTACTTGGACAATTAAATAAGTTCTGTCTTAATAATGGAAAGTAATATTTCCTGAATGAACAGGCAGTTTGAATTAGTTTGAAGAATGCCTGAACACTTTGAAAAGTAATCTCGTCAGCCTCCATCAGATATTAAAGTCTGACCTGGTTGGTACTTAGATGAGGGGAAGTCTTAAGGAAGATGGAAGATTTTGTATAAAGGGTTTCAGTGTCTGGTTCCACTAGGTGTTTTACATGAGATTAGGAACAATATTAAGTCGAAGAAGATACCACTTTTCAAACGAATCATCAAACTGAAATACTTTGCTAGGAAATGAAGATAGTGGAGTGGGAGCAAGGAAATCATGGTTTCGTTGGTGAAAAATTTCAACCAACTCATCAGTTCTAGAGGGTAGATAAACCACAAATAATTTAGGCTTGATTTAGGGGCTTTCGTTTCAGGGTCCAGGCTACATTCCAAATAACATACTGATAGTTTGCCTACTTACTCACCTTAGCTACAGCTGGAAAGTTTATTCTTAACTTCCTGTTCTTAATCATTCTTGCACTCCTGCTGGGTCCAGGCTCAGTTTTGCTCAAGATAAGGTTTTACTGCACTGGTGAACTTGTTTAGGAATGTGCATATTATTGAATCGGCCCATGTGGTTATACAGTGCTCCTCAGGCAAGATGATAGATTGAAATTTTTTCTTGACTTTCGCGAAATAAAATCAGATCCTTTGAGTAAAGACTCTTTTATAAATATCACGACTGTTAGATGGGTGTGATGGTTTTATGAATGTAAACTTAGAAGGTCCTGAATTATGCACGTCTGTAAAATGTTAAGTCTCTGCTTTACACAAACAGCAGTTTGTGTTGCCTTGTACGTAATCTTTCTTCATTATGTTTTCAGGATGGAACATGAGGCTACCCAGCTAGAAAAGCTGCACGTGCATAGCGTGTATGAGAATACAGCTGCCTACTTTAATGATCTGCAGAGCAAAGCGTGGCCTCGTGTTCGAAACTTTCTGCTGGAGCAAAAGCCTGGCAGTCTCGTTGCTGACATAGGTAATCTATTCCTCGGGAAAGATTGTCTATAGGCTTTGTTAGTTTACATATTAATCATATGTATCCTTCAGAGCAATTGTTTTTAAAGCACATTTAAATTTGTTTTGAAGATTGTTTTTAATTTTTTTTTTAAACTCAGATACCTATACCACTCGGTTTATTTTGTTGACACTGTATCACATAACCAGCAAATATGATTTTTGCCTTATTTTGATTGAGCTAAGCCTTAATCTACCAGTTTCCCCACAGATTTGGTGGTCTGTCATTCCCCTGGAGCCCTTTTTAAAAAATGGTATTAATGTTTATGTTAATGTTAATTTTGTGTTTCAGTTTCTTTGGATCTCTTGGTTTAAGTACTGCTGATCTGCAATTTAATGCCTTGCATTTGTTCTAAAACTCCTCCTATCAAGGCTTTAACCTAGGAGAAATCTGATGTGATTTCTCTTTTTAAAAAAAAAAAAGTAATTGTGGTCTGAGAATCTCCCTGTGATCCCTATTACAGACATCAAAACCTCATTTTTCTGTCATGGCCTTGTCTTCCCTACACGTTGAGTTTATATCTTGATTTTCTATTGCACCTCCAGGCTTTTTAGGGGTTTCCAAATCCTGGTGTGTTTGTTTTTTGTTATGACTTCAGTGCTACGTAGCACATCATTGCAAACAAGATGCTCCTTTGCACCACTGGATTTTCCTCACTGTTTAGACTAATAAAATGCTTTTATGCAGCAAAGTGTAATAAAAATACACAATAAATTATGCATCTGCCTTATCCTATCAGAGAAGACCGTTCTTTGAAGATGTTGTGGGCCATAATCAAAAGATAATATATCATTCTCCTGCTGCTGTTGGGCAGTACCCCAAAAATACTTGATTGCTCTTATTTTGGATATGTATTTTCTTTTATATGCCTGCACCATTTTCCTTAATAATGTCAGGAAATATCCTGTGGCATACACCCATTCAACAGCCAGCTTCACATGATATTTCTCAGCTAAAATTTTTTGTCACCTCAATAGAAGTCATTAGAAGCTCAGCTGAAATTCTTTGAGGCTCTAGCAGCAGGCATCACAGTGGTTGCCCTAAGCTTAAGATCACCCTGTTATAGTTTCAGCTGAAATAATTTGAAGGCATGTAATACATGTGGAGAGGAGGTAGATGCTTACAGTTGCATATTGAATATTCCCACCAAGGTACCTCCTTTTATGAGGTTAATACAATCTCCGGGAATCTGACTATTGTTTTTATTTATGGTATGTATTTTTGGAGGAAGGCTGCCTAGTGGCACCAAGATTTTCAAAATGAGATGTTCAATTGATAAATTCTTTTTCTGTTTAATACCACCTTTTATGAAATATATTATTGTTTGCTAGCTTTATATGAAGCATGGTAATGGTAGCAAAATATAGTATCATTCTGTCTAATTGCCTTATTATTGTTCATTCATCAAAATAAATGACAATAGTATGGCTATTGTTGACAGCTTCATGAAGGAATCCACCTCCTGATGACTCATTTAAAAGTGAGTCTCCTGCAAATGTAGATTTTTAGAGTACTGAGAGTGTTGCCATTATTTAGCTTCATTCTGGAGAGGGCCCTATACTTCCAAAAACTCACAGTGATTAAAGAGCACTCCACCAAAAGCCGCGTATTAAGTAACTGAATCTTCTAAATTAATGCCCGTTTGACTTGATGTGTTCTTTCTTTGAACATAGTAACTAATAATACTTTCTACTAATTTTAAATCTTACACTTTCTAACATGCAGAGCTTCTTGTTTTATTGCATATATTCCTTGAACTGTATTAACAATATTAATCTTTGCCATTTCTCTCAAGTGTTACTTCAAAGAACAGTGCTTGCTTTTTCTGTAGAAATATGCTCTTTTTTCACCGCTGAAGTGTTGTGCTGTTCTCCAGCAGTTCCTGTGCTGTCTCTCTAGATAATGGTGCACATTAACATCAACGAGAGCAGCAGCGCTGCAAGAAGCAGTGATGTTTCTAAAGATAACTCCAGGCCTTTAAATTGAATTACCAACACTGAGATGGTTCTCTTTGCCAAGCTGCTACCCCGTTGCTTGGCTGTCAACTTTCAGAAATTATTCTTCACTACTGACCCATAACTGCAGTGAACGTTTCCTAATCTCATTTTGAAAAGTGCCTGTTATGCATACAGTATTGAGGAACACTCTGAAAGATTTCAATTTAGTACAGCACAGTCCTTGAGAAGACATACTTTTAGGTGGAAGACATTCTGGAGCAGTTCATTACATTTACATGCATTATAGCGCGTTGGCAGAGAGGCAGAAAGAGGATGTGCCTGCGACACAGCAGGAATTTCTGTGATTCACCGTTATTTTCAAGTCTGCCTCTGAAGTTAGAATTGTCCTCTCTGTCCCGTGTCAGTGACGGCTGTGGTTTGGGACTTGGAGAGAAATGGGATGCACTGGAGAGGGACTGCATGGGGTTCAGCAAACACCGGGGAAATACTTGGCAGAGAGAGGTATTGCAGGTCCCTAAAAAGACTAAATGCGCTGGCTTCAGGGAAAGCCCTGAACAGAAAGTAGTTGGAAGCTGGAAGGGTATTGAGGAAAAGGGTCACAATGTTTACCTTCTTCTTACTCTTTCTTGGGCCCCCACTTAGCTCATGGCTGGAAACCCAATGCCAGGCTACATAAAGGCACAGTATGAAGCAGCCTGGTTGGTTTTTTGCTCTAAGATACACAGTCGTGCCTGCAGAGGACCACTCTTTCCTTCTCCTACCTGGGCTTTCTTTCCCCCCAGTATATACATAGCCTGCTGTTACACAGGGCTGGGTAATGAGTGTTTTTGTGGGTGATGTTGGTGCTGTTACACTCCTAAAGGTGTGAAGGTGTAACTTCAAACGGTCCAAATGAACCCTGCAGCAGCCAGGCCAGTAGGGGCAACCGCTCTCACTTTGTTTTCCAGGAAGCCGTAGAATTAGGAGAGCCTCCCCGTTATTTTCACTGCTTTGTGGGAGGGCTGGCAAGTGTTTGGAATGTGCAGCCTCTGATCTGGTATTCTTTTCTTTAGGTTGTGGAACTGGCAAGTATCTCAGTGTCAACAGTCAGGTGTATAATCTCGGCTGTGATTACTGTGGACCACTGGTAGAGATTGCAAGGAAGAGAGATGACGAAGTTCTGGTGTGTGACAACCTCAACCTCCCCTTCAGGGACCAGTGCTTCAACGCAGTCATTTCCATTGGAGGTAAGGCAAAAAAACATGCATTCCGGCCTGCAGCAAGTACAAATTTTTTTGGATCCTTTTCTTTCCGTGTGCCTTCATTTCAGTTAAATTTGTTTTGAAACAATTCCCTCAGAATCACAGAAGATATTACTGAAATTAATGTAGCAAACATGAAAAAAAATACATTTAATTCCATAGCACAGAGGCGCTGTTGACCAAGGAAATATTTGGATCATTTGTTTGTTTATATGTGGTCTTGTTCACCCTGTGGAGAAAAGATTTCCTTCCAGCATGCATTTTAAACTAAAAACTAATATAAACATGGCTGCTCGCAGTTTAAACAGATTAGGTGGTCAAGATAAACTCTCGGTTCCTCCTTAGGATCTGTTTTGAACAGCAAATGCACTGAAATGAAAACTTGCTTTCTCTATGGCAGGACTTGAATCATGTTATAAGTACAAATTTCTCTTTGAATAGTCATGAAATAAGAACTTAGAGCCGTACAAGTGCCTGTTGGCTGAAATGGGTGAAGCATCTCAGCATCTTAACTCCTCTAACCTCTCATTTTGAAAATATTACTCATAATTTGAGAAGTACAAACTGGAAAAGGGTAGATGAGGAACGGCTTGAGTACCCACTTACAGTCTACATTTTTAGCTCTACTCTTGCTTGAACTTCTTCCAGGCTGTTTCACTCTGTCAGCAAAAATATAAAGCACGATGATTATTATTGGTATCAATCAACAAACTACTTGAACTATGATAGAAATATATTTTAAAATGTATTTTTCATGTATGCAGGGGAAAAGAAAGGGTGACTAATATGCAAGCAGTATCTATATTACTCTCCTTTCATGTTGGCTAGTGAACCAGTGAGCCCTATCCACATTTCAGGTGTTGAATATCTTATATTTCAATATCTTGAAAATCTTATAGGATTTGTATTTCTGCAGAACCGCCAGAGTGACCATATAATTTTAACTGTGAAGAATATTTAACCCACTAAATAAATTGCATAGATAGAGCTTGCACAGATTCTGTTGGTTGATTGACAGTTCTTTCTGGTGAACTAAACTGGAAAAGGGGAGATTTAGATCAGATATTAGGAAGAAATTTTTCACTGTGAGGGTGGTGAGGCACTTGGAACAGGTTGCCCAGGAAAGCTGTGGCTGCCCCATCCCTGGAGGTGTCCAAGGCCAGGCTGGATGGGGCTTTGAGCAACCTGGTCTGGTGGGAGGTGTCCCTGACCATGGCAGGGGGGTTGGAACTCAATGGTCTTTAAGGTCCTTTCCAACCCAAACCATTCTGTGGTTCTATGAAGCTCACATGCTTATACTGTCTCTGTCAGTTTTGATATTACTTTGCAGGAGATTCTGTGGTGATGTATGGCCAAACTCCAGGATGAAATAAAATAACAGTTCCTTTCTCCTCATCTTGTTGAAGAAATTGAAATAGTAATATTATTTTTTTGCAAAGTTGTGAAAATATTGATAAGGTTAGGAGTACTGGGAAATCAACACTGACCATATAGACCAGAGAACTCTTCTCAGGGTTTGCTATCTTGTGTTCTCAGCTGCTTATGAGGGCCTAGTTAATATCAACTGCCAAGAATGCTTTTCTTGGCTTGTGGTAAAAAAACTATGTTTTTTTTCCCCTTGGTAATTGAACTATTGTTTTGAATAAAATTGGTGCTAGTTGGACACACTTGTCATAACTGCAGTGTTGAAATAATGCTGTTTCTACATGTAGAATTGGCTACTGTCAAGTGGCACATATAAAGATAATCTAATATTTCTGAAAGAATGGGGATGTCTTTAGCTAAGAACATATATTATTACTATATGTTATTATATGGGTAGATTGAATATTTTGCATGTAGAAGTGGCTGGCTCCAAGTCCACCTGAAACAAATTATGAAATCAGTCCTCTTTACGTCATTGATTTGAATCAAATCTAGTACTGATAATAAATATAGAACAGTATGACCAACACAACCAATCTCAGTACAAGTTAGTGTTTTTGAGAGTTCAGAGAGCAAAAGCTGCCTATTCACTGTAGATTAAAATTGGTTCCTTCAGGTAAGTAGGAAGATATAGACAGTGTGGAAATTTTGAAACAAAGCTTCATTTCACATTGGAGTGAAATTTGAAAATGTGGAAATTATTCTTGAAAGAAAATTCAAATATAGTGATCACTAGCCTTATATTTTACTTTGACTTTTTATTTTTTAATAGCATTACAGAATGTAACAAAAAAAAAATCACCATTCTCAGACATGGAGGTGTAGACTGAGATACTTTCTTCTCATTTTTTATCTCTCCAAAACAAACATTCTATAAAGGCAACACCTTTCTACAAAATTAATGCAATGGAAAATATTTCTGTATAAACTTTCTCACTAGCTCTTTTGAAAGTACACTTATAAAAATACAGAGTATCTTTTTACTGATATAGCTTCTTTTGGCTCGATTTGTTGCATGGTGAAAAGATTTTCTGTTCCAGTAAGATAAGTCTGAAATGTGTGCCAAATCTAAAGTCAAACTTAATCTTATCTAATTCACCTAAAAGCCAGGCATCTGAGTGAAAGCCAGCCATGCTATGATCTTTTATGGGTGATGCAGAGAAACAGAAACCTCCAGTTCATATAGCTGAGTTATTTTGAATTCCTATTTTGAAATTAAATTTCTTTCTTTCTTTGGGATTTGCCTTTTTTTAAATCCGTTGAACGGAAATGTGAAAGAGACCGTTCTGGGGTAAATTTACCCTGTTATACCAATAAATTCAGCACTGTTGCTGGCTGGCAGTGAGTGATGTTTGTCATATGGCGACCAAAGCGATTAAACCCATAGAACAGGCTGAAGATGAAAGTGCTGTGTCCTTACTAATATTCAATACATAATGCCTTTCCTTTTTCACAGTGATCCATCATTTCTCAACTAAACAGAGAAGAATCAAAGCAATAAAGGAAATGGCGAGGGTGTTGATGCCCGGCGGCCAGATGATGATTTATGTTTGGGCCATGGAACAAAAGAATCGTCGCTTTGAGAAACAAGACGTGTTTGTTCCGTGGAACAAGGCCTTGTGCTCTCGGCATTTTTCAGAATCGAGTCCATCTGGAGATAAGGGTGAGTTCGTGCGGGCTGTAAAAAGCCGAGACGTACACCCCGCCCAGCTCGTCATCTCCAACTGCAGCTACCAAACCAGTCTGCAGCCAGAAACTGCTCCAGACCATTCCCACAACAGGGACCACTGCTTATCCAGAGCCTGCTGCCTGAAAATTTCCGAAGAGGAAAACAGGTTTTACAGTGCTCTGGGAAGATCTCTCCGCTCGTGGTTTTTCTCCAGGTCTCTCGACGAGTCAGCCCTGAGAAAGCAAGCTGAGAAAATGAAGCCTCTGAAGAACGCCGGGGAATGGGCAAACAGTTCTCCGCCCCTTCAGCATTCGCGCCACTGTAGTTTGGATCTAGGTCACCATGGGGCACTGCTAAAAGAACAAAGTTTGGATGACGATGATGTGTTCGTGGAAAGCCTTCCTCTCAAAAAACCACAGTGGTCACCAGCCATGGACGCACTGAAGGATTTAAGTTTAAACGGAGGACACCAAAGTGTAGCTCGGGGCAAGACTGAAGAAGCTCCATTTATGAATGGCCCCGTGGAGGACAGGGACTACAGCTGTGGGTGTAGTAAAGATGATGCTGGTAAGTCAAACGCCAGCAAGTTTTTCAAAAGAACTTCAACGACTGACTCCACCGACTCTGCTTTGGATTCAGCAGTGTCCATTGGGGACCAGACGGATGCCACGTTGGATCCAAAAGCCTTCATGCGTTATTACCATGTTTTTCGGGAAGGGGAGCTGTGCTCCCTGGTAGAAGAGAACGTGCCTGAGCTTCAGATACTTTCTTCCTGCTACGACCACGGAAACTGGTGCATTATTGCAGAGAGAAGAGGAACGTAGCTGGAAAGAGAAGGAAGCAGAGTTCAGTGACTGAGGATTTTAAGCTGCTCCTTGTGTTCCTGTGATTGTGCGGTGTGGCATGGAGTTCGATTCTCATGTAGTCGTGTGCCATTCATTTCTCAGTTGTTATCTCTCTACCTGTTTAACTCTCTAATGCAAGGTCTGTATATAGGAATGTAAGCGGTGAACGATATTTATGTTTTGTTAAACTTTTATGAAGTTAAAAACGGAGAGTTTTATACTGCTTTTAGCAAATAATTGTGTTTTTAAATATACTTTTCTATTGAAAAAATAAAACCTTTTTATAAGACAAGGATCAGGGCATCTTTTGTGAGAAATACCCTCTCAGTAGGAAGTTTAGACTTTGCTCTTCAAAAGACGAAAATGTGTCACGTTACTGCCTGTTCTCGAAGCCCTATAAATAGAGACACAGGCACACTGGAAAACGTACTTGACTGTTCACTGGTGGAGTGCGTGCTGCGGAACTGGGAGCAGGGATGGTACCAGTGCTATTTAGTTTGGAGTAGAGTTGTTAATGGGCAAAAACCATGTACAAAACAAGCTCTGCGTATTCTGACATTTGAGGTTTTTATTTGAGAGCAAATGACCGAACAAGTTTTTTTTGAACAATATTTTTGACTTTTGTTTTAGAAGGAATCAGATTTGTGTCTCAGATGCAGGTTAAGTTTTATATGTTAGCTCTCACAAATACTTTATCTTCATTTCCTTTGCTGTAGTTTTTCATTGGTTATGTGTACATAAATGTCAAAGGGATTCGTGAGAGTATCAGTATTATGTAAAGGTTACAAAATATCAAATATTTGAGATACATATATCTTTTTGATAAGCCCAGGAAGCTAAGATAAAATTAATAAAATTCCAGTGCATATCTGGTCAGCTGTCATATTTGCTCTCCTCCTTCACTGACAAGAGAATATATATTAAATGGTATGTTAAATAACACAGATAGGAAGAGGATACAAGTCCAGTTTGTATATGAAATACTAATTCCTCTCTTCTACAGTTTAAATGAATCTTTTGAGACCCGAATGATAATAGATTGCTTAAACAACTTTCCCATTCCATATAATGCACAAATTTGGCTGAACATGGTGCCCAGTCATCATCCAGTTGAACTAGATTGTAGCAGTTGCCCTCATGTAGCTCTTTACACCCAGTTTTTTTACTCTCCCCTCAGTGGGAATCTTATGATGCAAAATTATATCTGCTGTGGATTAAACCCACCTGGCTTTTGAAGATCAGTACTGATACTGTAATAGTTACCAACTGAAACAGGGTGGGGCTGGGCTAATTGCCTCGTTAGCACAAAGTTTCTCCATCTTTTAGGCTTTATTTACAGCCAGTGGTTTTAGTGTAGGGCACATCTTCAGCTGGTGTGATTTCATGACCTTTCATGGAGCTGCACGAATTCACTCCAGAGATCAACCCTTTTGATACTGCAGTTTTAGCAGACCCACATAATTAAGATATCTGCTCTATTAGTGAGCAAATAACTTTGATTACAAAGCAACAGGAGTGAAATATCAAACTTTTCCAGACTATGCTGTGGAAGTAGATGGATTTGGGGCTGTTCAGTAGAAAGTCCTGATGGTGCTGAGTGATTTTCGATGTAGCTGCCCAGGAGAATTCCCACGTGGTAATGTATTATAGATTTATCTATTGGAGCGATGCCTGTAGAGCAATCATCTTTGTCTTCCTCGCCGTTTGCGATCCTTGTACTTTCTCCTCCCTGGGTCTGTACCGCTTGCACTCCCCACTGCCTTTTGAGAATAAAAGCGTGGTTGAAGAACCATGCATCTGAGACTTCTGAAATATGATTCTGTTCAAAATATGACTTTCGGTACAGCCTGGGGCTGTGGTCCTCTGACCCTTACCTGGCAATATTCCCTGCACTGCTGGGTCCAGCTGCATCCTAAAGCTCCAGTTCTAGAAGCACAAGGCAAAAATGCCCATGCTGGTGTATTGCAGAGCCAGCACGGATCGTGCTGAGCTCCACATCCCATCTGCAATGTGCTCATGTGGGACTGGTGAGGCCTGCCTCATTTTTTGGGAATTTCTGGCAGAGCCTGAGGATTTCACAAGAAAACCCGATCGCTTCCAGATAAGATATGTTGGTCGATATTCAGCATCTCTGGAATTTGGGCAATTGATTATCATCCCATATCCAATTTTGAAAGTTTGTCCCTACATTCCAGCATGCAGAAACTCTATTACACATATATAAAAATATTTATAAAATATTATTAATCTGAACTGACAGCTGGGTTCAGTTAACCGGGAGACGGAACGTTATAATTCGGTTATCTGCACTTCTGCAGTCTGTCTGTGGAGTATTTGGTGTGTGGTCAAGCAGGCTGATGAAATTTGGGGTAAACTTAGAAAGAAAAGGCTTCCGTTCTCTTTACGACAGAGACTTACTGTCCTTGTAAGAGGATGAATCCCTGTCTCAGGCTCTAGTAAAAACTTCCTGCTCTATCAGCTGGATGAAAAGACCTGTCAGCTCAAAGCCCCTGAGGTACTTTAAACTGTTTGTGTCTTTGTAGACTTTCTGTGCATCGTTTGGTTTGAGGTTGTTGCCTGGGGATGCTTTTCACAATTATTTATTTCTGTATTGGATTTTCTCTCATTTTGAGCTGATGCCATTAAGTTGCGTTACGTACAAGTTCGGATTGTGTTGTAAGTTCCTGGAGAAAAGAAAAGGAAGGTTTGGTAAACTGCTTTCTTTTCAAATATTGTCTTCTTCTGAGGACGTATAATCACCATGTAACATAATTGGTATAGACTTGGGATCAGTCAGCTGAGGCCATGAATGTGAGGTCGTGCAGACCTCAATTCTTTGTTCCCCTAGGCAGTCTCCCATCTATTTATAGAGGCTGCCGAGGTCTGTAACAGCTTTATCATTTCATAAGAAGCCCTATTATCTCACTCGGAGCATGGTGAATGTCTCTCTTGATTGGTTTCTTTTTTGATGAGGCCCATCTTAGGCAAAATGTAATTTCCAGAAGGATCCATGTGATCCCAATCTTGAATAGCTTACAGACGTACTTAATGTGCTCAGAGGAGCGTGTATACCATTGAAAAGCCTATAGTCAATGAATGAATAAATAAATAAAACCCGGTTGTCCTTGCATGCGAAGACTCTCAGCAGTGTCCAGACTACAAGATCTGACTGTTATAAAGTAAAAGGCAAATATGTTCTTGTATTTATTGTCTGACAGATGGGCAGTAGTCTCACCCCAGTTATGCCAGTAACAAACCTGCTTCTGACTGCAATGGGCTAGGTTTGCTCCTAAGCTCCTCGTCTAGCATTAAGTGACACAAGAAGTCTTGATTACAAGAGAAAAGATGTCCTGTTTTTTTTACAATTTAACTTAATAGTGTCGTTGTCAGTCTGAACTGGCTAAACAAAAGCTGCTTCCTTATTCCTCTTGGATCCAAATGGACAATTTCAATTAAAAAGATACAATTGAACAGACTTATTTTTGAAGGACTAATACAGTTGCAATCTTTGATAAATGACACTTTGTCTTTATATTTTTTTTTAATACATGAAAATATTTGTATTAGAAGCAAAGAAGTATGATGGATTTTTTTTGTACTAATGGTGACTAATTTAATTTCTTCCAAGCTTATGGTGTAGGAATTTTAAAAGCACAGGTGAGGAATGAAAGCTATAAATATTCTGGCAGATTTTCTTCTGGTAGATATTTATATACGAGTTACTTATGTGCCCAGTTTAAAATGCTGAGTGAAGAGCTGCGTGTGTTCCACTAGCAGAATATTGTTACTGAACCTCCTGGGTAGATTCTTAATAGAAATGATGGCTCTGATCCTGCGCCTTCTCTGCCGTGTCGTGTCTCCATCAGGCTGTGCTCATATCACTGTTGGGCTGTGTCAGTATCGACATTGTGTTGGATCTGCTGGTCTACCCACTTTCCTGCTCAGCACTTTTACAGGATTTCTGGCTACTTTAGTACTCCAGGAAAACCATGTGTGTCAGTGTTAAATATATGCAATTGTACGTCTCTTTTGTGAGTTCAGCATTTCTTATTCTTACAATATATGAAATCTGGCAGCTACCTTTGAGTTTATCTTCCAATCTTCTGTTCAAAATCATGCTTAGATACTGCTCTGTAGTCAATTCTGTGTCCATACCTGAAACTAATTCTCTAGTATTTGACAGAAGATGAATCCTGCTTGGTTAAAATAGTGTTTTCTACAGAATTTATGTGCTTTCAGATTAGTTAATAAATAAGTTAGCCACTGAAAACTCTGTGTCTGGGAAAGTTCTTAATGAATGTTAAATCTGAGAAGACTCCGTTAGTGCTGTTTGTTCTGTCCGTTATCACACGATACAGAGCGGGTAAGCGTAGTGGTTTGCTGTGAAGCCAAGGAGCTTGTCTTTACTGTAGACAACAGTAGTCAACCTAGCCGTGAATATTATTTGAACTAGGTAAATAAAGGTGATGAAATGTAGTTTTTAACCACATCAGTACTATATGTCCTGTTGATGACAGAGAAGTGGGGTGGTCAGCAGAATTAATTGACAGAGAGCTCCATTTCCTGCTCTTTCTGGTCGATTTACAGTCACCAGGACTAAGCTTTGTGGTTTAAGATAACATTGAAGTATTTCTTTGGGATGGTCGACGTTCTTTTTGCACCAATTTAAATCAGAAAAGGAAAAAGAATGTAATTAGAATTATGCAATTGCCTGTTGAGCTTAGAGTGAGCTGTGTTGAAAGTGTTTTTACAGTTGCAGTGATCATTTATTTTGTTTGTACAATTACAGTGATCACTTATTGTACTGATATGTTTATTATAGTAATGACTAAGGACCTAGTAGTAATTAAGCACTATCCAGATGAGTTTTAATACATGCCCAGTAGTACTGAGCATGTAACCTAATAGTATTTAGGTTATGGGAAAGTACCATGAGCACAAGCGGGACAGTAGGGTGGTAACAAATGTAATTTCAGGGGGATATGGCATGGTCTTTATGAAGAGGGAATTAATTAAATCTGGTACAGTGTTGAGAAAGGCTAAGGAAAAAGAGTAAGGATAGAAAGTATCCAGGGAAATGAAGGAGAATGGCAAAGACGGGAGGGATCACAGCAGAGAAAGCACAGTCAGCACTGCTGGATATTCTTGGGATATGCAGAGGTCTCTGTTTTGACCGCTCTTACTTTCTGAAGGGTCTAGTTGAAATCTCCCTACCCTCTTACTTCGCAAGCTTGTGCAGTGGGAGGAATGCACCTTTTTCTCCTCACTTGGAGCTCAGCACTCTTTCCTGTATATTTCCAAAATTAGGCATATGCAGAGGAAGATTGCTTAGGGATAACATTTTTTCCTTCCTTTATATCTCCATCACTTCATGGCAGTGTGTTCTATTTTGATTCCTTTTATTCTTGCTGAGTGCTTTAGTTCGCTCTGGTTGGTTTGACCTTCCTTGGATGTGCCCACAAGCTGGGGTTGCATTTGTTTAACCCAGTTACCAATATAGTTGCACTGGTACAAGCTTTGCATGCAGAAAGGCTTGTAGGGACAGATTAAACAAGTACTAAGGCACAAAAAGCGGCATGTTTTCAGCAGTCAATGAATACCAGAGCAAAGAAAGGATTGCTCTGCGAGCCCCACTTAACACATTAGGTATGTGGGTGCTGTAGAAGCTGTACCAGGCACGTAACTGCATCTTTGATACTTGGATAGTTATAAAAATCTGCCCTGAGTGAACTACTAGATACTTGCTTTTCTTCCACAGTTGTAAAAATATTTAGCATTCTGCAGATGGATGTAATTGCACAACTTCCCTTTATTTGACTAATAACCAAGGGCTTCACTATTTCTATTTAATTTTTTTAAATTCAATTTGTTTTCTTCTTTCTAAGCATTTCCTTCCAAAGAAGTCCCCCCTTAGCCCACCTCTTTTCTATTCAGACAGATATAGCCAAAAAACAAATATAGCAGCAGCAGCACCTCATATTACCACAAATATGTCTGTATTACTCATTTTTATCTTTGAGTCGCCACTTGTGATGATACTTCCAGGCTGTTATCATACTTTTACCTCTGACAGCTGAAGGCAAAAGTGAAAAAACCCCACCCTTAATAACTCAAACCATCATAGCAAACCTCATTACAATGACTAATTTAGGGGATTATGGGCATTTTAAATCTCTAATAGTGCAAATCGTAATAGTATCATCTATACATAATTCTCTTTTTAATCCTTTTCCCCCCAGCTATTATTTATCCATCGTTGTTTTCACTTAAGTACCTTTTGAACCCTTTAAGCTATGCTTACATCATCCTGGAGCTTGGGGTGCTTGAGGACAGCAGATGCCTCTGTTGCTGTTGTGGCAATTCAGCACCTGCTCCTGCTGCTTTTCTCAGCGCCCAACAGAGAAAAGTTGTCTTAAATAAACCCCAAATAATCTGATTTAAAAAAGAACCAACCAACCAACCAACCCCTCCCAAACTAACGAAGACAATAACCCTAGAAGGAGGTGCTTCAGCAGTAATGATCATATCCAAACTGAGATGGAAATGCGGGAGAAGAAAGAAAATATGGATATTATGAGTGGTGCTCCTAGCTTGGAAAAGGTTCTTGCTTATAAATTATTCATCCCCTTTAGCCCCGTCGACTCTGCCTTGATGAGGGGGTATGTGGATGGGACAGCAGGCGCAGGAAGAGTGAGATGGTATTAGGTTGCCCTCTTCTGTTGTGACAAAGTAGGCTGATTTCTGCAGAATATTAACAGCTTGTCGCTGCTGTTTGTACAGCATCTAAGATTCTCTTTCCTGAATGAAGAGAGGATTGCCCTGTGGCTCTCAGTCATTCCGAAACTGTCACGAGTAAAAGAGACAAAGATAAAGAAGGTGGGCGCAAGCAAGCAGATCTTCACCCTGTAGCTGAAAATACCACCTCTTACCAATGTGCTGACAAAGAACTCTGTGTGTGCACAGTCAGATTGAAAGCTGGTGTTTCCTCTTGCACGGGGTAAAAATAAAAGTCACTCGTGGGAGGCTTTTTGGCGAGGCAATATCATGTTCTTTTTCTGTGTCGCTCCTCTGCCTCTTTATAGAAGAGGCTGTGCTACACGTCAGAATGACTGAGAATCAGTTGACCCTTGACCCATCTGCTTCCTTATCACAGGACTGACAGAATGGTTAGATTTAGTTGAGAACATTTGGAATGGGTAAAATAAAGTGTTTCCTGTGAAAAGAGGAATTAGACAGTGGGACGGAACGAGTGCGCTGGTGCAGAGAAAGCACAGCCATGCAATATGAGGTTAAACCTTTCTACTTAAAAAGAGGGAAAACAGGCCGTTTTGCAGCTCACTGGCCAAAGCTGCTTTCCAGTGTGTCCAAGAGAACACCAGAGGTGAGACGGTGACGAAATTAATAGAGAGCAAGTCACACACGGCGTCTCCGGGCTGCTTTAAATTGATGTTTCGTTCAATGACAGAGCCCGGGGAAGGTCATTGCCTGCACCCAGCGGCGGCAGCTCCCGTCAGCATCAATAATGGTCAAGAGCTCTCGCTGCCTCTTGGGATCTGGCCCTCTCCATGTTATGAAGGCTGGCTGCTCCAACATGGACCGCTGGACCATTTAAAAAGCTTACTCTAACTCCCGTTTTAAATAGCGAACAGAAACAAATAGACATCTATATGTGTTTTGATGCAACCTTTTTTTGTTTGATATTGGTTTTTTTCCCCCCCTCTGCATGTATTGAAGGTTTTACTTGCTTTACCATACAATGGTAACTAGCGCTTGGTGTGATTTCTGAAAGATAAACGAACCATTTGATAATGAGGCAGAAAAGGCTCAGCCATCAGTAGGAAGGAGCTGCCAGCCAGGGCATGTTTGGAAGGAGGTGGTAGGGAAGAAGGGAAGGGTGCCAGGAGAGCCACATTAAGAGGGTAACAGAAAACTGCTCGAACCTGTGAAGTCTGACCTGATTCTTGGAGTAATTACATCAAAATCTGATTCAAAGCCTTCCATTGACTTCCCCGGTCTTTGTATCAGTTGTTCTCAAAAATGCCTGTTTACCCTGGGATTTTTCCTTGCTCTGATTCTGAGGAGAAACAAAGCTCCCTGGGAGGTTTACTTCATGCTTAAATATACAGTAGCCCAGTCAGTTTAATACTGGAACAAATGTTTGACCACGGTTGCCCAGGAGTCTTTCCACAGTTCCTTGAAGAGTCAGCCACTGGCACACCCAACTCCCTTTCTCTTTCCAGCCTCCGAGATTCATGAGGAAATAAAAATTAAAAAAAAAATAAAAATAAAAATAAATCTGAGCATGAAGAGCAGACTGGGGCTGTGACTTTTGCTCACCTACTCCTTGAGCTGGATATTGAGGTGGTTGAGTCACCATCCCTGGATGCATTTAAGAGACTATTAGATGTGGTGCTGAGGGATATGGTGTAGGGGAGGACTTTGTAGAGTAGGGTAGATGGTTGGACTCGATGATCCCAAGGGTCTCTTCCAACCTAGATGATTCTATGATTCTATATTCAAAGTACTGAAACCTTGCATCTGTATTCTCCGCTACCGTGAAAAATACCTAGACCTCAGCCAGAGACACCAAATTATGGAGTAAAAGGAAACTTTTCAAAATTTGCAAAGTACAAAAAATGTGATTCCGTACGTGAATTTGCTTTGACTTACATCCACTGCCTTTCCTGGTGTTTGGATCAGGCTCCTAAATGGTATTTTTGCCTTGGAGAGTACATGCCTGCTATTGGGATGCGGGTTTTTTATAAGCCAGCGTAGGGAAACTTCTCTATGCAACCCTGCATGTCTAAGATTTCACCTTTGCCTTTCAGTTCACATAAAGACTTTACAGGAAACATGAAGTGATTTAGTGCTGTGCAAAGGAGCCTTTCAAATCCGAACTGAATTTGTAATTGACATATCTATGAAATATTAAACAAACCATTAGTGTTTCTGAGCAGGTTACCCACATGAGCCCTTCAATCTGTGCTGGATCAAGTCTCTGTGGCAACATATTAGGCTCTGGCTTATTGAGAGTAAAGAAGCGTAAATGAGAACTCACTGGAGACAGAGTATCAAAAAACAAGTTTAAGTGGATAAATACCGAAAGGAGATTTAATACAGCAGCTACATAAACAGTTTCAACATTCTTACACTGAAGAGTGAAATACAGAAAAAGTCATGTACAGTGATAGCCACTTGATGGTAACAAATAAGGAGATTTCAGGGATGATGGCATGGAACTGGATCATTGGCGGATGAAACAGAAGCAGGGGAAGGTTATATCTGTGTGCACTTGGGTCAGAAGGGTTGTTCCCTGTATGGAAGAGGCTTTCGGATGCCTATGTGACAACATGGAATGGATGGGGGGTCAGACAAGGGGGAGATGGTTGCACATTCCCAAACTTCTAAAATTGACTCACTGGATGTCACTGGAGAGATGTCCCTCTTGGTGAATGGTGTAGTTCTGAGACACTTGTGATCCTCTCCTTACATAGGAATGAACTATGATGATGTTCAATCATTGGCATGGTCCGTATCTTAGCTGCATCCTTGTGGAGGGATATTTGGTAGGGTGGGCTTCTCTGAGATGTTAGTACACTGAAGGGCACGTGGGTTACGTTCAGTTGACAGTAAGAAAATCTTTGCTGCAGCCTCTGATATCCGTAGACGTGTGTTCTTTCTTAGATATAAGGGAATCATAGAGAAAGGTAGCATACTCAGGGAGATATGTTCACAAAAAATGTGAACATGAAATATAAGGCAGTGTTTTTCTCATATAAACTGGCCAAAAGTGTATACAAGGGACCACAGGAAGTTTCTCAACTTTTTTTTTTTGTTTTAATTGGGAACTAAAAGCTCAACAAATAAATGTAGTTTCACTGAAGTCTAGACTAAAGACACTACACTGCCTGAGGGGGATTAAGTGGATAATCAAAAACATTTTGTGGTTTCTGCTGTTCCCAGAGACCAAAAGTAGGGAGTAAACGAGCCAAACTGAAAAAAAAACCCAAAACCCTGCAGAAAAAGATGACTTTCCCATATCCTGCTAGAGGCCAACTGAGAGTAGCTAAGTGTTATGAAAAACATAATACAAACACAGGATCTACAGCTATGATCTAAAGTCTATTCCTTTGTAGGAATATAAATAGTCAGAAGAGTTTAATGGTCTATTAGATTTTTAATATTTGACTCAGTACAACTCTTTGAATTTATTAAAGTTGTATATGACAAATTGGAATGAGAACACAGAGACTAATGGATTCTATAATGTAATGTGATTATTTAATTATTTTGATAGGCAAAATTAGAAGTAAGACCTAGATCACTGTGTGGTTGGAGTGCAGGAGTTTTTATGGGGTCATTAGTCTGGGATTTTAGGTAGGCACATTAAATTTTTGGTAGCACTGCCTTAAACAGGCTTGGCTTATAAATAACTTTTCAGGACCTACTTCTATATTAAGGTGACTGTTCAGACTGAGTTGTGTCATTTTTTTGCATTGCTTCCCTCTCGACCATCGTTATGGAACCTAGCATTCAGATCTCCAGCATTTGGGTGCGGATGGCACTGCTGGTAGTCTCAAGTTCTATTCTCAGCTATTTTGTGTACAATCTAGTGTTCATCAAAAATTACATACAAGATTCCCTCTAAACACCGACATCCCACACAGTTGAGAAAGAGGAGCAAGGCAGAGGAATATGGATTTTCTGAGTCAGGATCTGACAGTTTAGATAACTTGTTTTGGAAAGTACAGAGAGAGGTACTGGGAGAACAGGTGTGCTGTCCCGAGGAACTGGATACAAAAGCCTCTCACTACCAGGGAATTAGAGATTTTGTCAGCCAGAGAATCCCCTCTGTTTAATTCTTCTCCAGCTGGACCTTGTAAAGTGATTTCTCAGCAAGGCTTGTAAAGCACAGCATTGCACCAATCGCATCTATTAGTCACAAGCACATATGGGTGATGGTACCTACATCAGTCTGTGGGAACTCTGCAGTCAGCTAAGCTATGTTTGGCATTCGTCTTGCATTGCAAAATCCCTTCACAGATGCTGAACATTAGGCGACTACCGAGACAAGCTTCTAAAGCATCTACAAATCCTAATGACAAAGCAAAATCATCTTCGCATTCTTATCTTTGGTCAGACTAAGTGATACCATATGCTGAACTTCTCTAAGGCCATTAGAAATAAAAATTTAGGAAAAAAAAATTACATTTCAGTTCTTTAATATTCACGTATAAGTCATTAATAAGGGGATCAATGATTCTGGTTCAGTAGAAACAACAACTCCAGAAGACTGTCAGTTTTGAGAAGTAGTTTATGTATATATGTATTTATTTATTTATTTATTTTATTAGCACTTTAGAGGGTCCCAGAACTATGCATTTCCTCAGTGTGAAGAAGGGATGTACTGTGTTCTAATACCAGACTCTTCATTAACCAAAGAACCAGTATACATTTAAAATGAATTGCTGTTGATTTTCATGTATGTGATTATACTGAATATTTTTATACGCTAATAAAACACAGATAAAATGCAGGCTATCTGGTTTACTACAATATTGTTAATGTGTACTAAATTGATTTAAATACTGACTAAAATGTTACACTCTGCAGAATAAGAGACAGAAAAGCTTCAATTTTCCACTAGGTGTCAGTCTATCTATTGCTTTGGCTGAATAAGATCTTACAGAGGAAGAGAGTTGAGGGCAAAATGCAGATGCAGAGCAGCTCTAAAAATAGTTATTTTCTGTGAGTGCCCACCAGAAGTATTTTGAAAGAATGAGACCAAAATGGATGACTTCTGTATTTCAATTGTGCCTCCATGTTCTCCCGTTTGCTTTACGTTTTCCCTTTAACAGCAGTCAAGAAAAACCCCACAAACTCCAAACCTGATACAGCTGATCCAGGAGCAAGCAATTCTGGAGAAAGCAGAAAGTGGGAAGGAGGAGAAGGGTCAGGCTGGCCTTTCCTATGGAGACACTGCTTGGTTATTTCATGTCAGTCCTGAGCTGGCAGAAGCAGGATTTGACCCTTCAAGGGGAAGGTGCTCCAGACACCTCTCCTCACAACGGAAAGCAGAACCCAACAGTTTTCAAGGAAGCTCTGAAGTGCTGAGCCTTTCAACTGCTATTGCACCCAGCACCTTTCACAGTGCAAGGCATGGAAAAGTCTTTGGGAAAGATCTTGAGAGTGCAAGAAGTGTGCAGAAACATAAACTGGGAAATCATAGAATAGAACTGTCTGGGTTGGAAAAGACCTTTAAGATCATCGAGTTCGACTATCAACCTAACACTGACAAAGTCACCACTAAACCACGTCCCTCAGCACTATGTCTACCTGTCTTTTAAATAACTTCAGGGATGGTGATTCCACCACTTCCTTGGGCAACATATTCCAGTATTTGATAAACTTTTCAGTGAAGAAATTTTTCCCAATATCCAATGTAAACCTTCCCTGGTGCAACTCAAGGTCATTTCCTCTCGTCCTATCGCCAGTTTCTTGCGAGAAGAGACGAACCTCCATCTCACTACGACCTCCTTTCAGGTAGTTGATGTCATTGTTGTTGATGATTGACAGATGGAGGAGAGAAGAAAAGCAGATGCAGAGAGAGGAGTGCGTCAATACGGATTTGAAAAGGGCAGCCAGACATGACTCTCCCTAATGGTAGCCTTGGCCCCACGTCACTGGCCATAATGGCTGCCACTCCTTGCATCAGACTTGGCCAGACCAGAGCTACTGTGGGGAGGGCAGCACCTGAAGGGTATATGGGAAAGGAAGAAAAATGATGGTACAGAGCACAACCCACCGATTGGACAAAGTGAGCCAGAGGATGCTACAGAAAGCACAAGAGGAAAGAAATCAAACAGAACATTTTCAGCCTGGCTTCGTAAAAACCCAACAGCCCATCTCTTGTGTGAGTCTGAACCAGATACACCATTTATAGTAACGTTCCACAGTGGAGCTGCTCTGAACAGGTAATACTTACATGGGCTACAGCTTCTTACCTTGCCTACTGTGCCAGGTAGATGCATTAGCATGTGTTAATCAAGACTGTTAATCCCTGAAGGTCTGTAAAACCATTGCTCTGAGAGCTGCAGGGTCCTTCTCCACCCCAGCTCAGTAAAGACTGGTGGGGTACCTATGAGAACAAAGATCTGAGAAAATCTGGTCACAGGACATGTACTGATAGGACTGGTGTGATGGCTTCAAACTGGAAGAAGGTACATTTAGATTGGATTTCAGGAGGAAATTTTTCACTGTGAGGGTGGTGAGACACTGGCATAGGTTGTCCAGAGAGGTTGTGGATGCCCCATCCCTGGAGGTGTTCAAGGCCAGGATGGATAGGGCTTTGAGCAACCTGGTCTGGTGGGAGGTGTCCCTGCCCATGGCAGGGGGCTGGAACTAGATGATTTTTAAGGTCCCTTCCAACCCAAACCATTCTATGATTCTATGATAATTCTATGCTTTTCCTGGCAAGGTAAATTTGGGAGATTTGGGACCTGCATGTCACGTGTCTTAGAGGAGACTCTTCTGTATGAGCTGGGTGCTCTAGTTCAGCATTGCCTTTTCCTCTGTACATCAGTTATTTAGTTATTAAACTGTTGTTTATCTTTTCCATACTTCTCCTTCAAGTCTTATACTTTTCTTCCTTTAGTCTGATGGGTTTCAAATCAAGCCCATACAAATTTTTCAGCTAAAAATTTATTAGATCTTACTTATATAGGGGTATTGGTTTTTGCTGGAGGAAGAAGCCCATGCTCTCAGGCTGAGCCAGGAGTGCCCATGGTGGTGGTGGGGACTTGACCTATAACAAACCTACAGGAACCAAACCCCAACCAAACTGGCTCATGGTGTTAAAATTGCAATTCTGTTCAAGACGGATGTCTTCAGTGCTGGGATGGGCGCTGCTCTTAGCGCTGCACTCTCCTCCTGCTGTTCGCAGACACTCCTTGCTCAGCTGTGTTTTCTTCCCAGTTGACAGAAACCTTGGCTGTGAAGTGTGGGAATAAAACTTGGGATCTGCCTCAGTCAGGTCTTGTTTTGCTGTTGAAATTCTCACCTCTGTAAAATCATTCCAGGAAAATGTTTTGTTTTGTTTTGTTTTGTTTTTATTTATGATGTTTTATTTATTTGCCATTATTTCGATGACGCGTCCTGCAGAAATTCGAGAACCCTCCTTTGTTTTTCTGTGTGTATCCAGCTGGTTCCCAAGAAACGGTGTGGCTGCGTGCTTGTTTGGGATGGAGGCGTGAGGGAAGTGCTGGCTCCCGGCGCCTGTCCCCAGCTTGGCAGATGGGAGCCGCGGCTTTCCACGCGCGCCTGTGGAGCTGTGTAAGTAAAACTGTTTCCTACAGAGGTCTTCGGGGCAACCTGTTTCTCCCGCCGAGATGCTGAAATGGAAACGCTCGCTGGCTGTTTCCCTTTGAGGCTGGTGCTCTCTCCTCGTGCAGCAGCACAGCTTTCTAATAGCTGGCTCCCAGCGAGCCTCTGAAATACCGAGCAGCTGAAAACCCATCATATGCCTCTCACTGTAGGGAATATTGGCTGCTGGACAGAATTACCCGTCCTTAATTACTCTGTCTCTACTGACTGTGATCTGCCTGGAGCCATAATCAGATATAAAGAGGCTCTGAGATAAATCTATAGGCTGAGTTCTATATTTATGTCAATCCCTCACAACTGAGAAGGCGTGCTGGCAGAAGTTGTTAATGCCACCACATTTTTATCATGTGAATATGACTGTGTGATGGTGATGGTCAGGGTTTCTGGACATGGCACTGCAGCCACACAAACAAGAAGTTATTTCAGTCAGCCAGTTGCATTTGAGAATGAATTTCATACTTGCAATTCTGTGGTGAAAGGAACTCACTTTACTTGAGGAGAAGGAGAAAGAAGCAGCCTTTTTCTCAGATTTTTTTTTGGAACAACTGCACTGATTTGGAGACTGTAATTCCCTGAGGAAGCTGTGTCTCGGCTATAAATACCCCCAGAGCCAGCTCAGCAGCTTTATCTGGACTGGGATTAATTTATAGGTGTTGCATTTGACTCTCACAGGGGGCATATTTCTTATTCTCTGTGGAGCACTGATGAGGGAAAATGACCAAGGGAGAGTCTGGGATATCTTTTAATGACCAGCTTTCTCCAGTGCTATTCTGCACACCTCGATGAGCCTCCCACCTCTCCCAGAGCTAGCAGCCAGAGGACAGTTGACCTCCTGAGGCAAAGTGTGTGTCTCCAGGGAGAGCAGAAGATGAAATGACAGCTAATATTGTTCCTTTGCCAGTGTATGTGGCTGGCTTTAAATAATAAATCTTTTTAGAAGTTCAATCCAAGTGAAGCTGCCCATGATCCCGTGCCATTGCAAAGTGGAAGGAGGGAGCTGGTTGTGGAAGATCTGCTTTTTGCTGGAGCCAGACATCTGCCCAACTTGCAGATATGTTTCCTACATCGGAAGAGAGCAGGGCAGTGGGGAAAATGTGGAACTGGGGTTCCATGGCTGATGTAGACATCAGCCCGGTTAAAAAAAGTTAGAAATAGTGCTGTGAGTGAGGACATGGCAGAAAACAAGTTAAACTTAATGTAAGGTTGGCTCTTGCAGAGTATTTCCCCAGAGGATGGCTGCTGGTGCTGAGTGTCATCTCCCATGTTTTCCTCCTCATTTTAAAGGCAACAGAATCGAATCCTAAGATGCTGCAGTATTAAAACATGCACAGAAGAGCGTTAAATTTAGCTGTTGAAAAAGCCTGATGAGGGGATCATTATCAACACTGTTCTTCTGAGGTCACTGTTTGGCCTTGAGGAAATTGATAGGTGAATACAAAACCACAGGATGAGTCAATTTGGCGAGGGATGCCATATCCATAGGTCAGTTCATGTTTGCTACGAAAGAAAGTGGATACTTTTCCCCCATCATAGCTGTATTATGGGAAATATGACAGCCAAAAAGCTAACTCTGAAAGCCAGATTCATTTTTATCAGAGCCGTAAAT
The DNA here is from genome assembly GCA_033628505.1 of Tringa tobata. Classification (NCBI taxonomy): domain Eukaryota; kingdom Metazoa; phylum Chordata; class Aves; order Charadriiformes; family Scolopacidae; genus Tringa; species Tringa tobata. The sequence continues at coordinate 4,388,688 of JAHREE010000278.1, read as the reverse complement.
ACCATAGAACCATAGAATGGTTTAGGTTGGAAGGGACCTTAAAGACCATTGAGTTCCAACCCCCCTGCCCTGGGCAGGGACACCTCCCACCAGACCAAGTTGCTCAAAGCCCCATCCAGCCTGACCTTGAACCCCTCCAGGGATGGGGCAGCCACAGCTTCTCTGGGCACGTCGAACAGTGGATGGCTCCTTAGCAGGTAAGTGTTCATGTGTGCTTCTCAAACACCTGGGCATGTGGTATCAACAGAGACCAGCTGTGGGGAGAGGCTGTGCTGTTATAGTTTGGTTTCCCTCCTGATTAAAACTGCCTGGGTGCAATGCTTGCCACCTGCAGCAATACACTGCGAGGCCTCTGTCTGCTCTGGAGACACCAGATTCAGACACGAGTTGTAGTGGCTGCTTTTCCAGGCTGACAGAAGAGTGTGCTTTTGGCCAGTTCATTGCTGGAGTGGGTCTCAGTTCACTGGGAGCAGCCAATTCGTGGTACAGAGCACGTCAGAAGCTAAAGATTTCTTGCTCTCAGACAAAACCAGTTAAACATCTTAGAACAAACAAATACCTTTCGGTGATCCTGAACTTGTGGATGCCTTGTTTGGTAACTTAATCTTGAAAATAACTAGCAAAGTGTACTTATCACTTATGATCAAGTTCTGCTCTTGACCCAGCCAGCCAACTTCTGGACTTGCATAGACGTCCCTCCTCTTGAATAGACGTCCCTCCTCATGCATTTTAGGGGAAAGGCTGGTTGTTCAGAGCTCGAGGTCTCTGAGAGGGTGATGACAGGCCCCTTACCTCCAAGCACTGCTAAACATGACGCAATCTATAGGCAAAACAGGCCACCTCGCCTGAGCTGTGTGTATGTCTGTGAAAGGTTTTGCATCAGATCAGGGAGGGCAAAGGCAGAAGGATATGAGATACCAAGGACCAAGCCTGACCTGGCTGCAGTGCTGGCTCTGGCAGGCTGAAGCCACCATCGTGACCAGAAAAAACACACAAGGAGCAGAGAAAGTCTAAAAAAAAACAAACAAAAAACACCAACCCAAAAAGAAAATAGCCTGCAGGCTCTACCAGGAGGTTTGCAGAACGGAATGCAGCGCAGAAAGCAGGAGGGCTGGAGCTGCAAGGAATGGTTTCTGAAGCTATTGCTGCTCAGCCTCAGCTGCCTGCTCCTGCAACGTTTTACAGAGAGCAACACGAACACATTAGGTGTGACTAGGAAGCATTTGGGGGATTTTTTTGATGCTTCTTTGAAATGAGTTGTAAGCTAAAAGAAGTTTAAGGTAAAGACAGAATACAGTATTTTTAGTGGTAAGCCCTAGGGAGCAGCACCCTAGGAAACACATTTCTTACAAAGAGCATCCTGTAGGCTATTCTGTTTCATGGCTTGAAAGAACTGTAAAAAATATGCCTTTTTTTTTTTTTTTATCCCAGTTTATGACCCCCTGAAGCATAATAATGGGTATAAAACCTTAATCTGATCTGTTTAAAAATATTAATCCAATCTTTTGTTTAATGACACAAATCCGGGCACAACTGCTAACAAAACCTTACAGGGTCTTATCTCTTTAAGGAGATAGCTAAACGTGATGCCATTCATCACGGTGATAGGTAGTTCCTCAGGCACAAATGCCCACATATCGCAGTCCCTGCATGATGACGACCAGATCCAGCTCTGTTTTCTGTCTGCTCTTCTGCGTGGCGCGATCGATGAAGAGCTACGAGCAAGGGCAAAGCAAGGCTCTTGACAAATCCCTCACGAGTATTCGGGTTGCTCTCCTACGTGCTCCTCTGGCAGATTTTTGACAGAACAAGAGGGAATGGCTTCAAGCTCCAACAGGGTAGGTTTAGACTGAACATTAGGAAAGAATTCTTCACAGAAAGAGCGGTCGGGCATTGGAATAGGCTGCCCAGGGAGGGGGTTGAGTCACCATCCCTGGATGTGTTTAAGAGACGATTAGATGTGGTGCTGCGGGATATGGTGTAGGGGAGGACTTTGTAGAGTAGGGTAGATGGTTGGACTCGATGATCCCAAGGGTCTCTTCCAACCTAGATGATTCTATGATTCTATGATTTTAAGCAAAAACTCTAGAAACCCGTGTCGGCCACAGAGTGCCAGTGTAGACTGCAAATAAGAGGACTCTCTTGCAATCAGTCCGGTGCTTTGTTTTAAATATTGCATTTTTTTTCCCATCTTTCAGTCAGGCCAAGGCGATGGCTGGGCGAAAGGCAGCCCCAGGGTTTGGTGTGTTGAGAAGAGCCCTGGCGAGCAGAGGACACCTGCAGCAGCCCGAGGGGCGTGCGGAGGATGCGGTGCTTGTGTTGGGTCATGGTCTTACAGCAATGCCAGGTCTGTGTCACCCAGAGCCGACTTCAGCTTCAATAACACCTTTAATGTCAATGTCCTGGAGAGATGTGCTAGATGCCCCAGCCCTGGAAACATCTATCTGTGGTTTCAGCAACATGGGACTACTGTAAGTGCACAACATCAGAGAAATGTGACAATACTTTAAAAATCACCCTCATAATCTTTTAAATTACTGTATTATTTTCTTTCTTTTCCAGTCTATCTGTGCACTCTTTAAACTGAGTTTATCGGCTGTGATATGTCAAAACTCGTTACTGTGGTTAGCATGCAACACTGAGGTTGCTTTTCTAATATTCTAGTTGCAATTCTAGCTCCAAAAGCGTTTGTGCTTTAGCTCCCCATCGTGAAATGGGGTTAATAGCACATCTGGTTCATCTCTTGTCTATCAAAAGTAATTTGATTTAGAAATCCTTTGGAGTTCTGTATAGGCAAAAAGCACCTCAAAGGAAAACTTGTTCTGAGTTTGGCCTCTAGGTATTTTTGGTTTGGCTTCTTGCAAAACTTGCACTTTCAATTTATGATTACTGGAGCAGAAAAATGTTTTTTTTTTTTTTTTTTTCTCTTGAAGTTCTGGGGAAGTCTAACTAGAGAAACCGAGGTACAGAGGGCACGAGGTGGGAAACCAGACTGAGGGACAGATTTAAGCCATACAAAGAGCCTGGGCTGAGTTCCCATTTATGCCAAAGTTTTGGGATAATTCATTTGTTTTGGAGGCCGGGGCAAAAGCTGGCAGGATGGTGGGGACAGAGCGGGTGGGGAACCGAGTTCTGCACAACTTGGGAAATACTCTTGCCCCAACTGCTGCTTCTGGGACTGGTTTCTATAAGAATTAGGCAGAAGACAAGGGCAGAGCAGAGAGAGCTTGTTTGTTTAGACACACAATGTTTGCCTTTATTTCCCTCTATCTTTTCTAAGGGCCGTGACGGCACTTCCTTCCTACTTCATTTGTGTGGCTGCCTGAAAGGGATATGTCTAAATAGGGGTCAGAGCGACTGCAGGGCAGCTTGCTTGTTTGTTAAACAATATGGGAAGAAAACAGAGGCCATGAAGAATACTTCCCTCCCCTCTGTGCCCCGGGGAACATTCTTTATAAAATTTGGCAGCAGCTCTTTAATCAGAAACCAGCAAACCACCGCACAGAGCGGCTGGCCCTGGAAACTGTTTTAGCAATTTAACAAGAGAGGAAGAGGAGGCACTGGAAAGAAGCTTTAAAAAAAGAAGAAGAAGAAAAAAAAGTGGTATAAAACCCCATAGAAAAGCTCTAAATCAGTAAGATAGAGTGTTTAACAGTAGAAAATATGTAGTAATTGGGCTTGCCTTTCTGCATGCTGCATTATAAACAGGAGCACATTAAGTATCATGTTGTGTCCCAGATTGTGCTGCTTATCAATTTAAATGAATGCTCTCTATCTCTGACAGTGACCATTACAAGACCTTTCAGAAGAACGGCATGAGAAACTTCCTGTGGGCTCCTGTATAAAATATGTCCAGAGGTAAGCCAAAGTGGCTAGGGTAGAAACTGAAGCATGAGAAAAATAGCAGGAACTTCTGTAAATATATTTTTTGCCAAGCTGTACCCAAACCACACCTCTGAAGACTAGTAGTGAATTCCAAATGTTAATGGTATACTGAAAATAATTACTTCTGTAACAGAGCTGATGGTGCCAGAAATCAGCTTGTTTTGCCTTCTTGTCTTCAGACAACTTGATGCAATTTTGAATCTGTGCTTCTGGTCTCTAACAGTATGCTGGGGATATGGTTCTATCCAAGCCTAAAACTTTAGACATTCAAACCTCCCCAAGGTCTGCCAGTTGATTAGGATTTTATCAAATACGTGCCTTGCAGTCTGTTAGCCATGACTGGCCTGCTAAAACCTCTGTGCTCCTCAGCGGCAGGGCCTCTGAACCCCATCACCGTTCTTGACGGGTCATTCATTCCCTCATCGATCTTGCCTTCCCCAGTAGGATGCTCAGGGCTTAGCCTTTCCTCCTTCCCCAGGCCAATAGGCCTGATTAATTGAACCCAGTTCGATAACTATTCAGCCTAATCTTGTTTGCAAACAATGCCACAAGGCGAGGGCTTTACCTACAAGGTTATATGGTATTTTTTTACACAAGCATTTATTCTTGTCATAGGCTGGAAAAGGGAAGAAAGCAAATGTGAATGTATTATTTTTTTTTTTTTAGAATTTTTCTCTACTTCTCTACTTGCTCAAGGTCATTCTTAAAAGGCCTCCAAACACAATTTAATGTGTTTTTGGAGGCCTCCAAAGCCAGATCAGGGAGCTTGCAGACCAAGTGCTGTGTAGAGTTAGTGCTACTGAGTGCATCGTTACGGTCCTGGAATTCACTAGTGGTTATGGCTTCTAAATGTGGTTTGTGCCTACTTTAATGGAGTACTTGCCATGCATTATTATAAATATGTGTTTCTAAGCTGCTTGTGCCATTTGATCCGATGAGGAGCGTGGCACACAGATGGGATGCCCTTGAGGGAAGGGAATCGCTGTTGGTTCTCACTACGTAAGACCCAACATCCTCTCATTTTTGTCTCCTTCTCCCCTCGCTGGGAGGTGGATGCCTCACCATTGCTGAGGATTTACAGGAGGCAGCACCAGAATTTGGCAGATTCAATATTCTCTGTGTGCTTTTCCTATCTTAGAGAGTGGAGTATAGTGTCTATGTGGAGGGAGGGCAGGTGCTGTTTTCCAGACATACTACCTTAATGGACCTCCTTTTCTTTTTAGAAGGTCTAGCAAGGCTTTCACAACTGCTTTTCTATGCATCAAGAAGCAATTTTTGTTGTCATCTAATGGTGAATGAAATTGTAGTAAAGTTTTACCTTTTTCTTGCTTTTATTTAGGTACTGACTTTAATGTAGTTCTAGCTCTGTAGGTGTGTCACTGAGGTGGGGTATTCAAAATCAACCTGGATTATTATTTGTATTATCATTACTGAATGCTTTATTACTTGTTTTATGCTTTAGAAGCCCCAGTTGATAAATGATATAGGTGACAAAGGCTTCAATAAGAATTTTTATCCTGTGGGCACTGGTAGTAAGGACTGTACATTTCAGAAATTTTAAGGGCAAAGATTACAAAATTCCCTAAGGCCTTTTTTTTTTTTTTTATATATTACAGCAACAACAGAAAAAGCATTCCTATAGGTCAGTGAAAAACCCCATGTGTGCTCTTCAGACATTCTGTTGTGCTGCTGTGGTGCTGGCAGGTATTTAGATAAATGAAGAGTATAGACTGCTGGAGATCAAGTGGGTGAGTTAAAACAAATATTTTGGTATCTTTTCATTCCTTTTCAAATGTTTAAATGGACTATTTAAAATATGCTCTATTGTACAACTTTCCCCAGTGGCAGGGGTAAAGAAGTGGCCTATAGGAACTTTACTAACCATACCGTCAGTGTTTCTATAAACTTGAATTATAGCCTAGCTAAAGATTACATGTTTAACCAGCTCACAACAATGCCTTGAACCGAAATTTATATTCTTTTAACTGGTTTTGAAACAAAGGAGCATTCTTACCAGATGACCTCTATGTTTTGAATAGATATTTCAGACTGCTATGTCAATAAACACGTTGGTAGTGTTTGGCCAACTGGGTCCTCTTCTTCATTTTAGAAGAACCTTTCCTCTGTTACCCACATCTTGCACACCATCTTAGTTCTAGCTGTGTTATGAACATGATCTACTTCTGCTATTAGGTGTCTTAAAAAGACTTGGTCATTAGCAACTTCCAGAATAATTAAGTTACTGAATTGTAACTTTATTTTTGACACCATAATGTTTCTTGCTTAGCAAGGCAGTGCTACCCAACACTTACAGGTGAAAACTGCTGGCCTTTAGGTCTCATAATTTTGTCAAATAATGAAGAGAGGGTCTTCATGATGCTTCATGAAAGATAGTGCAGGCATTTGAGGATTTGAGTCTATGCAGTTTTAAATGATTTACCGTCTTGCTGCTTCTCAGGGAGAGATTGTCCCATAACCTCAAAGACCTCTTGCTGTGTGGAAAAATGCCTTTTCCTTTCCTTCTGCCTCAAATTTTCCATTAACGAATTTTTATCCCAACTTGTACACCCACTCAGATAGTTTGAACGCTTCTCCCGTGTTTTTATGACCTTCCAGTGCTAGTAGACATTTACCACAGCCCTCTTGTCTAGTGGCCAGATTATGTGCATTGAATCTTTCTGTATAGATGTACCCCTTCAGTCTCTTAATCTCTTTTGACGAATTTGGGGTTTTTTTTTCTTCTTTGAATTCTTTCCTATCCTTCACTGCTTTTTACTGTCCCTGGACTCAGCTTGGAAGTACAGGAACATATAGCAGGATGGTGGAGAGGGAAGGGGAAAGCGAGCAAACCTCAAGTGCCTGGGATAGTGCCCGGTGTGAAAGAAGCATGGATGCAGAAGTTGCCTATTAGCATCAGTATTAAGAACATTACTTCACCTCCGGTGCTACGCTAATCATCATTTTAGACACTGAAACCTTTCCCTGCTAGTGACATAAGATAGCTCTGGATTGACAGATGAGAAATGGCTGAAAGTACTTGTTCAGAAATCTTTAGTATTTCCTTGTACAGTGGGAGCAGTCAGTGGCTGTATTGACAAGTTGTGGTATAACATAGGCAAAAGAATTAGCATTTTGTCTTTGTAAATGTCATGCATTGCTCCATTAAAACAGCATCTTGACTTCATTCCCTATGATTGTAGAGCACTGCTTCCAGCGCTTAGCAGAAGAGCTGTGTGTAACATTTAGTTTTCATATGTCTTAAGTGGAAATAACTGCCTTTATTATGTAGCCCAAGTCATGGATACTGTTTTCATATCAACTTTCTCCTGGCACAGACTACTGTGGATATATATTAGATCCTGCCCTTTTCAAGGTCTTGTGCCAGGCTGCAGAGGGACTGGTTTGGCATGTTTCGGGCTCATTTTCCCAGACTGTCCATGTGTGTTATTGACATTGCCTTCTGGCCTTTACGATGAAGGCCACTGATTATTTACAGCTTCATAAATCACTAATTGTGGAGTGCGTTACTCGAGACACGACAGCAAGATGTGCCTTTTTCCATTTCTATTTGTTAGAAAGTGGACTGGACCTGTGCTGCACCGGGGATGCTGTGTGGACAGTTGGCCATACCAGGACCCTGCCAGAACTGAAAGGGGGCACAGCCTGTTCTCACCTGTGGCAACCAAGGCTTAAGGCAAGAGAGCCTCCGAGCAAGAGCCAGTGCCACCGTGAGTGACACCGGACAATAAACACAGACATAGAAACTTGAATTCTGTTGTCCCAACTACAGCACGGACAGCATAGACTTCTGGCATGGAAGGTGCTAAGAAAACAAACATTCAGGAGCGTGAGGCTCTTCAGAAGAATCAAAAGTAACTCATGTTTTAGAAATATTTAGGAAAACACTGATTTGAAAGTAACCTAAATGCACTTTAATCAAAATGCAGAGTAAATCCTTGAAGTGCCTGAAGAGTCTGTAACGTATCAGTGTGCTTAAAAATACATACAAAACCATCATTACAGACAAAAAGAAGTTAGTTCTAACTGCTTGCTCCAAGGGCCCAAACCTGTTGGGTTTTGTTGCTTTTTTTAATTGTACAGTTGTTTAATTTTTAGTATTGACTTGGGGAGAAAGAAGAGCCAAACAAATGACAGTCCCTTATGAGAAAGTCTCTCTACAAGATTCTTTGACGTGTGAGAACTAGTACCACGACAGCAAGAGTTTTGCTTCTGCCAGGCTGTGAAGCAGCATCTCTCACTGCTCCCGGGGGAAGGCAGCGGGAAGCGATAGCGATCAGGACGTTGGGATGCTCAGGCGGAGAAAGGCGGCGAGGATGTCGGTAAGCGAAAAGGCAGCAGGCCTCCTTCCAGCTACTCTGTCAGACAAGCCTCACAAATCAAAATCCTCTTTCAGATGCCCAAATTATATTTCTGTTGGCTAAGACTTTAAAAACTTTTTGAAGTTGCTTGAATTAACAGCTGTCTTTGGCTTCGTTTTTCACCTTAGTCAGTTGTTTGTATATCCTCCTGGCCTTCTCTCTGGCTCCGTTTCACTGCTGCGTGTGCTTTAACTTTCTCCAATTACTTTCACACTTGCATTTTTTTAAAGCAAACCTGTGACTCGTCACACCCTCATTCTCCTCCCAGAAAATAGGAAGGTGGTGAATTATTTTCCAGCATTGCATACAGCTGCTGACCTAGTAGAAGTTTGCTTTGCTCCCCGTTAAATTCAAGTGTTCCTTTCCAAAAGACAGCAGCAAAATGGAGGTTTCTTCTGACTTTTAAAGAGTGGGGAACAACAGTCCAGCTGTCTGCCATCGTGAAGGTTTGTCTTCCAAAAATTTTGAAATTGCTTTGGTACCTGCCTTTAAAAATGCTAAAAATATTGGCCTGGGAAAGGGCAGGGGGAGCTACGCAGTAGGTAGTAGTATGTGAGGAACCAGTGGTAAGAAAAATGCCTCCTCTGGGCCCAGGAGCAGAAAGAATGCAGAAGAAAATAAAACCCAGTATGCTTCTCCAATTTTAAACATTTAATAGTGCACTTATTGAGTATATTCTGTACAGACATCTATAGCAAGTTAAACATTTTCCTTTCTCTCATGTAGATCATAGTCATGTAAAGCACATTTACAATAGAAAACATACTTGAGGTACAAAAACCCAAAAAGAATATCTGAGGTATAAATACAGGTATATTTTAAATAATCTTTTATCATGCTTTATCTATGTTTGACAGTATACTGTGGGTAAGTATACATGTTTACAATAGAATGGTATGTACAACATACAATTTTACAAATTCAAAAGTGTTTGATGTAGAAGAATATACAAGTTTTTCCTACTCATGAGGAACATTGTTACTGGAAGTACTACATTATTTGCCATAATAAAAAAATCTTCATCAAAAAGCTTAAAATAATACTGACAATGGTAACAAAGTCTCAGTCAAAATTCCATCTTGCAACTCATTCATACCCTAGCCACAAAATACATTTATCACTTAATACTGCACCTTGAAAGCAAATCTTTACCTTTACAGTAAAACCTACAGAAAGACACCTTTCCAGAGGACCTCAAGACTTCCTACAGTTCATACAAGATGATTCTCAAGGAGAGGGGAATATCCCAAAGGGTTTAAAACCCAACAAAACCCAAGACAAAACCCCACCCTCCTCTCTGCCCCCATCTATAACCCTCCAAACTGCTCACGTGCAGGTTCTGTTCGTGGTAACGTGCAGCTTTTAGGAAAAACTGGCAAAGGAGGGAGGGAGGGAGAGAGCCCATGCGACTCCTCCGAGCCACCTCACCCAGCCTGCTGCTGCTGGAGTCCTGCCACCTCCCAGCAGGGCAACTCCAGTGTTGACTTTTTCCTCTTGAGCCATTAGAATACAGTAAAATATATAAAAGCTCATTAAAACACTTATACTTAACACAGGTAGGAGTAAAAGCAACAAACATTTTTTTGGCAAATTAACAACTGACATTACTGGCTCTCTTCACCATTGCATAGACGTTTCATTGCTAAGCTGCTACGTTGCTCAAAAATATACTTACTTAAAATTGCTATAGAATTGCTAATCACTCCTAAAAGATCGTCTGGCTAAGGAGTGAACCGTAATTGCAGCAAGCCTCTTGTAACATCTGCTTAGGGTTTTTAACAAGGTTAGAGCTGAGGAAAATGCAGAACTGGCACATGGGAAGGATGCCTACTCCTGGTCCACAGGGGAGTCCCATTCTAGGTCGTACTGTATCCAGCATACTAAAATCCATTCTGGTTGCCTATCAGTGTACCAGACACATTTCAAGTTCGACTTCTGCTATCCTTTCAACCACTAAACACACTCATTCACACTTTAATCTCTGTGCAAACCTTTCTCTGCTTATCTCAGTGAGAACACATTGAAGAGTACCAACTATTCCAGTGGATACACCAGTCCCTCAACGCACTACAAATAAAATGACGTGGGTATGTACATAGAGCTAAGTATTTCACATGGGAATGATGAGCCTTCACCATATTTCATAATATATTTTGCATTTAAAGAATTTTGCTTCTCAGAAGCAATTCAAACCAGCTAATAGTACAATACTTCTTTTTCTTTTTTTTTTTTCTTTTTGCACAGTCCTCCTATGTATTCCAGTCGAGGCCTACACTATAGACCTTACACAGACAGGAAGCAGCTTTAAAGTGTATGGTATGGCCACAGTCCTATAGTAATGCTCACAGTCAAGTTCTCATGCTGTCATCCCTTCACGACATGACTTGCAGATGATACCTGGTCCGGTCTGCAGCAGACGAGCCTCAGTTTTGGATAATGTCTACGTTGCTGAGGTCTGGAGCGCATGGCTGTTCCTCTTCAGTAGTCACCTGGATTTCACTTCCTTGCTCTCAAGGCTCTGATGAGTGAAGGAGTCTCGTATCTTAACGACTTCCGATGCACACAAGTGTCCAAAAGACTTGGCATACCAGTCTGGCATGTGGCCCCTGATGCATGGAGGAAAAAACAGTGATGAAGCAGGTACCAGTAACTTTGCACACGTTTTCTTAGTCAGAATCAAATACATATCTAGCTGGTTAAAAGCCCGAGTAGGAAATCTCCTTATTACTGCTTATTGCTCAGCTCAGACTTACTATTATACAGACTTGCTCAAAACCAAGTTTGCCGCAGCGAGGAAAAGTTACGAGAAGTTTTGTGAGAACTTGGTCCCGTTTACTAACTTAATATTAACTTTACAACGTCCTTGCATTCAAATACATCCATCAGAGGAAAGGATGGGATTATATACCGGTAGCTACATGGTAGAGCCCATACTGGAGGCTTCCAGTGCAATGAACCACACCTGCTGATAGATGTGCACTGAGGCCAATTTCCTGTGACATCTCAGAGACCTGTGTGAACGCCTTTGAGAAGTACATACTACTGGCCAAGCTAAAGCCTGTTAACTGTCTAAATTCCGTGCTGACAACATGGAAACTACCCAAGAAAAGTTACCACCCCAGAAGGACAAAGTGGAAGTTCGTACCTTAAATCAATTCTGCACATGTAGGTAAGTTTAGATTTTCCTGACCCGCAGGGCTCAATCAGATACCTAGACAGGAGCACATTGACTCTAACGCCTGCCACTGGAGCACGGTCATGGTCCACTGAGGTTGCTAAAAGCACACAAGCTCCTTTGGGAAAGTTTGTCCTCCATGTTCTAAGAAAAAAGAAGAAAAAAAAAAAGAAAAAAGTCTTATCTTTGACAAAAAGTAATTCAAACATCTAATAAGACTTCAAATCATACACAAGCAGGTATTTACCTACATAACTTCTACAGAAATTGTAGGCAAGGTTGCTATATGTGTAGGATATAAACACCATCACGTATAAAAGTCTTACCTTAAGACTACGAAGTCCCTGGCTGGGTGAGGTGCCATGCTGTTCTGGACATACTGGTATATATCTGTCTGGCTATCCAAAGGTTCGATTACTTTTGAATCTATAAGATCTTCATCCCAAAGGTGCTGCTCTTTAAGTAAGCGATTTAAAACGTCCTCTGGCGTAGCTGGGATTTCAATGGTAGTTTTCCATAACCGGAGTGGGGGACCTTCGCACACCTGGGGAAAATCAGCACAAAGTCCTCAGTTTTACCCTTCTTTACACTTTCTTTTCCTTCTGACTTCAGTGTTGGCTAAATACAGCAAATAAAATACATACACAAATATATGTATATATTGCACTAAGCTTGTTGTAAGCTCAGACTAAGGTTGTTTTCCTAACAGCTACAGGTATCTGCATGCTGAATTCCAATTTATTTTTAAGCTACAGTTATCTTCTCCTGTATGGGCCACTATTAGATCGTGATGCTACAGAAAATCATCCTAATTTTCCACGTTTATTTTTTAAATATCTTAAATCTCATTGAAACAGTTTTCCATGTGCTAGCTCTGAACTGTGCAGGATTAGAGTGAGAAACTTCTTTCCTACTGCCAGCATAGTGACAGTGCTTGGCGGCTTCCCTCAGCCTGTCAAGGCTTTGCACATGGGAGTGAAGGCGTGTAAACGCAACACAGTGAACATTCCTGGGCTGGATAAACAGAAGAACACAAATCAGTGCACGTTAGCAGACTACTGCTGAAAGACACGTTGTTTTCAGACGTGTGCAACTATGTCAAAAGACTAAGGTGTTGTTTTTTTTTCTTAAACTTATCTGCAAAGAAAAGGTGTGCACTGAACCTTTTGTAATATCCCATGTCAAAAGCCTGCTTGTATTAGAGAAGATGAGCTAAAAACCCGAGCTCTGGCGTGAGTGACAGGGTCCATACCTTCTTGTAGGCCAGCTCTGCTTGCTCCGAGGTGGAGCAGCTGACCCAGCCTTTAAACTTCTCCTTCATCTCTTTAAGCAAGTCGTCCACGCAGTCCTGGAGGTAGCAGTGGTAGTCGGAGGGCTCGGTGGTGCTGCTGCCGCCCCGGAGCTCCTCCAGGCTGAGGGGACGCAGGTCCTGCTCCGTGTACGAATTCCGGCCCCTGCTCATTTCTTCGGGTATCTGAGGGGTGACAAGGGTGAAAATCATCCTCTTGCAGCTCCCCCCCCCCTCCCCCAAATCACAGAGTCAGCCTGGCAGCTTGACAGCCTCGGAAAGATGGGTACACTAGTTTTGCAAATGGTGGGATGCATATAAGTCAGCTCAAGCACTCAGCGTGAAGAAATGCCAAAATTCAGTTTGTGAGTTTCATTTAACTCAAATGAGTCTTTTTATTTTTTTTTTTTGAATGGGGTGTCTTATTTTTTTCTGTGGAGTATCTCTTTTTGCTACATAACTCAGTACAGCACGGTTTATCCTGTGGACTGAATGAGGGAGGGGTCAGTTGTCAGCTGCGAGAAAAGAGACAGGCATCTCTTCTGCTGTGGGCTCTGAAAAGATTTGATGACAGTGAGGAAAACCAGGACCCAAGACTCTCATTTGGTTCTCCATCCCGGGCCCTAGAGGGAGCATGCTTTAGTTCCTACAGACCCTTCAACCTATGGTCTGACACTGTCATGTTCCAGGACGCTTTTGTGGCCTAGTCTTGCTAACTCTTGGGAATTTAAGTATAAAACAAGAACTGAAATTCCTGGAAATAGCTTCTTGCTTTGTAATTAGAGCTAAAGTTCACAGATCCTCATGGCTGCACAATAAGAGCTTGAAAATATGTTTCACATGCAGTTTGGATGCAATAAAAATGTCCCAAACCCCACAACTGCCTCATGACTTCTGAGTGCCAGTGCCAACAAAACAACTATCTTTTCTTCTGGCACCACATCTAATTCATGTATGCACCCAGATCAGGATGAAAAGTTTTTTAAAAAGCTATTTAGCATGTACTAAACTTTACTGAAATAAAGAGATGTTCCTAGCTTTCCATTATACAGCAGAATCTAAGACGTGTTGGCCAATATTCCACCCATCAGTTTTTCAAATAGGTGTTTTACCTGAAAGAGCTTCTTGCATTCGGCGATCATATGAGCTAGTCCTTGGGTTGCAGCCAGATTTTCATTTAGGTCTTTCTGATCGGGTTTTCCCAGGCTTGGTTTTCTTTGCATCACCCTTCATGGTGGAAAAGAGCACACACACACCAATCCAGTTATTTAATGCAGAGCAAGAGAGATGCTTGGTAAGAAAACAGCAGGATTCCCAAATCTGCTGGTGATTTAGAGCACTGCTGCCTGGGACCAAATCCTGGTATGGTCTTAACGACTTTTCTCACTACTCTCTCTAAGCTTTTCTTTGCCACCCTCCCGTTTCTTCCTTCTTATGAACTTGCTTACATTTTAACAAATCTCTAACAGAAGGTAGGATCCCATAACTGTTCTACACCCGCTGCCCTTGGAGGTGTCCAAGGTGATCACAACTGGTAGGGTCAATGCAAGACTGTGCCTGTTGCACATGACTGCTAGCCATGGTACGGGACTAGTAGCAATGAGCCCTGCTCCCCAGACACCTACCTTGGGGAAGAATTCTCTCTTTTGAGAGTGTTTAAGTGGAAGAGGGAAGGTGCTAAGCAGACGGCCAGGTTTGTTGGTGTCATCTGGTTTTCCTTCACTGCAGCTGTGACATCACTCAGGAAATAGAGAAGAATCTGGAGGACCTCCCTGTTCTCATCGGGTAGTAGCATAATGGCAGCCTTGATAGCCTGGAGACGCTGATCCTTTGGCACATCTGCATAATATTAGTAATTCTCTCATCAGCCCATTGATTTTCCACACACACAGCATGAATACATCCCAAAGCAAACTCTGGCTTCAAATATTTGACTCGAGTTTGAAGTGATTTCCTTCAGGATGCATACCATTCGTAGGAAACATGAAGGAATTTTTTTTTAACCCACTAGTTTAACTACCCTCAGCTATTTCCTGCCTCACAAGAAATGCAAGCAAGAAGAAGTTGTGCCTAGGCCAGAGTTAATTTTAGATTTAATTTCAACAGCTACATGCTCCCGCAGATGCACTAAAATGACAGAAGCCTGGAGTCAGGCAGTGAACAAGCAAACAGTCCAGCCAATTTAGAAATTCTTTGGCTTTCAAAGAAATTCAAAACATGAACGCATTTTAGAATAGGTGAATTAATTAAATAAATTGGCTGGCAAACCTTTTCAACAATGATGTCATAAAATATCCAGAAAGTGCTTTACCAAACACAGAGGGTTGCTTTATTGAGCAGATCAGTCAAAGTCATGCGGTGGAAAAAGAAAGTCAACGCTGTGAAGCCCCATACCATTAAACAGCTCCTTGGTTACTAACAACAAACAGCCATTGGAAAAATTTGACGCGTGTCTTTACATAAGGCCCTCTCCTCCAAACTCGAGAAGGCAACAAAAAATGAAATAAACCAGGCCAGATCTGCTTCTTATAAAGGGATTTTCAGGGAGCCATCCCTGAAGACAACATCAGAGACAGAGTCCTGGAGCATTTATATCATCATTAGCACCACACCACCCTCGCTGCATGTCTCATAACACACGTGGTGCTAACTAGATATTTAATTGGTATTTGCTTTGGGCTTCAGCAACTTCGTAAGGCTAGCAGGTGAGTTTGGAATGCAATTTTAAGCAAAAATCCGCTGTTTTTCACACTCTCCCCTCAATCAGCTCAAAGCACATTTAAGCCACGTGCGGACAATTCCAGCGCGCAGCCTGGCGCGTAACACCAAAGCAAAGGGAAATTTTGTCCTTTGCAGGGAAGCAAAATTTACAGCTGCTTTAAGGCTCTTTGCTTTACACAGAGATAATACTTCCCGACCACCTCTGCGGATTCCTCAGACCTACCGCCTGCGAAAGGAAAGGAACAGATACTTCTGCAATGCTCTGTCAAACTTTTTCTGGCACTAAACCCAACAGAGAGAGTTGCTGCTTAATATGTACGGAAGCGGAGAGTCTGATTAATGTTCTCCATAAACCTTCTTGGGAATCCAAACACACGCAGAGAAAAACGTGTGCACTGAAATAACAGTATTTATGTTTTTATTTTAAACTGTCCCTTCCACCTACGGAGTCTGAAGGAAGTTCCTGTAACCTTTCTGTAACCATCATCATAAGGAAGGCACCAAATACAGCAAGGGCTCAAAGGTGGTGTTTTTGCAGTTAAGTTCTGTTGCAGCTGTGATACCATGGGGAGGTTACATGGGGAGAGAATGACGGTGGGGTTAGGGAGAGAAACCATGGGATCAGCAAGGTGCCCATAGCACATCACACAGTTTGGAACCCCAGGAACACTTCAAAAAGCTTTGGAGTTCTGGTCACCAAGCACAAATTCAACCTTGACCATTTTATAAAGTGAGTGCATTCCCAATGAAACAATGTTGAAGAAAACGTTTCAAAGACAACATGTTGATTGGAAAGAGTCAGCACAAAATTACCATCTCTACAGAACTCAATTTATCCAGCTCCCAAAAATGTCTCCCTTGCTGGAGTTGAACCTGCCATCTCAGAAAGATTAATTATTTCTTTTCACCTGCATTGATAAACTCCATTTTTGATGTGATTTATTCTAAGCACTTTCTGTTTAACTATCAGTAAAGTAGCTACAAGTCAGTAACAGAAAAGCTCTCAACTTAAGGGTTGTTTTCAAAAATTGTGGTGAAGGATAGAAGAACTTGAATTATAAGAAAAGAGAAAATTTTTTTGGCATCCTTGCTCTTACAAAAAAATCTCAGTAATTTAGTGGATTTCAATCCCCTCGAAAGCCCCAAACTCTGTTTGTGTAGTCCTTGCACGGCTCCCCTACCCAGCCACATCAGACGTGGCTTATTTTCAAACCGTAATATCTAGTATCCTCAGAGAAGAGAGGAAACTTTATAGCAAGTGATGGAGGATTTATATGTGTTCCAAAACTACAGGGAAAGATGAAATGAAAAGAACTTGTACTATAAATTGTTATACAGCTGGAACACCAAAAATCAGTTCCTTATGAAGCAGCCTGAAGAAAGGCAAAGACCAACATATGCAACGTGTAGTGCCCAGAGGAGCAGTATTAGAAAGTTCCACCCTTGCTAACACAAACGACCATTTGCCCTCTAGCCATAGAAATCTCAGTACTTACATTGGTATATCTGTAAGAAGGTCTCAGAGAGTTTGTTGGTCATGAGAGGCTCAGGGAGATCACGGAAGAATTGCTTTAACATGTCTGCTACATCGTAAGCAGACTGGCCTTCGTAGTTGACGCTGTCTGTTGAACTCTCATTCATTTGACGCAGAGCCTGAATTCTTGATTTGACTCCAGACTTCCTAAACAGTCCAACCTAAATACATATGAAAAGGTTGTTCAGCCTGGAGAAGAGAAGGCTCCAGGGAGACCTTATAGCAGCCTTCCTGTACCTAAAGGGGGCCTACGGGAGAGATGGGGAGGGACTCTTTATCAGGGAGTGGAGCGCCAGGATGAGGGGGACAGTTTTAAACTGAAAGAGGGGAGATTGAGATTAGATATTAGGAAGAAATTCTTTACTGTGAGGGTGGTGAGACAGGTTGCCCAGAGAAGTTGTGGATGCCCCATGCCTCCACAAGGCCAGGCTGGATGGGGCTTTGAGCAACCTGGTCTGGTGGGAGGTGTCCCTGCCCTGGGCTGGAATTAGATGATCTTTAAGGTCCCTTCCAGCCCGAATCATTCTGTGATTCTGTGATCTACAAGAAGCCAGGAAATTTTAAATATAAGTATGCTCTTTAGCTTCTTATGTACGGGCTCTAATTCCACGCAAAGCTTTCCTTGCATTAATTATCTACTTCGTCCTGTTTTGAGTCTACTTTTTCAGCCTGACCCCGGAACGACGGAAAACAATGGAAGTGCTGGAGGAGCTTTGGGTGCCGCGTGGGTGTGGGATGAGGGCAGAGCAAACCCCACCTGATCCAGGCAGTGGTTGCGGAGGTACCGCATGGCTTGCTGGATGCTCTGCGGAAGAGGCTGCCCCGTGCGCTGGACGTTGACTTGCAGCGGGACTCCAAACACGTTTCGGTCTTTGTAGTCTGGCACCTTTATCCTCTTCATAAACTTTGGTACTGCCCTATTGAAGCACAGGGAACGACAAAATGAACACGTTCAAGCTCTGTTGACCATTCATCTTATGTGTTTTCAGTAATTCAGAAAGTCAGTGAAAATAAGCGATAAACATTTTAGTAAAATGAAAAGTAGTGACAGTATAAATTAGCTAATCCCTTCAGGGCTGGGAAGGGGGGAGAGGACAGAAAACGGTGTTTCTCTAAGAGAAAGGCTTGACATTCGGGGCAGTGTGCTGCCTGTAAGTATTAACGCGGTGCTGCTCCATCAATATTAGTAGGACAAAAGCTACAGGGTAAAACTGCAGGGGCCAGATTGAATTGCAAAAGAGTCAAAATAAATCCTGCGGTCAGTGACCCCTTATAACACTGCTTCTTTAGGTTTCGGAAAAGATGGGCATTCGAACAATGAGCTTTTGTATGTCAACTACTTGTTCTGCAAAGTCCTCAAACTGGGTCCACCACCCACCAGTGTGCATAACAGCAGGAAACTGATGTAATACATTTGAGTTTGTCAGCTAAAAACTTCAGCTCTATAAACAACCCCTTTGAGGGACCCCCCTCCTTGTCAGCCAGTGACTGTTGTTACCCCCACCTCCCACTCCAGTTTCAATGAGAGGCCTTTCCATCTGCTTATGACTCCAAGGAAAAAGTTACTAAACACAAAAGAATGATTTACCCCCAGGTCCCCAAGAGTATTGGTTTCATAAAGGGGGTAAAAAAAAAAAAAAAAGCGCCTTTAAAAATGTGAAAATATTGAGATCATTTTCCTAAACAAGGAGAAAAGCTAATGTCCAGTGCAACAACCAATAGGACACAGTAACACTGGAAAACAGGGGGACCTATTTAACATTTCAACATACAGTGCAGCTATACAAACAGTGCATTAGATTTACAGCTGACTAATCTGTTACATAGTAAAACAGAACCAATTTGTATTGCCGTATAGTTAAGTTTAGGACATTATTGATATATGCACGAATAATACTCGCTTTGTCAAAAAACATGCCAATGGAATGTGAAAAAACACATTGCGATCTCCACCGAGAATCTGAAGCATGCAGGGATAACTGGTCAATACTTATTTCTGTCTTTCAGAACAAACAACTTCTGTATTTAGAAAGGCTGACATAATAACAGCCTTTGAACAGGAGGTACTTTGATGCTGAAGCTAAATACTCTCTATGACTCCTGGGGAAGGGAGGAGGCTGGCCTGTGGTAGGGAGAAGAAAAATTTCACTGCGTCTTTTGCATCCTGAAGGTTCCACAGGCTGCACTGCAGATACAATAATAAAAGAGCTTTCTATTTCATTCTTCTGACAAAAAACATTCAAACACCTGGCCCCAGCAGAAATTGCTGCCTACAAAAAAACTCCCGTGGTTCTCCCAATCTTTCCTTTTTATCCCCTTTATCTTTTTTTGCAAGGTAACTGGGTTTATAGTGGTGGATTGATTGTGCTTTAAAGAGTTTTTGGCTAATGAGACACTAGTACTAAAGGAAAATTACATTATTTAATGACATAATTATATAGAGAAACTAACGCAAATGCGTCAGAATAAGCGAAGAAAAACGAGCCTCTTAAGATCTACAGAGGTTTGTGCCACTGCTCGCCGACTGCCTCAATAACCAACCAGTCCTTCTTTAGCTATGGACAGCGGACACCTTCCTGCACAGAGAGCTGGCCTGTACTTCATTGCTTTTATTTCCCCACATGCCCCCTGTGAACATACTTCTCAAGCCTCATAAGGCTACACTTACGTAAAGGGTTAGTGATTTTAGCCCCGTCTTAGGTAACCACAAATCACTGCCAGCACGGGCCGGAGGAAGAAGTGCAAATATGGAAAAAAGAAGGAGGGAGGGATTCATCGCATCTTCCCGAACGTCGCCGAGGGCCAGCGCAACTGTCGTGCTCGTAGAGAGCTGGCCTGTCTACACGTGGCATGGTGCCCTTACCAGCTGAAGCCGTGCTTGTTGGAAGGCGTGTACTTCTCCAGGAGAGCGGTCAGCTTCAGGAGGGAGTACTTCTGCAGCAGGTTCATCTGGGCCACCGACTGGCAGTTGATCTGCAGCGACGCCGAGCTCAGGCTGGGCCGGTGGGAGCTCTGGAAGCTGTGCCACCTCAACCTGTGCCTGCGGAGAAGATGGGGAGGAACGGAGCAAGGACCCGTTACTGCAACGTCCCTCCAAGATTCCTGCAGGAATTACTGCAAAACTACTGCTGAGCTCCCTGCCCTTGCAGCCACTGTCTTCTAAGATTTCACGTGCAGCACGTAGAGATGCTTCAGGTGGGAACAGGCACCCTGGGCTGACCCACAGACCAGTGTTAGCTACATGGTCTCACCCTATCAGATGTCTTCCGAGGGCTCCACCACCCCTTTTCAGAAGCCCTTTCAGTATTAAGGAACCAAAAATCTCCATAAAGAAAAAAGGGCCCAAATTTTTAAGACATGTCAAATGGGAACTAAGCACTTCTAAAAGTCCCATCAAGTTTATGCAAGCACCTATAGGCAACTAAATGAGAAACCAGGCCCTAAATGATTTGCACCACTTTTAAAGGAAAACTGGAAACAAAGCTAGAAGGAGTTCAACTCCTTGCTCTAATCACACTACAAAAATACAGTCATCCATCCCATGGTAAAACTCCCAACAGAAACTGGGAGGCCACTGGAGCTCCCCCAGTTCCCCACTGCGCTACAGCGATCAAGGGAAAGTAAACAAATCTCATTTTCCCTGCAGATTTAATGCCCTAGCACACTATTAAGAAACAGCCTGCTACTGAAAAGGGCAATTTTTTTGAAACGGTCTAAAAGTCAAGGCTTTTATTACACGCTGACACAAACCAGACCATACTTACACTGCTTCTCCAAGTCAACTTAAAAAGTGAATAATCCTACTTGAGGTCCCTCTCCCTCCCACACACCACTTCAGTTTGAAGAATCACCATCCCCTAAAACTGCCTTAACACTGTTCCTGACACTGACTTGCTGAGAGGGCTGTTTTTCAATGATGACCCAGGCTGAACATACAAACGTACAGCTACCAAGTGTGGGAATCACTCGTCAAACACACATAATTGTTCTGGGAGGTGATGGGAACCACACGTGTGTGCCTGAATGGCCACAACTTCTATTGCACTTTAACTGAGGGTGGTGCAGCTACTATCATAGAATCACAGAATGGTTATGGTCGGAACGGATCTTAAAGACCACTGAGTTCCAATCCCCTGCCATGGGCAGGGACACCTCACACTAGACCAGGTTGCTCAACACCCCATCCAGCCTGGCCTTGGATGCTTTCAGAGATGGGGAATCCACAGCTTCTCTGGGCAACCCGGGCCAGTGTTCGGTGTTCACCACTCTCATAGTGAAAAATTTCTTCCGGATATCTACCCTCTTCTAGTTTGAAGCCATTACCCCTCATCCTATCACTTGTAAAAAGGCATACTATAGAGCCACTCATGCTGGAGGGGACCTCATCGGGGGTCACCCCAAATCCCAGTGCCCATGATCTCACCTGCTGGACCGCGTCAGCGATGCGCCCACCCCAGAGTCCCTCCTGTCCTGCATCCCTGAGGGCTCTTCTGTTTCATTCAGTGAATTCCCTGTACTGTCAAGGTCACTCGGTGTTGTTCGGTCGTTATCTACATCAAGGTGGATTTGCTTTGGAGAGGAAGGACACGGGGAGATGGAGTCGAGCGCTGAGTCGGAGTCCCCTTCGTCTGAGAACTTCTCTGACCACTGGTTTACTATCCTCTGCATCCCTTTGACGTGGTACAGGATGTCGTCTAGTTCAGGGAATATGTCTTCGTTTTCAAGGTCAGCCAGGTCACTTGTACTGGAATACAGGATCGAGCCTGGAACGTTGTCGTAAATACTCAGGCGGCTGCTCACTGAGCTGGAGGAGTTGCGCCTTTTCCCCATGCCCAGCTCCTTGGAGCTGTCGCCGCTGTTTTCCCTCTGGAGGGCGAGATGGCCATGTCCATGGAAACTCCCTGTCCTCCAGTTCACAGAGGCATTGCTCTCCGTCGGGGAGAAGTTGCCATTGGAGAGTGCTTTAGGAAAAGTGCCAGGCTTATGATCTTCGGGGATAAAAAACACCGTGTCTTCTGCAAAGCTTCCCCGGTTCTTGAAGTTCTGCTCCATCACGTCGCTAAACGTTGACTGGTTGAAGGGGTCAAAGCCTTCCAGGTACATGCCCACCCTTTTATTGTACGCACTGAGGCTGCGTGTTCGTGTGACAGGACTGGGTGTGCTGACGGCACTGCTCGTCTCAGACTGACTACTGCTGCTGCTGGTCTGGGTGGAATTGGAGACGCTCCTCTTTCGTACCATGGGGAGGCTGATGTGATTGCCGTTGAGGGCAGAAATCTCCACGCAGTTAAGTTGTTTCAGTTTATCTTCATCCATGCCCTCCTGCAGGATGGGACCGCTAATAATAAGGCCGAGCTTTGAAGGAGCTTTGCTCTTGCCATGGTGAGAGCTCTTGATTTTCAGGCTCTCCATTCTCTTGAGCAGGCTCTTTGTTTTGGACTTGGCGTTCTTCTCATTGGCTTTTGTGTTGAAGCTGAAGCTATTCAGCTCCCTGGGCGAGGGCAGGCTGCTGAATGAGTCATCATTTGCTACGAAATTGCTGGATGAGCAAACGCTCACGACCGAGTTCGTCCTGGTGGTGGATGCCTCACTCTGCAGGGTTGGTTGGTGGCTGCTGGTGCTGCTGATGCTCAGGATGGAAGCCACCTCCTGGCGTTCGCTGAGGTCCGTGAGCACGCTCTCATGGCTTGCCGCGTTAGTGAGGTGAGGAGTTTCTGGGGAGGGAGTACTCAAGTCCGGTTTTGGAGGGAACACATCGAACTCTTCAAGCCTCGACCACCTCTTGCTGTCCCTCTGAAAAGTCCATTTGCCACTTATTGCACAAGGTTCATCTTCATCTGAATCTTCGCTCTGCAAGGAAGAAGAACCCTGAAAGTCCTGCTTGCAAACTGCCAGAAAGGCGAAGGCGGTTGCATTTAAATACAATGCCTGCTAAACTGCTTTAAGCATGACCTTGTTCTCACTGAATTTAAAGTGAAAACAGTCTTTTACCTCAGGGAGAGGAAGATTAGGCCATAAAGCCCATCGCAGGAAAAGATAACATGGGGCAGGCAATATATTTTAACAGTTTTTAAATACAAAAGATACACGCTTTGTAAAAAGAAACAAACAGTACAATCTGCTTTAAATTGCTCTTTTCTAAAAACCCTACTATCCATAGACTTTTAATTAATTGGTCACAGCGGATAGCCCTCAGATCAATGGAAATTCCTGGCATGCATAAAATTTTAAACTGGAGTCAGTCGGGGGCTGGGGTCCCTCTGGACTCTCTCCAAAGCTACACTCTGTTGATAGTGGCTGTGTGTTTATACTCCTCTTTGCAATTAGGAGATGTTTCTCATGCGTTCGGAACTGCAGCGGCTTAACTCCTCACCCATTCGGGAAGCCCCAACGCTCCCCTCGCTGTGACTAATGAGACAGCCAAAGAAACCCTTACACTGAGAGAACGTGATGCCTCCAGGCTCTTACCTGGTCCACTCTTCCTCCTCCCACCACCACCACGGGCCAGCAGCTAACATTTTAAGAATGTCCTGTGAAGTTTCTACTTCTGCCTCGCTCCAGGCAAACTTTAACACTCGTAGATAGCGAGCGGCAAGAGCTCACTGACAGCACAGCACGTAAGTAAATTGTAAATAACATCCCCACTGGTGATGTCTGATGTACGAGTAACGCCTGGGGGCACAATTACACCTACATCACTTACGCCTGCAATCTTTTCATCTAAATACTGGAAGGGAATGATCCCGGGACTATTTGGAAGACATGCTTGGTCTTCCAAATATCTGGAAAATTTCACATTGGAAGAATAAAACCAATGAAGATATTTTAACACGACACCAGGAAGCCACAAAATAACCTTTGGTGTTCAGAGTAGGAAACACTAATTGCCACCCAGCCCCTTGAGTTGCACTTCATTTGTTTAGATTGCTTTAATTTAAAAACCAACATGCATGCATGCCCCAAACTGTAACTATTTATGTGCCAGGATCACAAACACTTCTACTCTGAAAAACAAGTAGATTCTTCATATTTCCAGTGTTTTATTTATTCATACTTTAGCTCCCGATTCTCTCCTAATTTTTTTTTTTTTAATAGCACATTTCATCAGCTCAGCAAAGTTAAGAGAAACACCATGGTTATTTTTCACAACCAAATACACATGGGACACAGAACAAGTGTCATTTACTTTGTTTCCCAACTACTGCAAACTACTTCTGGCCAGGACTCAGACGAAAACCTAGGAGGACTGGCCTGCCTATTTCAAGTTTTCAGGAGGTAAAAAGTCACCTAAAAGCGCCAGTGGACAATAATGATCGTTTGGTGGTGAATGAGATTTGACTGGAGAAAAAGGAGCAGTAAAGTGATCTTAATTTGCAAAGAGGTCAATGCAAACATATGTTTCTGCCAGCACAATTTTCCCCTAGTGTTAAAAAGCTTTAAAGGCTAAGTATTGATTTTAATGAATTCAACAACAAAAGAGAATGGTGTCCAAGTCCATCTGCCAGAACATGGGCGGTGAATGAAAATCAGGAAGGACTAAAACAAAAGGTAACGTCCAGACTCCGGAAGATCTGGAAGATCTGGGGTTTGGACCTGAAGTCGCGTCTGGTCTGACCTCTAATAGCAATACTGATCATTCCAGTGTTAACAAGGCTCAGGAACAAGGAGGAGGAATCTTCTGGCGGTCATAAACGGCAATCCAGCTGTCTACCCCTACTTAAAGAGTTCCTATATGTGCTGCCTCAGAGCGTTATCTTCTGGAGCTGGGATGCTGTTTCCAACATACCACAAACAGATAGGGAAAGAGGGGATTAATTCCTGGTAAACAACCTCGGAGCATTTGTATGCATTCTTGCTAAGGGTAGGGCAGCATCGTATTGCCTTAGCTCAGTCATCTTTATCTGCAGTTGTCATATCCCAGGGGACGGTATCAACCACTGATCCCTCCTAGGACACACACATAGTTTTAAGAGAGCTATTGAGTGGTACCTTACCAGCAAAACCCAGCAACCCCACTTTCTGCCGGCACTGCCTTACTGAAATTACAGTAGGAGATCTCTTATTTCTCACCACTCTCCACAGGGATCATGAAGATTCAGGAAACATTTCTAATTCCCGCTGAGCTCCCTAGAAACACATCGACTTTCTAAAAAGGTAGCTGATGTACTCTGTAAATATTTTGCTTTAATTTTGAGCGATGTAATTAAAAACCAAGGAATCAATGTGCCCAGTCCTACGAAGGGTTGGCCCTTTCCTTTGTAGGTCAAGTCCAACTGATCCTGTCTACATCAGAATAAAATAATACAGTTCTAATGTGATGGCAAAGAACCAAAACTGTGAATGGACTCCAAAGATGATGTTCTAAGGTTCAGGTCAGCTCATCATGGCTGGTCAGGATCTCCTTCATCAAGCCTACTTTTTACAATCCTGCCTGAGGGCAGGTAATAGGCTACAACTGGGACGACCTCACTGGCAGGCAGGGAAGCCCAGTGCCTTTTAGACTGGGAGCAGCATCCTGGGGAAGAGTCAGACAGACAAATAACCTTTATCTGCAGCCAAGCCCCACAGTTTTCTCTCAGGGAGAACGCAAAATGAAAGGTAAGCAGAGTTTTGACTGCGTGGTTGACTTGCCAGGTTCTACTCAGGTGTCCTCCTAGACTGCAGCTCAGCAATCTGCTAGATGTCTTCTTCAGTTTTATTAATATACAATGCCGTAACAGAAGACGTTAAAGGAACTTACCCTTTTCCTGTGAGGACTAATTTCTAGCTTCATCACTGCACATTTGTTTAAAGTATTTAAGCGCCTGCAAAGCAAAGGAAACCATATTAAGAGAAAACTCTAGTGTTTTGACACAGGCTACTCCAGTTCAAAAGCTTTTGTGAAAGGCTGTCCCCAAACCGCTTTGCATACAAATAGCCACAAGCAGAGTTTCAATTAGAGCTCTAATTATACTTAACCATTAACCCATTACATTTAGCTGTATTCTAACTTCAGAGGGAGGGATGGATGACTATTTGTCACAATTACCTGAATCAAAGTAAAGAGAAGTGAATGGAAACAGACTTAGTTGAGAAGCGCATTAATCCAATGAATTGTAGTACAAACAAACTACATTTGTTTAAACAGCAGACATCTGAACCCCAAAACAATGACTCTCAACAGACTGAAAATAAGGGAAAAGGCTTCTTTTTTTGACACTGTGTGCATGTGCCCACGTGAAACAGCACGCTGCTTTAAAATGGTACTTCATAAGCTAAAAATCTCACATTTTTTCCACTTATCAGGTGACTATTTTGTTTGTGAACAATGATTATTTTCAATGCAGTCCTGGAACAAGACAACTTGTCAGTCTGAAAAAAAAACAAAAAAAAGACAAAGAAACGCAACCTGATTTTCCCTTCCTAAACTGAAAGTCTCTTTTATAAATAAGAATGTTGTTGTGAACAGCTAAAATTTAAACAAAAAGAAAATAATAAATTGCAACGATAGTTAACCAGCCTTCCTGTGAAACGTGACAGCGGTCTGGGTGCATATAATGAAGGACTGCATGAACGTCTATAAGCATCCCTCTATTCCCTGATGAGCTCGTGATCTGGCGGGGATCCCTAAAACAAAAAACCAAAGTAGGTGCAGGCTGCTGTGGTCTCCCTTCCTGCCCTTCTCCCAGCCCAGAAACCGCTGCAGGGACACGGCTGAGCTGAAATCCACACGGGTGAAGGGTGGTTAGAGAAAGGCTGGTGGAAAGGCAAGGCCAAGGGCAGGCAGGGGCTGGGGGTGATGCAGGAGGCGGAAAAGCCGAGGCAGCAGCTTCATGGGGAGGAGATGGTTTGGTCCCTTGCGTTAATACTCCCACTTGGGAGGCTGCACCGTGGGCTGGATGAAGAGACTCGCCCAGCTGAAAACTAATCCTCTTGATACTTCCTTGGGTTGAATTTCTCCCAGCTCGTTTCCCCGACCTGCACGAGGAGGAGGCGGCAGGGGAGCCGAGCCACCCCCCTTTTCCTTCAGCCCGACCACAGCCCGGATTCAACAGCGGCAGAACTGAGCTTTAAAAAGGCTAATTCATTCTGAAGGAAGCTGTATAATTTTCACATAATTCGGTTGAGCAAAGTGTAAGGAAGAGGCTGCATCAGCAGCTTTGACAAACTAAACAACAAAAAGAAATGCTGACTTGTCTTGTTGCTTCGGATGAGTCTTTTCAGATTCATAAAACTTGTAACTTGAATCTAGAAAATGTGTGCACAGGAAGAATTACTAGTTTCCTCTCTTTCCTCTCCCCTTTTATGCACAGGATTGGTTGCAGATGGTATTTACACAGGGCTTGATCCTGAGGCCATCAAAGAAAATGGAAAAGCTCCTACTGGTGCTTTTGCTGCAGTCGTGAAGTTAAAAAATAATAAAAAAAAAAAAAGGCAGTTTGATCTATAATTAGACCCAGCCACAACACAGCAGAAAAGAAGAGAAACAGGAAGAATTGCCATGGGTCAGATAGTAGGGCAGTGGCAGGTTAGGAAAGTTATCCAGATCTCTCTATTTTCATCTTTGCTCTGACTTCAAATGGCAGGAGGCTCAGTCCTCCTGGCTGCAGCGGGTGAGCACATGCACCAGTCCAGTGAATTTCAGAGGAATTTTATTTTATTTACAGCATGGGGGAAGGGTGAATGCCCCATCTACGCGCTACACAACAAAGAACTGGTATTTTGTTTTTTAAGAGGCCACACAGCAGCAGAAAGCCACCTCCTGCTCTCTGCTATAAAAACATTCTCCTCTCAAACTTCTGGACCTCAAGCCCAGGGAATATTAAACTGGTTTCAGTTCTATATTGTGTAATAATTTACAAATTTCACAGTGTGGCAACCTTTGACTTATGCAGAGAGAAGTTATCACCAAATCCCTGTATCAGGCTTTATCTAGCTCCAGCCTGTCTGACCGCTAATAAAGACGATCTCTGATTTCACAAAGATTACATCCCCAGACTTTTCTCCTACTCAAATTAAAACCTTGAAATAGGTGGAAAAGGGTAGAGCAAAGACCTCTGTTTCCACAGAGGGTGTTTAAGAAAAAAAAATCCCCCGTGCACACCTCACAAAAATGAGTAGAAGGCAAGATAAGGTAACCCCCAATGAGCGAGGTTAAATACAATAGCAGTGAGGCAAATAAAGGCTCTGTTACACATCTGACATGATTTCATCACAAAACCAGTTTCCCTTTTAAAACCTAAACGCTCTCCAGCAACTGCCTCAGGTCTGCAACTTTCATTATATACATCACACATCCTGCTTTAACTTCTGCTCGAGTTCAGCAGTGCCTGGTTCCTTGAGCTATAGGACGCCAAAAACACAGTACAATAAGCAACACTGCCTTCCAAACACATCACTGGGGCTGCAAAGCTAAGCTTGCAAAGTTGAGGCTTTGCCAGGATGAGACTGGATGGGGCTTTGAGCAACCTGGTCTAGTGGGAGGTGTCCCTGCCCATGTCAGAGGGGTGGAACTAGATGATCTTTAAGGTCCCTTCCACTCTTAACCATTCTTTGATTCTATACAACTTTCATTAACCTTCACCTCACCTATGCTTTGCAATACCTTTCAAGCACATAAACACGCATTCACTTTCTACAGATCTTCTCATCAAATCTGTGCCCGCTAATGAACTGCAATTTTCTCTTCTGGCTCTGGACCTTCTTCTGTGGTAATTCTATTCCCAGGTATAAATTCAACTTATCATTTCCCTACTGACAGTCAGCAGGTCTGCCTCATTCTTTAGCTCTGTCTCATTCTGTCCAAACCTGTCCCAGCGACACCTTCATGAGGACAAGATGGGAGACGGAGGGACGGGACAGGATTGCTGCCGACAGCACTTTCAGCCACTTTCCCTCTCCAGCTATCACAACCTCAATTTCTACAATGCCTCCTACCCTGGCCACTTTCTGGATGACAACATAATATTCCTTCCCATCATTTAGATAAGTGCCTTTGACTCAGGCCTCTCTCTATACATCTTCACATCCAGATGGTATCTTACTCCTGTGGTGCGTTACATCTCCAAGCTGTCACTTTTCCTCGCCTTCTATGTATTCCTACTCAGGCTTTTGCCCTCCTTCACCCCAGCTCTGCAAAATCCTTCTTCCTGAGGGTGCCCAATGCAACAGGACCTGCCTCGCAGCCCCAGCCCCTGAGTCACAGAATGGTAGGGGTTGGAAGGAACCTTGAGATCATCTTGTCCAACCCTCCTGCCAAAGCAGATTCACCTAGAGCAGGCTTGACAGGATCACATCCATGAGGGATTTGAGTATCTCCAGAGAAGGAGACTCCACAACCTTTCTGGGCAACCTTAAAGTAAATAAGTTTTTTCTCATGTTGAGATGAAATTTCCTGTGTTCCCATTTGTGCCCATTGCCCCCTTGTACTGTCACTGGGCACCACTGAAAAGAGCTTGACACCTCTTGACACCCACCCTTTAGATATTTATAAGCATTGACCAGATCCCCTCTCAGTCTTCTCTTCTCCAGGCTAAACAGACGCAGGTCTCTCAGCCTTTCCTCATAAGAGACGTGCTCCAGTCCCTTGATCATCTTTGTAGCCCTCCCATGGACTCTCTGCAGTAGCTTCCTGTCATTCTTCAACTGGGGAGCCCAGAACTGGACACAGTACTCCAGATGTGGCCTCACCAGGGCAGAGTAGAGGAGGATGATGACCTCTCTCCCTCTTTTTAATGTGCCCCGGGATACCATTGGCCTTCTTGGCCACAAGGGCACATTGCTGGCTCATGGTCAACTTGTTGTCCAGCAGGACTCTCAGGTCCCTCTCCGGAGAGCTGCTTTCCAGCAGGTCAACCACTAACTTATACTGGTGCATAAGGTTATTCCTCCCTAGGTGAGGGAGGAATACACTTGCCAGAGTCGAGACTGGGCCATACCACCCCTGAGCAGCAATTACACAGGGAGCCTGAACCTGCCGCACCCACAACAGGAGGCACCCGAGCTTCTCTCAGGAATGAGCAAACGATGCATTTTTCCTAATCTTCTCCTCAGAAATGGCCAAACTAGTTGAGCCTGAACTTCTTTTAAGAAAGGCAGCCTGAACAAGGCTTTCGCTATCAAAAACTGCAGTGCGAACTGCTAGCTTCAGCTAATTTATAAATTAAAATATGGGCTTATAATATGAAGTCTTTGTCAATCTAAATACCAGTCAGTTCTATGTTAGCTATAGCCCCAGGTAATTCATTCTGCCCTCATAACAGGAGAAAATTCTCATCCCATGCACCCAATAAAAGTGGTAGCAATGCAGAATATCAGACTTAACGTATTTTAAACTACAATTTCCAGTCAGAGTAACTGTATGATCTAGCTTTAAACTTTAAAATATTTTCTTAGCGGATTTAAATTCTTAATTCCTTCTTACAGGGCAAATTCCAACTCCATTATACCTGTAACTAATTGATGATACAAGGGCTTTCTTGTCTCACCGCAGTGGACAGCCTCTCCGCTGGCTCCTGGGGTTTACCTGCAGGTTCTAACCTGCAAAGGAGGCCACGCTCTCTACAAACCAAATTATATGAGCAGTGAATGCTCCTCATGCCAATCCACTACAATCGATTTTCCTGGATGGAGAAGTCCTAATGGTAAAAGCTTCAAGAAACCTCTTGCGTAGATAGTGTGGCAGTTTTCTAACTACGCGAAAGGAGATTAAATAGGATTTCCATCACGGTTTGCTATGTATTTTGTACTTAGCAACAACCTTTCGGGTAAGCATGTTTCAGTACTTAGTTTCATCAGCACATTATGCAGCCAGTTATCCTCTGGAGATAAATTCCCAGTCATTAATCTACATAAAGTCTTATGAAACCAAGGCCAGCCGTAGTGTGCGCAGTCACTACATGAAGCATCCAGGCAAATTAAAGTCATTGCTCTTACACTTTTAACCCTACACTTCATGATAAGATCACTAAATGCCATTTCTTAACCATCTATCTTCTACTGTTACCAAGTGCCATATGCTGTCTCTGTAATTCAAGTCTCAACCCACTTTTCACTTAAAATTTTTCAGGAAAATCCTTAATGGGGTGGCTATTGATACTTTTTCCATTTAGAAAGGAATTTGGCAAAACATTTACTAATAAGCTGTTTTAAAGTTACATTAATTTTCCTGCTTCCATTAATAAGATTATTAAACAATAAATTACAATACAGTTCAGATGTAAACTGTAATTTAAAATGCTTCAATCTTAAAAAAAAAATCCCTGTCACTGTGATTTCTACAGTCTTCTAAAAAATGATTTCTTCCCATGCAGTAATTAGAACAAGGTAATTAGAACTGCTGGCAGAACACTGTTTTTTATAGACAAAAGCAGACTCTCAGTGTTACCATCTACTGCATACAGTGTGTATTTAGCTCTGTGCTAAAAATGCAAGTTATTCCAAAAGCATTCCGATTTTCAGTCAAGAAACAGTGACAGACTTAAGACTGTGAAGCAGCTTTAAGTCTTTTACTGAGTAAAGCCATTTGCTGTTTACACACTGACCATGGCATGAGTCAAAATAAACCCAGGCTCAGGCAGAAATGCAGCATTCCAAACCATGTGCCTACTCCATGTTTTTAACGAGCTTTACAAAATTAAACAAGGAGATGTGAGGGGAAAAAAAAAATCTAACGGTGGAAATGTTGTGATAATATCTAACACAGATGGTAAAGGGCCAAATTCAGACACCTGAGATGATTAACTGAATTGCTTCAGTTTTATTCTGAGGTGGGATCTGAATGGTTCTGGGGAAACAAAAGCTTAAGTTTTAAAGTTATCTTCTAAAAGATAACTCTGATATATACACCACAGGCTTCAGAATTATATAGGTCAACCTTTAGAATCTTTGTCTCAAACTACAGTAAGACCCGTGGATTCTCAACACGTATTACACAGAAAACAATTTGAAGAAGAAAGCAAAGAGATTGTTTTACAATTAGCAGACTTATGAAAAACTTCCGAGTTTCACAAAGCATCTATACACTCACCTCATTTTGGCTTGCTTACCTTTACTAGAAGGCTTAAAATATAACTGTTCATTCTTAGGGTACAGATCTTTTTACTGTCGTCCACATTCAGAAAAAGTGCTAACTACTTTTATCCATCACACTACCAGCAAATCTCAGAGAGATATGAAGGGCATATTCTTACTTGCACCGGTGAGAAACAATCCTCTACCTTTTATTCCCATATATATAAATAATCAATCCTAGGTTAAAAAGTATTCTCGCAGGCGAGCGCTAGGTCCAAAATATGCTGGCTTGACTGCATCTTGTTTTCCTGGCAAGGGAAGACCATGCTTCTGGGAACCAGCATTTATTCACATCGCTGTACTTTCTGTTCGATGACTTCACAAGTTCCACAGCACACAAATAAGCACACCGGTGCATCACATTTTAACACCGACGGAAGAGGTGCCCTACACTTGACGAGGGCACGTCTTGAGTGTGATTTTAACATTAATGGGATTTTTCCCCTCCCAGTGACAGGACAACAAATCTGTTTTCGTAGTTTGAAAAATCTTGTAAATATTTCTAAAGAACTTTACATTCCAGTCCCTCTCTTTCCCTTCCAAGTATGGCAGCGATGGCATGAGAACACTATAAACTTAAAGCCTTTCTTATAAGGGTTTTGTAATTCGTTAGAATTACTGACATTTAGAGCTGCAGACATCATGCATGCAGTATCCAAAAGCATTCATTCTGCAGACAATTTGGAAAGCTGCCATAATGGAAGACAGAGGCAGAAAAACTGCACTCATTTCTAGGTCACAGGAGACACCGAAACTTGAGGCATTTTTTGCCATTTAAGATTGTGGACTCACACTAGAGGAGGCAACTGATGGATGGGTCGGTGTCAGATGGGGCCACCGAAACTTCTCTGATGATAAAACTGGTAATGCTGAGGCTGTAGTTCTGTAAAAACAGGCTGCTTGCACACCAACAAGTCTTGCGCCTTCTTTTTCTCTACCCATCCCTCCTCCTGCCCCGGCATCTGGCTGTGGGGTCCTGCCCCATCCTTCACACCTATTCTGAACTTCATTATGTTTTCCCATGGGCTGATTTAATTTATTAACCCAGCAAGGAACTATCCAGACTGTTTTTTCAGGGTGAGTGGGTTGAACTGGTTTGTGGAAGGAGCTGCTAAACAATAAAGATACGTACTGGGGGCTCATGGCGTACTGATTGTGGATAATAAAAAGGTCTCAAGCAAGTAGTTATTTAATGGTACGTAACTCAGTTGAGGTTATGCTTTTCCCAGGTTATACTTTCCACGACACGGGAAGAGTTTTGTTTCAAAATGCAGTGTGATTATTTTTTCACCTACCTGCATAAGGCCTCAATTGCATCTCTGTCCAGAAAGTCATGCTCTCGCTTCACTAGGGCGATGTCAATCGGAAAAAGGAGATCTGTAGGAATAGAGACAGATGAGGAGTGAAAACGACTCTTATTCCCATCGGTGAGTTATTTGAAAACAACCATCTGCTTCCAGTAGAGCTCACCACGATGCCATTGACTGGCACTTCTTGGGTAAACACACGTTACCACCTCCAACACCAGAGATGCTTCCTTTCCATGTGCAAGCTATTGATAACTGAAAATTCATATGCAAAATGGGGGGAAAATGAGCAAAGCAGAGATGAAATAACGGGAGAGGGAATGAGGCAAATGTGAGCTCCCTATCCGGCATCAGAAGCTGAAAACTGATTCAGGCTAGCTCAGTTTAAAATAAATAGATATTCTCCATCAAAGTACTGATATCTCACATTAAAGAAGAAAGGTCAGTAAAACCCAAATCTCTGGAAAAGAATGAAAACCAGAATCTCCTTGGCTGTTACTCCAGCTATTTAAAAGTTTGACACTTACAACGTTAATGAGATATGGACTGAAATGAAAGCAAGCCAAGCTGCCTGGAGCCCATACTGCCTCCTTTCCTTAGGAGATTATTTAGATAAACAACTGGGAGAGTGAGGGGGAGGAAACAATGTTGGCAGAGAGCTGAAAATTTACTACAGCTCTGCAGCAGCAACCACGTATATACATTATTTACTGTTCCTCCACAGATTCCTGACTGTCATATGGGTCCTGCTCCAGCATTCCTTGCCCAGCCAAAACTCCCACCAAAGGCACTGGGTGTTCAGGGCACAACAGCAATACAAGAACACACTCCGAGTGTACTGTGGCACTTGCATACAACATTCCCAGTCCAAGTAACTGTCTAGAAAATATTTTTTTATAAAAATTTTACTCTACAGAGACTAGGAAAGAGCGAGCCAAAATGAAGAAAAGAATAGGATTTTTGTTAATTTGTGGAAAGGTAATTAATATTCTGGCTTTTTTTTTTTTAATACCAATAGAAAACTCTCAAATGAACTATTTGTCCTAAAAAATATGACATATTCTGTGAAATGCAAGAAATTCTAGGTTTTCTACAGAACACTGCAGTTTTAGCAAAGCAACTGACAAAGGTTCATTGATTAATCTCTGTTTTAAATGCGCATAGCATGCAAACACTCCGTATCGGTGACTTCTCAGAACTCTTGTAATATACCCAATTGATCCAAAGGTCTCACCTTCATTATTTTAAGCCCAAGGTGCAAGTAAAGGGGTTTGGCACATTCAAGTGGCGTTTTTCACCACTGCTGATGTAAGTTTTTTCTCTGAGAAAGTCAGAACTTTAGAGCGCCCACAAGAGAACACATGGGAGAACTTAAGTGACAGAGGTGACTTGCAAGAAGTTGATAGTCTACACGAGTCATTTTTACTTTTTTTTTTTTTAGTTCTTATTTTATGCTGCTGCTGGTTTTGTTGTTGCTGCTGCCACCGGAGGGGGGGGCTTACAAAGGACAATGGTATATTGTTTTCCCATAAGGACAGCTGTCCTTTCAATGGGTATGGCTGGCCTTGCTCTCACCTCTGTGGTCCTTTTGATGTTAGGCAGGACATGGTCCAACATTAGAAACTTTATCTAAGTTCAGAGTCTTTAGGTAGGGCAATGGTAACCATAAGGTAGGACATGTTTTCTGAATGCAAATAATTTCTTAGGAGATTTATAGCTGAGCAAAACATGAAATCCACAAGCCCACGTATTCAGCTAGGAGTCTTGTCCCCACTTTTAACAAAGACTGGAAGTACAGTCCCAGCTCTGTCTGCATCCCAACAAAATCTTGGCATCTCCGTTGGCACAAAAAAAAAAAAAGGGAAGAGAAAGAATAAAAGGAAATTTAATTTCAGAACAGGCGAAGAAAAGTTTCGCCAAGTGCTGCTTTTGAAAGTGCTATTATCATCTCATATTGCCAATGCAGCTGCAAATCAAAGCTCAACGAGATCATTTTTCAAGAAGGTCAGCTCAGCATTTGCTGTAATTTCCAACAGTTACTCATTGTAAATAATGGGCTTTCTA
This sequence comes from Tringa tobata, assembly GCA_033628505.1. Lineage (NCBI taxonomy): Eukaryota > Metazoa > Chordata > Aves > Charadriiformes > Scolopacidae > Tringa > Tringa tobata. Next base: position 4,353,284 of record JAHREE010000278.1, on the reverse strand, counting down.
TGCTCATTCTTACAAGCAGCAGCTGGAGTTTGTTTTATAAAAAAGAAGAGGCATATAAGATGCATAATAATTTCATGACAATGCAAGTAGTTTTAAGTGGTGGTGATGATCAATTTTGAACAATAACATACCTACACAAAAAGGACCTCTAGGATGTCACACTTTAAAACAAACTTCTATACGTTACTCTGCATGAGAATGTAAGAACTGCGTGCCAAAGCTGCAAGTTCCTAGTAGGTTAGGGACACAGGGTTATCAAGCATTGGAACAGGCTGCCCGGGGAAGGTGGAATCACCATCCCTGGAGGTATTTAAAAGATGGGTAGACACAGTACTGAGAGACATGGTTTGGTGGTGGACTTGTCAGTGTTAGGTTGATGGTTGGACTCGATGATCTTAAAGGTCCCTTCCAACCTAGACAATTCTATGATTCTACTTGAGCAAAACCTTTGTAAAAGTGGACACTCAAAGTGAATCCATCCCACAGAAGGACAAGTATGGTGAGTCCAGGAGTCAGCTGGCCCTTCAAGGAGCTGCTGCACATCTGTGCAATGATGGCTCGCATGTTCTTTTTTCCCTTCACAGTGACCCTGTGTCTAACAGCAACTCAAACTGTTAGGAAAAACCACGCAGGACTTTAAGGTTCCTTCCAACTCTAACCATTCTATGATTTTATGATTCTATGACTTGGGAATCACGAGGTGTGCACATGCATCCATGCATACACAGAATTTCCGACCTCTGCTCCATTAGGAGAGCTGGCCAGAGGAGCTGGACACAGCTTCTGTGTTTCTCTAAGACCGGTCTCGTAGCAGTGGATGATTACATTTATAAAAATACGGTTTGTTTGTGTTTCAACTACAGGGAATGTACCATGGTGCTAACATATGATTTGTGCTATGAGGGTATTTGGAAGATTCAGGCTAAAACAGAAACCTGGAACAAATTTAAACTCCAAGAGTGTTTCAGAGCTTCATTGGATTGGGTACATCTACACGTGTGGTGGGTAGCAGAAAGCAGCCCAGTCCCTAAAAGTCATCTTATGCACCGGCACTTCAGTTGTGCCCCTGAGCTTTACTCACTGGTGAATATTACATCTTATTGTCCAAAAATTGCCAGGGGATGATCAACTTGCAAGCTCACGTGCCTTACCTTCATAAAGCTGCGCGTACTGCGGGAACCCGGCAGCCCGCAGCCAGTCACAAGCTTCCTTGGCCTCGATTTCTGGAAGAGGACAGAAACAAGATACCCCCCGATTAGTGATCTGCAAAGCAAAAACTTCCTCCCCACCACTTCTACTACTCCAATTACAAAGTAAGCATGGAGATATTCAGCAGCTTTGAAGTGAGACACAGGTTTGCTTATCCCAGTTTGCTTTTCTTCTCATGATCAAACATATTTTAGATTCTGGAAAGTCACTAGCAGTCATCCATGATTTATCAACAGCTCATCATTTTAACAGTTAAGAGAAATAAAAATAAAACTGATAAAAAACTGCAGGAGTTATGGATTATTCTGTACAGGTTCTGTTAACATTAGAGAAACCACCACCGCAACCAACTTGAGCTGCATTTGTTCAAGAGATCTCATGATCCTCTTGGCACCGCTGTTTTGTCTTGAGAGAAATTCCTAGCAGAGCTTGTAATACTGTGTGCTTTAACATCTTGTGGACAGTACTGACAGACCCAAGAACAACCGACACGCTGTACTGCAGCTCACTCAGGCGCATATTTACTACCCAACAAGAGCCGAGTTTCACTGGAGGTCTTCATGGCATTTATGAGTGAGTTGGTACATTACAGGAAATTCAGCTCACTTTCCCTCACGCTACCCAAAACACCACGCCGCAGAATTAAATTCTTCAGACACATATACCTGACACTGAAAGAAAGGAAACATTCTGAACACGGGTTATATTAGTCTGTGAATAAATTATACACAAATTCATTTGTTACCTAATGCAGGCAGAAATAAAGAAAAAGTAATCTTATTAGCTCAAACTAGGAATAAAAGGAATTTAGGGTATTCTCCAAGTGTTCAGGAAATGGATAGGGCTAATTTTTGTTCTAAAAATTCAAGAAAGTGTTACTGGGAATTTAGCTCCCTGCTCAGAACTGATCAGACAGCGAACAATCAGAAACTCTTAAAGTTTATCTGGCTTTGATTATATTCACCCTTCTTGATGGGCCAGAAAAGAAAAGCTTCATTATGTACAACTCAGTGGACAATTTTGCCACCTACTTGGAGAGGATACTAGTGCTACCTGCTGCAGAAACCACGGGCTTTGCTCAGAATACAAGTTACTGCATAAGGGCAGTGAAGAGCCAGGCATAACAGAAGTAAAACAGCTCAAGATTTTGGCACGTTATGAAATATTCCCCCTGAGATATAGGTACACAGTTAAAATCGGATGAAACGGCAGGCACCTTTTGACCAAAATGACAGCAATCCCCTTCTGATTGTCCAAGTAGTTACAACAGGGTTAAAATATTTGTGCTTCGCCAAGCTGCTTTGCTGAGATACATACCCAAACCAAGGGGTTAAGGTGAGCCAAAGCACAACATTCCAGATAAATAAACAGCTAAAAATCCACTCTCCCCGAAGTCAGGACAAGCAGGCATTTGTGTAACTTGTGTTTGCTTCACCTTTGGGTTATGGGACCACATGAGAACAAGCACGTACAGACATATTGACTTAGCTACTCATTAAGAAAAAGCATTCTTCAATTCCAATTGCAGGCGATTGTAAAGTTTTGCTTAAAGTAGTATTTTAATTTTGGTATCCTAAGGGAAAATTAATAAAGGAAAAAAAAAAAGAGAATCTGAAATATATTTTAAACTTCTAATGCTAAAGCATAGCAAACAACATTACTATCTCAGAAGCAATGAAAATACTAAAAAAAAAAAAAAAAGTAATTAATTTTTAAGAGTAGTTAAAATAAAATTAACTATCTTTTAGGTCACATCCTGCATAACTGCTCGGATTGAATGAGAATTTTACTTAACTGAAAACTGAAAAAAAAAAAGATGCCTGATAACCAGTATTTACCTAAAAATGCAGGTAGATGTTTGTAGTGTAATTGAAAAAAAGTGTCAGATTCCTTACTACTATAGTGGCTCTTAAATGTGTTTAAATATTTGTTCACAGGTCCTTTACCAAGCACCCCAGGTGTATGACCTGTAAAATATTTCTAGAGCTAGAAAATTATGAATATGCATTTATCAGACTGTTTTTTAAGGTTCTCTATAGAAGCTTTGTGTATCTTTTCTGCAAAGATATACGTAAGTTCCGTGGAAGTAGTATTTTATGGGCATCCAGGTGTCAGGTGCCTTTGGGATTTTCAGAGCATATTTGCTTTCAAAATACCTTTGAGAATCCCCCAAGAAGCCTATGTAGGCATAGGAACACCTGAGTTACTCCTGGTTGGCCACAAGAATTGCAGAGAATAATAAAACACCGGTGCAGCTGTCCATGGACTAGGTTAGGCAAACACCTAGGTCTGGGCACAGCACAGCACCAAGGGTGTAAAAATCAGTATTTTCCCCATTCCCATCACAAACATTTTGGGAGAGCCACAGCTCCAGCCTCTGGCTTCTGCTGTAAGTCCTGGGAAGCGCGAGGGGTTTGGAGAGCTGTCTTGAAGAAGGGCCCAGGGAGTCCTCTGCGGCCAGGGCTCTCTCCACATCACCTCCATCCACCCAAAGCCTGGTTCAGAAAGGGATGTGGCAGAGATACGGGGGACAGAGCAGAGGCAGCACCTAAAAAAGCAGCTCCCTTTGTTCAACTCCAGTTGGGCAAACCCAGGATTGCTCCTGGACTGTACGGATGTGTTGGGAACAGATGAACAGGAAGGTCGTTTCCAGCCCAGCTGCCCCATCTCAACCCTGCTGGTTACTGAGGAGCCAGAGTATGAACAAAACTCTGGATGTATGTGAAATTCAGGCAGAACAAAACATAGCTGGAGGGAAAATCCAGCCCAGGGTGCACTGAATAGGCTGCACAGAAAGTTCAGCACACAGAACAAGCTTCCTCACATAAGAGATGCAAACTTAAACAGCTGAAAGCTTCTATAGGTAAAAAGTTCATTACCACAACTTAACTGGAATCTGCTTTTAAGGATAGAATACATTAGTTAAACCTGAGGCCAAATCATTTAAACTATGCTGGAGGAGAAAGCTCATTCCCACACTTCCCAAATACCAGCTTTTCTTCCAGCTCAGCAGCATCAGCCCTGGGACTCTTGGTTTTTCCAGCTGCCATGGTTTCATATCCAGGTGGACATGGGAACATGCGCAAGTCCTTGTCACCTGGATCAATGGCAACTGGGATAATGAGGGACAAAAGAGAGAAGAACAGAGCTTCCACAATCAGATTTTCCCACTACTTCTAAAAAGTTTTAGAAGGGAGAGGGCACCCAGAAGCCTGTGTTCAGTCTCCCAGGGGACCTGGGTTACAGATCACTACCCGAGCCATGAACTCGCTGCTGAGCACAGCATCTGCTTGGCTGGGGCCAGCCGAGAGCCACAGGGAGGAGAGGGAGCTCGCAGAGGAACCCTATGCCGCTTTCCAACCCATTTCAGGGAAGCCCTACTCCAGCCCTAATTAATCTGCCATGATATGCAAAGCTATTTCCCGCCGGGAGCATCTTTCCGACGAAGAGCTGGCAGCTGGGCTGACAGAAGCTGCTGCGGGCAAAGGACTGGTCTCACTCCCTCCTCCACGCTCCATCCCTGCGGTGCTGCTTCCTTTCCGAATCAAACATCCTTGCCAGTTAAAACCTTTACAATAAACTACAATTCAGGACACATTCCAGGCAAGAAAATGTATGTGCGGCTTTTCAGATGTGCGTCCTGTGCCCTCCCCCAGCAGCAGGAGGTTCTTGTACGCAAGAAAGAAATTGCTCTATTATTTCTACATGTCCTGATATACAAGAAATTCTCTTAGAAAGTAAAAAAAAAAAAACAAAAAACCAACTCAAAACAAAATAAAAAAAAAACCTAAACAAAAAGGATTACAATGAAGTCTTTATTCTTGGTGTCGTGTAAGCAAACATCAGGCAAATGTGTTAAAGAGGAAACAGGAAATTTTTATTGGAAGCAGCTTTATTTGTTAGTCTGTTTCACAAAGCAGGCCTCCATGCTCAAATCGAGGGTAGGAGTTCCTTTTGTGTATGGTTGGGAACCATTAGTCCTTATTTACCCACTTCCTGGGGGGTTAGGACGACCCAATTCTTCCCCAAACTGGTAAGTGAAAATGGAACTTTTTGTTTAACTTTGGTTAATCTTGGTTCCTAGCCCTGCAACTTTGCAGGTTTGAAACATTAGAGCAAAAATATCTCAATTCACATCTTGTTTGATATAGCAGTTGCAGAAAGAAGAACTCTAAGATGTCTACAGCCTTTTGCTGGATGACATCTTCCTTCCTACAGAAAATAAAACCCACGGAGTTTGAATCCGCGATAATGCCCTTTGAGAAAAAAATAATCGTAACAGTCTAGTTAGGAGCAGTAAGATCTAGTGAAAGTTAGAAGGGTTTATTTTTTTTCATTTTCTTGTTCTTCCTTGCTTTTTGCTTCTATGAAATAACATATAACTTAAGCACCCGCTCTTTCAGGGTCTTCAGGACCTGAAGGTGCAAAGCAGATGGATCCCTGTACAGTCACGTATTGGCTCCATTTTCACCTAAGTGCTAAACATCGTACGAATGGTTCTTCCAAGCAGATGGTTTCCTCTTGCCTCAACTCAGACACCTTTATAGCCATATTAGCACCTTCACACATCAGTTCCACTCCTCTCACCTTTTGTCTCCGTTAAGAGATCAGATTGTAAAAATCTGTAGCGAGACTGGTCAAATCAACGCTGTTAAAATCAAATTTCAGCAAAAATGAGCTTCGTTGCTGAAGGTCCACCCAATGCTGTACCTAACAACCAGTTTGGTTAGGGTTCTTCTTGGCCTTTATTTTTTGACCAGGTCATTTTAATTTAGAAATTTGCTATTTTCCTTTCTTAGACAAAGAAAATAAATTGTAAAAATTGAATACAAAATAACCTTCCTAAACCAGCTTGCAGGAGATGGTCCCTGCCATGGGATGCAGAGAGTCTGATTTCTCACCGTGAATGCTACAGATGAACTCGACATCTCCTCACTGCAATGCATAAAAATACCTGTGTTTTTCTGAGGCACAGATGGAGCAACAAAAAGGATTCTTCCCCATCCAGGACTGATGCTCCAGTTTAATGGCTGCAAAAGGGCTTGCATGCTCACAAGTTTGTCCTTTTTTTGTGTGTCTGGATCAGAAATTGCCTGTTGCCATACATGTTCCTCTGAAATTTCTGGTGCCTTACAAAATTTGTGTTCAACTCCAAAACACTCTTCTGAGCTATTAAGAAGCTTGAGATCATTTAGGATCATATTTTTTAAGACCAGCTGTGGTATATATGAGAAATATTCTTCTCTGGATAGAATTCCACTGCCAAAGTACAAGCAATCATTTTTCCAAGTGCTTGAATTACATTCCTGACATGTGAACTGTGGTCCCAACGCTAAGACTTGATCCCGCTATTCCAACCACTCCATCTCTAGATACACGAACACGGATGTGAAATCTGAGACAAACTGGGGGGAAAAAACCCAGCACTATGGCAGCTGTCTACAAACGAGCAGGCCAGGCACCAAAAATGATAAATCAGTTCTGGGTAATGTCATATGCCTGCAGCCCTTTAAAGTCGGGACAGTATGACTTCCTAAGAGTTAGCCTGCTATGTGTCCATGGCCTCAGATGGTTTTCACTTTGAAGATATGTGACTGGAGCTTGAAAATAATTAAATTCCTTTTCATAAGTCTGGTTTTTCTCAACCCTATATAGTTAAATATTCCTTAGGCAGTGTCATTAACTCAGTCCTCCACACCTTTCAAGAAAGCAGCATAGAGCAAGGACTAAAGAAAAAAGGTTATTAATGAAGACCAGCGTTTTATAAGGATAATGCCCTTAAAACAAACACTGAAACTTGGTGAGTTTGTCAATAAACATTCAACCACTAAAAGCTAGAGAATTCTGAAAATCCCATTAAAAGCTCTTGCCAAATTTCTAGCACAGTTGGAATCTCTCCTTATTCTGAGAGACCAAGCTAATCTTATACTGCTATCCTAAAATACCAGTCTGACACATTCAGCCCATGAAGGACTCATTTCTGGATGAACCAGAGAGTCCGAGAGAATAATAGACATCGCTTTTGAACTGACGGCAAGCTTGCAGGTTTTGAAACCAAAGGTAACCCCCTTCCCGAGAGGGTCCCTCTTCTCCTTTCACCTCTAAAGCTTAATGTAGATTTTGCAATGGCAGCTGCCCATTTTGATGTGCTCCTGTATCTCACTGTGATTCAAACTACCTTCCACAGTCAAACGATACACGTTGTGATCTCCACTTAATGCTGCATGGCTCAACAGTCAATTCAAGCGGATATGGATGCACACGCAATTTTAAGACAATATTTCTTACCAAAAACCCTCTGGGCGAAAAACCGCCCACAAGTTCTTGAAAGAAACCATATATGACACCAAATATATATATTGCTTTCTATTCATAAATACCCTAGAAAGAGGTGCTGGTGGGGGTTGTTACTACAAACATTTCTCAACTATGTGATGATGACCAAAGAAACACTCTCCTTGTGTTCCGCTGGCTTTGGGTTAAACATGGGAATGGCTTTTTCAAGTTCTGAAGCCTTGCAGCAAGACAGTAACTATGCTGCTGATGTTATGTATAAACCACAGGACACTGGGAGAAGAAGCAGAGTATGTTTGGAATTTGTGTGGGAACAGACGAAGAAGTAAGGAAACAGATGTTTAAGATCATATATTGATATTTTCTCTGAAAAAAATCAGGAAGCTTGAACACAGTTTTTTTTTCTTTTTCCAGCAGAGCTTTTGGAAAGAGCAAATGGCTTACTTCCACTGGTGGGGTTTTTAAGTTTGTTTATCTCCTTAATGATGGAAGTTGAAAAAAAAAAATATATATATGAAAATATATATACATACAACTGGTTTCCAAAACATCCACATAGGTGTATGTTGGCTGTATGTAATGTCCCTCCCTACTAACTGTACCAGGTCACACAATGCGGCAGCTTGAATTGTTCACCAATCCTCTTGGCTAGCACAGGAAACACAATACTGCTTTTGTGAACCAAAATCTAATTACCCTGAATCTCCTTTTCATAGTCCTCAGCACATCGAAATCACTTCAAAAGTTTTTCAGCTCAAAACTTAACAAGAGAAACAGCATTTGACGAAAACGTTTAAAATGTTTAGCGACGGAGCCAACACTTGCTGAAATCAATGGGAGCCTCCACGAATTTCAGAGGAATAAAGCCCTTCCCAACATGGATCCATGCGTCTCTAAAACCCAACAAGATTTTTTTTTTAGGAATAAGGGTGATCAGTTTCACAGCTCACCTCATTATTTTTACCCCAGAAAATATTTAAAATGAGACTTCTGCTTTCTCTGAGTCGAGTTGTGCTGGGAGCCCCATCCCAAGCACGGGGAGCATCCCAGGTGTCCATCAGAGCACAAGGAAAGGCAGTGCCCCATGGCAGGGGGGCAAAGACAGCACAACCACCCCACTCAGAGCATGCCCTGGCTGGCAAGAGGTCCTCCCCTCTATCAAGAGGACTTGGAGCAACTGTTATGCTCAGAAAGGCATCAAAGCAGCACCATTTCAGGATTTGATACAGGAATAAAGGATATTCCCCACATCTCCATCACGCACTTTCCCAACACTGCCTCTAACAGATTGCAATTACTGCTTATTTTCACACTATTACTTACGTTTCTAATTGCCCAAAGTCAGCTGCATTGCTTCCGGATTTGTTGAAGACTGTGGGAAAGCATGTTGTAGGACACATAAGAGCCACCACAACTCCTGGTTTACATTGTAAATCATAATTTATTCCTAAATAGTTTTGGCATTTTGAGCATATGCAGGAGGATTAAGAAAGAAATTTAGAAAACAACGCAATATAAAGTTGAAAACTAACTTTGCTTAAACAGAAAACTAAAGCTTCATATGGCAGTTTTCCTGCCAAAGAACAATTCTTTTTATAGATTAAAGATGGTCTTCTCCCATTCATCTGTGACCCTTCTTAAAAACGAAGAGGAACAAGATGTCAAGTGACTTAAGAACGCCTTAAGAAATAATTGGGCACGTGGGTTATTTATCTGGCCTGATTAACACAGGGTGGTCTTGGAGGAGGATTATTTGGGGCAGAGAAAGCAGTTAGTCAAATCCTCTGAAGGAGGTCATGTTGACAGATTCCAGAGTGAGAAACGAATCCTCCTCCAAAGACTGGGAAACAGAAGATGACTTTAACCTTCTCTTTCCTCAGAAATGACTTGGTTAGAGTGACCTCTGAGAACACACTGAAGGGCAAACATTAACCATTGCTACTCCCAAGCCCAGCACTCCCATTGCACCCTGCCTACAAGCTAATAAACTTGCACAATGTAATGCAAAGCTCAAACCAAAGGCTCATTGAGCTACAGAAGGAGGCAAAAGTGAGTAGGTCTAGCGGGACTGACACGTCATCTAAAAATGCCTGAAGTCTGGGTTACTTGTTCAGAATAAAGAAATAATAATGGTATAAGAGCTGATCTGAGCTGTCTCAACAGTTTATACAGAGGAAAGTAGATTTTATACAGACAGGTACTTCTTCTAGGTTGTTTAGCCTCAACCTCAAACCCATCTACACACACAGGAAGAACCATATGGAAGGAGCACCTTTGCATCATTAACCATTCAGTGCTTACCTCACTGGTGACCCAGTCCCCAAACTGCACCCCATGTGAATGATACAACATGAGATACAAAATACCAGTAGCAGCGAAACAGCCCAGCATAAAGCTGGTGGTGTCCCAGACTGCTTCCCTACATCAAAACTGAAGACGCAAACATGGTTTTTCCCAAAGCAAGTATTACTATGAACTTTTTATCTCCAGATATTACAGTCACCGTATTCTGCCTGCAGTATTGCACACTTGAAAATGCTTTTCCTCAGTACCTGATCCAATGGTCACACCTCACACCTTTAACTTTGTGGATAAGAGAATGGTCTAGATACAGCAGAGCCATGGTGGTACTGCAAAAGAAAGCAGAGAGATAATGTATGGCAAGAAGAAGGGAAGTTAAACCAGATCTTGAAGCTTTACCCTGGAAAGTTTCCTGTATCTTCTAATGCACAACCAGAGACACACAGAGAGCAGAGGGAACGGTGGCCAGCAGAGCACCTCATTCTGTGGGGTCACAGGGTCACAGAAAGACCATCCCCAAAACACAAGAATACAAGGGGGTATATTTTTCTTGATCCTTCATCAAATGACAAGAAGAGGTTGGGGAAGGTCAAACTGTGTCCACTGCTGCCCTCAGCAAATGGGTTTCATGCATCTCCTCAGGAGGCCTTCTTTGCACAGACTGAGATGAGCATTTGAATGGACAGTTTTAGATAAATATAAAATAAATATACTCAAGACCAAGTCTGAGGAATTCTGCACCATTTTGCAGATGTCCCTACCATAAGTGGGTCATCATGTTGTGTCTTCATTACAAGAGAGACTGGATAATATTTTTCCTGATCCAATCTCACCTAGCACAGTCCTTCTCAAGGGAAAGAAATATCTGTCAATATTTGAAAGACTACTCATCCTAATGAATAACAATGCTTAACATGTGCTCTTCTAAAGGTGCCAAAGAACTTCACAAGGGTGTGTAGTATCACCTGTAACTTTCAGATAATGAAACTCAGTGAATTAAAGCTAGCTGGTTAAGCCATTCTTGGTTTCACTGCTACCAGTTATGTCAATGGTATAGGGTACTAACAGACCTCCTGATTTCAAAGGCACGCTGGGGGGGACAGGGTAGTACCCAGCATCAGTAAACATGGCAGAGTAAGTGTCCAGTGAAAAGCACCAGAGAGCTCCAATCACAGCCCAGTCCCGTGTCCCCTTCATGAGACTTGCTCACCACTGGAATAAGACAGACTTTGTTTTTTTCCTTAAAACAGAAGGGGGGAAAGTGGAAAAGAAAATAAAAAGGAAAAAACTTTGGAAACCAAAAAACACACAAGACAATCTCGATACCCTGCACCAATCAGAATTGCTGATAGCACAGGTACAAGCAAGAAATATGCCTGGAATTGCTGAAATTACCAAAATTACTGGCTACCTACACTCACTACATCACTAGAGAGGATACAGTGTTTCGCAATTCATTCCCACTGAAATTCCAAGGATCAGACTGTCAGCAGAACAACATGACACCCAATGAAGCTATATAAATTATATAAGGGCATCATCTCTTTACTTAGTGGAGATCAAACCAGCAAGCTTTCTGAGAACAGCAGATCACTTGATTGCTGTATTTCTATAATATGCACAGGAAGGAAGGGGAAACATCTGAAGTTATTTTTATTTCCCCAAGTCTTCTGGCTATACTGTATGAATGCTAGGGTGGGTCTGGCATTGTCTGAAACGTGTCAGGGTCCTTTTGCATAGCCTCATTTCCTTCTTCCTGTTGCTAGGAAGGATAGTTAAGCATGAAAAGCTCTTGTTTACAGTACAGGACCATCCTGTTAAGCACAGGAGTTCTCTTCCTCCAGCTCCTTTTAACCAGCCAAGGGTGCAGTTGTGTTTATGCTGAAGTCAATAGCAAAACTCCAATCAGTGGGGGATTGGAAAAGATGTTTGAGTCTCTAAAGAAGCCCAAACATAACATACTGTGGTATTCTCACCAGAAAAAAACTTTATCATGCAAACTGCATCTCTAAATATTTGCAGAACTCATAAATTCACATGCCTCAAACCAACCATTGCCTAGAATGTGATGAATTAGAAGAACCCGAAAAGTAAAACCAAGTCACCTCTCATCTCCTTCTAGGAATCCTAATATATAAACATTCCAGATTAGTACATAAGAACAACCGCAGAACCTTTATCCTGCCCCGACTAGAGGCAAAATACACAGAGCACTTGTGAGTTTCCACAACTGGTCTTTCTCTCTGGCCCAGCAAGGGCCGCTGCAGAACCGGCTGGGAAGACCCTGACCGAAGAATTAAAAATCCTAGACTGAGATTCAAAACCCAAATAAAAGCATGACAAGATATATTCTCGCTTTTAACTACCACTTAGAAATAAAATTTAACAATAGCTCCCTGGTGTTTAAAACAATGTATCCACACTTCCTTTCGATAAAAAAAAGCACCCTCAATTAACAAACTGACTTCTTTTAAAAGAAGATAAAGCGATCAGGAAGTCTTAGAGGTTACAAAAGGTAGCTCCAAATGCTTTGATTCCTACAAACTTGCAGATGAAAGGAATCTTCTCAAAACAATATCTACATCTTCTTTTGCATACACCATATTCCACAATCAGAGAATCTCAGCCCCAATCAGGATCCCACAGGCAAACCAAAGGAGCAACCCAAACCCATGTGCTAGAGAGACATGGATCCCACTTCCTGGCTGCCTTAGCCTTTCTCTTTTTTTGTTGCTTCTACCGGGAGATGCGGATCAGGATGCCTACAGGACATCAGTAGGGATACCTGGAAGACAAGATAGGGGCTGTGGAACCAACTGAGGTGCCTAATGCCAAGCGCGTGCGCTGTTGGCCAGCAGCAGCCTGGTTGCCAGGCGGGTGCTGAATCCCTCTGGCACTGAACTGCTGATAGATTCATACCCAGAGGCTCGTAAGAAATCTGCTTGTCTATTAATCATCCTGAAGTTCCCTACTAACAGCCTTAAAACTTTAACCTGACTCAGAGCACTGTTACTGATTCGCTGCTGGGACGTTCTCGATCGGGGCAGGGCAATTCAAAGAGATCACACTCACTCCTGTAAAAAAAAGACATGAGCATCTCTAATCGATGGCCAAGACAAAAATCACATTCTCCAGTCTTTCAACGCACGTGGGTTCAGTGGTATGACACATCAGGCAGAACCTTCTGCCCTAGCTAAATACATTGTCTGCATGTAGTTATTTCTTCCAGTGAAAGAGATTTTAGCAAAGAGAAGGGGGGGGTGGAGGGGGGTGAAGAAAGAAAGAAAGAAACTAAAAAAAAAAAAAAAAGGTCGTTGTGCCAATAGTTCAGCGCCCTTGGCTGGCCATAGCGCTCCTTGGGTTCACGGCAACGCATCGCTCAAGGACTNACACCAGGATATATGTTTACAAGGTAGGTCAGGCCCATAAAATGAGAATTCTTAACTCTAACACAGGGAATAAAGACACATGCTATGCCCCAGCTGTTGAACAGACAAGGTAATCCCAGTCTAATTGGCTTTCTGTCTGTATTTGTCTATACTTCTTTTTTTTGCACTTAATAGACTAGGAAGTGACAGAATAGTCATGACAAGAGGTGGAGAACGCTGGTTGCACATTGTGTGTGATTTTTCAGAGTCTAAATCCCAGAAAAGAGAAATTGTTTCTCCAATTAGTATCCTCAAAAGGAAGGCAAAAATAACCAAACAACACAATCCAGAGCACATAGGAAAGCATGCTGGTACTAAGGCGTTTCCATCAAAGTGATAATGCTGGAACCAGAAGACCACCGTGTGTCAAGTTAATACCCTCAGTAAAAAGCAGAGTTTATTCCTATAAACATGGACTGTCCGGGCTGCTTCCTGGACCAAGCCTGTATCTCTGCATGGGAAGCTTTTGTATAGGACCCACAGGAAGCTTTTGAAGAGGGAGAGAATGGACTTTTACTCTGCAGAAAAAAAAAAAAATGGGAAGGGCTTGGAGGACTCGGCAGTGTGAAAGGGAAGGAAAAAAAACTAGGAATGAGAGGAGGAGACGGTGAAGTAAAACACAAAGTGAGAAGGTTGTGTGATATATGCAAACCAAGAATTTGAAGATGAAGAGTTTTGCCTGAGGCTTCTGAAAGGGATGAGTGGCAAGACCAGTGAATACTCGACAAATGTGGCCCAGACAGAGAAGACTGGAAGCTCTTGGTAGTTAAATCAAGGGTTATCAGTCTCACCTCTACTGCTTTGTAAAATAGCAAATGAATGATGCTGGTGATAAAACACCTTGTTTGCGCTTTAGTCCCGCTCTCCCGTTTCTGCTTGCAAAGCTAATTGGCTCCCACAGCAAAGGAGGAATCTCCATCCTCATTTAGTCTTTGTGGATTCCCTCAGCAATGTCAGAACCAGTGACTTTTGTGATGGAGCAGTCTGTCTGCTGGGATCATCGCTAAATAGATGCCGGAGGATTATCACTGACCTGGATTAGATTCTTGCTGGTAATCGGAAAGAGAAAGGCTTTGATTCTAGTTTGTTATCAACCTTTGAAGACATGCAGTCTCTCTGGCTTGCATTTTAACTTGGAATTCTATAGGGCTGCTTAAGCAGGCGTATTTTGGGAGCTGAAAAGCAAGGCACCAGTCCCAAATTCGCTGTAAAGCGTGCTCGGGGGGGAGCATTCCACCTGAGGCATGGGTGTTAGGCAGCCTGCAACCACCCTAGTCACTCATCCGGCTTTAAAGGGCGTTGTGAAATCAGGAGAGCTTTGGCCTTTAATATTTTTATTTCTTTATCTCTCCGGCTATTGACAGGGCAGGCAGCCACCTGATGGAGGAGACACAGGATTTTCAGGAGCAGGCTGCCTAGGAGGATCCTTTCTGTGGAGTACTGTTATCCTTAATGCAATCAATGAGCTCTCCCTGGATGGTAAAGTGATTGTAAAGGATTGCCCGACAGGCACAATTACTCACTTTAAAAGGTGAATTCTCCTTCTGTTGTAACTGCATAAGGGAGTGATTCGCAGGACCGGCATCTAATAATAAGGACTTGATTGTCCTCTGTTTTCCCTCCCAGGCCCAAATGCCTTAATGGTTAACTGTACCCTTCTCATCCCTTTTCCTCGAAATAGTGCAGCACACAGAGAAGTCCCGATTCGTAATTAGTCAACTGACCTGCTGGTACAAACCCAGGATTGTCAGACACATGATTGCAATTCTAAACGCTAGTATTAATATCCTCTTAGCAACAGCATGATAGATTATTAGAGCTGTTTCAGCCCCAGTTTCCAGGCCTCTGGCTCTAGGCTTGGATTCCTTCTGGACAAGGGTATTTGTGTGCAGCATTTCCACAGTCCAAAGGAACCCTCACGTTCCAACCATTGTCAGCGAAATAATCAAGTTTGCATTTTCTAGCACTTGACTTTACTGAATAGTAATTATTTTAAGGAGTCTGTAGTTGTTAGTGCCTCTTGACAAAGAGTGTTTGCCCTATCACTTCTCAGAGATAAGCAGTATTAAGAGCGCGTTGCTTTCAAAGAAGGAAAGCTATTGTTTCACCTACCAGAGAATCACAAAATGAAGGAAAGCATCTTTCCAAAGTACTTTTTAACACAGTACATAGTAAAGTCATTATATTGCATAAACATAGGCGCTGCTCTACTGCTTGTAATTGATGGGCTCTCTGCTCTAGAAATCTTCCTTTTGAAATAAACAATATTAAGAATACTACCTGTATTTGATCCCAGGCAACACTTAGTTTGTTTTTTTTTAATTTTTCTTCTTTTAACAGTAAATAATAAAGAAAATTAACTTTGCCTTATTCTTTGTGGTGCATATCTCTCCTTTTAAAATAGTCAGTTATAAGTGAGCTCTATACTTATGTCTGTTTTTGAATGATGCCCTCAACCACCATGAGTTCAACAGTGAAAATGAAATTACCAGGTCCACACTTCACTCAAGAAAAGCTCTGTCATATGGATGCACAATAGAATAAGAAATAAAAATTGATCATATAGTTTGACAAAGTAACAATTAGGTAAAATATAAATAAAGATGAATTTAAATAGAAGGAGAAGAGAAAATAAATATTTTCATTCCATTTTAAACACAGAAGGTAAGCTCCCGAGCCTACATGGAACACCATAGTTTTATAGAAATTGGTGGAGATGTAGAATATCTTCTAAGTATTGTATTTAAGACACTGTCACTGGTGATGATTTATTTTTTGAAGGCTGCAGAAGTTTCTGCTGTTAATGGGTCTGCCTTCCCTTCAGTTAAAAGCTATATTTTTACATTAAAAAAAGTGATTCACCTTTGGAAAAATAATCAACTGAATTCAATTTTCAAGAAAGTAGGGAAAGCATTTCTGGGTAAACTAAACCTTATTTAGAAGAAGTGCTAGAGGGGGGTAGTTAGAACTTCTAACCTGTGATGAAGGCTCAGAGATGATCCAGAGTAAAAATACAGCTTGTGGCACGCAGAAAAAATCCTCCTTCCTTTTACTCCAAAAATTCAGAATAACTGTTATAAAGACAGCATCCCCAGTCAATCACTGCTTCGGAACAAAGAATCTGGATCTGGAACTATCAGGAGTGAGACCTCTGGATGCAGGTGGTGGAAGTGGTTGTGTCAGTGAGACCTGGTGGTTATGCAAGTCACAGGGGACCGACTCCAAATGACACTGTGACAAAAGTTTGGCTCTGCCAGGGCACCATCCCTGTGGCAGCTGCCTCGGTGGCCGTGTGGCAGCAGAGCTCCATGGCACCAGGAGTCATCTCCAGCCCCTCTCCGCTCTTTGTGGGTCATTGGAATGGCCACGGCCGTGCCAGATTCCCACCCCTGCTTCTCTCCCTCTGCATTTTTACAAGTCACGGCGTGCAATGAAGCAGGAGAGGAAGACAGCACAAAGGATGCTTTTACTCAAAATATATATTACAGAAGGATCAAAAGATGAGCAGCATGGAGATGGTGTATAATGGAGGCAGGATATATACCTCAGAATTGGGATAGAAGAGGGTTTTTTCAGACCAACGCTTCTGTTTTCACCCTGTGATCACGTGGCAGCAGCTATATCATTACTAAATCAAACAGCTCTTCCCTCCTCTGTTTTAAGCAAATAGATTTTAGCTTCCACCTTCAAAAACTACAAGTTTCCAAGGCATTCTAATGGTAAGATGCGTTTAAAAAAAACCCATCTCATTCTGTCTTCACGCATGACCTCCAGTCTGATGAAGGTAAAAGGTCAGCTTTCACAGAGGGATAACAGTAACCTTCATTAAAACAAGATGTAAGATGCAAGTTGCCCACTAAAGGAGATGAAAACTGAAAGACTGGTGCCTTAAACATGTCAAAACAGCGGTTAAAAATTGGTTTATGAAGCAGCTGTGTTGTTATAATACACATGAGACAGCAGACTTTTCAGCGCGACACCCTGGGACAGACCATGTCAGCCATGCAGTGCCCAGCTGGGGTTAAAAGGGGTAGAAGGGAAGGGGAGAAAGTTTTTATTACTATCATAGCAACTAAAAAAATTATGAACAATGAAAAATTTCCTTTCAAGAACCAAGTTCTTCTTACTTCTGTCTTGTGTGATCCAAGGCTTTTTAGTTAAATGAAATCTATATTCATTAAACTTATTTCCTCTGGAGGAAATAGGCACATGCATCCACCTGGACCAGTTGACCCATTATGTGAAAGACTGCTGCTGTTTTAGCCTTGGGGAATCTCCAGGACTCAGGAAATCATTTTAAACCCATGACTCAATAAAGCACGATAACTATGGCAACTAGAACACATACACTCTGATGGCTAATTTCACCTCGCCATTCATCAGGGGAGGTACTGGCTTGATACTATAGCCTGGAGAGCAGCTATTGTTAATGTAATGTGAAGCTACAGGGACAGGGAAGAAGGAAAACACATGTTAATAAGCCCAGTGAACAAAGTCAGGCCTGCTGGAAGTCAGGACAGATTCATAATCCTTGTCGGTCCTGTTCTTGACAGAGCACTGGACTCACACTCGAAATATCTGCAGTCTTGTCCCGTTTTAACTTATTGTGCAGCCTTGGTCTACCCGTTTCCTTTCTCATACTTCATTTTTACCTAGATAAAACAGGGGGAATAGTACGTGCCTCTTTTGAAAGAAAGCCCTTGACATGGACTGTGGAAAGTGCTGTCGGAGATTATTACGCCGATACTGTGCCTAATAAAAATCCTCTCGCAGGCTGCCAGTTTGACCATATCTTTTATTGTCCAAGCCCATGCTCTTGCTTATTGTAACCGAAAAAACAGCTTACAGCAGCAATTACCTTGTGTTTTACCGGGAGGTGAGGTAGATGTCTACACGCAGACAGTTACTTAAGGGCACCTTAAGGAACTTGCTGGAGTGTCAACACCCGTAATGATGTCTGAGGAAAGACGAGAGAAGTGGAGGGGGAAGCTAGCTGTCTTGCCAGCAAGAACAAACTGAGTCGGAGAAGATTTATTAGGTGTATATTACCCAGATAAATGTGATCCTGACTTGAATGGGAGCCAGCAATAGCAAGGGGAGAGGGTCAGGCAAAAAGAAGTGGCTGTTTGGCCTTCGTCAACAGCTTGGAGACCTGACGGGGATTAGGAGGAGTAACAGAATTGTTGGGGTGTTCATTCGTCACTCTAAAATTTAGGATTATGAACTCTGAATGGATGGCCAGTTGAGCTGAAAAATGCTTCCTCCTCCTCCATGCTACATTTCTCTTTCTCTGCCAGCACGTTACGGAGAGTGAGAGCACCGTATGATATTATTTGTGAACGCGATACAACACATAGAAGTGACTGACAGGTTAATAGGAGCTCACATGTTTTAAAAACAAAGACACATATTCTGTTACATGACCACAAGAAAAAGAAACACGGAAAGCGGTTAGTTTGCTTTCATATTTCAACACTGTCACATTATGAAGGGCTACCTTTTTTTTTTTTTTTTTTACTCTGCTTGTTTCTGAGGTTTTATTTTTGCCTTCATATCATTTTACAAAGAGACACGGTAAATGAATTTGTTCTTGAGAAAGCAAAATCTCTTATATCTAACCTGAACCCAGAGCAGTTTTTAAATATCTAAATTCTGAATTAAAAAAAAATAAAAAATGGTTCTTTTCCTTATTACTGGGATAATATGAATGAGCATTATTTTCACTAAAGCAAAAAAAGAAAATCAGGGTCCTCTCATATTCTGAAAATACTTTGTTTTTTTTTTTTTTATCAGACTTCAAAAGGCAAAGACAGGTAGCAGTAATTGGAGAATGCTTTTACCTAAAGCTCTTTGTCCAGTACACCTGACAAACTGAGTTTTTGTGGCTGTTATATTAAACTTTACAACAGTTCTGTCAATAAAGCAACAGAGCCAACCTTTCACTCACTTTCTAGTACTTTAAATTGAAAATGCAATGAAGCAGATTCTTTGCTGGTGTAGATGGTGATTTTTGAAGCCTGTGGTTGCACAGCAATGTGAAAGAGCTAAGGAGCTGCCCACATAACTCTGTTAAAAACAATTTATTTTAATGTAATGCCAATTTACCTTCCAGATAACAGGCTTACTTGTTCCAGAGCAAACAAGTCACATTTTTATACAACACCCTTAGTATAGCAACAAATGCATCCTGAAGAATCCCTTTCTTCCTCCATCACCACCAAGTGTCCAGCTGTCCTGGGAATGTGATGTGCCCTGTGGGGACCTGACAAATTTCATACAGGGAACAGACACAGCTCTGATCTTTTGAAAACCTTTTTTTGCTGTTGGATTCTTTGGGTCTTTTGTTTCTGATGGTTTTACTGAAGATTTATTAACATATATGGTGAGTGGTACAAAACAATAAGCTTTAAGTAGATATGGAATGTAATTATTTCTTCATGGACCCCAGTTAAACGTATGAACAACGTTATTTATAGGATGTGCTGCCAACAAGGGTACAGATCATTTCTTGTCTTGTACTTCTAAAATCAGAAGGGTCTGTTTTGAGAAAGGCAACGCGGGAAAAAAAAAAAAGTCTGATCTAGCTAACCTGCTTTTTGTTTGATCACAACTTCAGAGAGTTCCAGGCAGCCAGGGACATACCTGTGCTAGGATCAATGGGGCAAGTGATTAAGAGTGATAGGATGCCCTGCACCTTTCATGCTCAAACCAGAACTTTCTCTCCTTTGAAACAAGAGCCTTTACATCACTCAGTAGAATTATGTTTCTCATGAGCAGTGTTAGAGTGCAGAAATAGCATCAATTTTCTTTGCTGTGGAATCTTTATTTTTTCCAGATATAGAAAGTCTAATAAACCTCAAGATTAACAGTGCTCCTGGCATCTGATTTTTAGTCAGGAAGTATAAACAATGACTTGAAAGGTGTATATGAAGAACTTTCCATCTGATTTACCAGTAGCTCTTTAGAATCTGTCATGCATGTCACATTGACCTTACAAACTTAATTACCTGAGCTCTAAGAAACCACATGCTTGCCTCTCAGCTCCTTAATGTAAATCAGTGACAGCACTAAGAAAAAACCCAAACATAAAACATCCTGAAAACTTAAGATTCTAACAGGTCAGAATATGGAATTTCTCAGCTAAAGTGAACTGAATTATTTGGAAATTATTTAGAAATAAAAGCCACGTCCCACTTGGCCTAGGATGCAAGAATCCCATGTGTCAAAAAATTATGAGTCAGACACCCCAAAATCATAGACCGTCTGGAAAGCAGTAAGTTTTAAACATACATTTTAGTCACTTTCTGGTTTTATGTCAAAGACAAGAATTTTATATGATGAACAATACGTAAACAAGCTGAGTCAAACCCCAAAACTCATGCTCACCTCTATGTTAGACAAGTATCTGAAAACATTGGTAGCTTTGGTAGCTTACCTCCTGTTGCTCTTGCTGTTGCATTTCAGAAAGATACCTGACTTCATCACGAGATTTGGGCCAGGTAGGAAACTCCCTGGGTGGCTTATAGAATGAGACCAAGGACAGTTTGTCCTTAGCCTCTGAAGTATCTAGCTTGCTAAGGCAAGCTTTTACCTAACCTAGGATTCTTGGGTGCTCCATCTGTTTGCAAAGGGGAGAATAGCTTCCTACACTACCTTTTGATAACACATTATTTCCTTAAGCCATGTAATGAGCTCTGCACCTGGAATAAGAGCTTCTCATCATTATGCCTGTAGCACCTGTGCTGGGTATTTCTTTCACCTGCTGCCAGTTTCTTCACCTCTTTTCTTCCATTCCTTTTCCTTCTATTTCTCTCCTTTTCTTTTCCCTCATCATAGCTGGCTGCTACCAAAAGTGATTGTGAGGGGTAAAAGCACCCTCCTTAGCAATTTTCCTCATCTCCTCTTCCTTTGGCCAATGGAAGCGAAGAGCAGACAAAAAATTAGATCCAGAACATGGATCCCCAAAGAGGGAAAAGGAAAAAGCATGCAAAACAAAAGAAAAATATATCTAGTTCCCAGTAGGAATTGGGAATCTAGAACTCAAAAGGGAAATATGGGAAGACTGAGAGACAAGATCACTGCTAGACTGAGTTAACTGCGCCCGGGTAACTGTATCTGCAACTGTACAGCTCATGCAAATCTAGCAATTAATTTAACAGTTCCATGGGGTCATGGAACTCTCCCAGTGCTCAGAACCCTTGGATATAAACAAACGTAGCAAATGAAACAGGAAAGATAATGGTCTCCATGTATCCTGCTCAATTTCTGCTAGAATTGCTTTATATAGCAGTTGGTTATGTTAGAGTGGAAATCATCAGAGCACACAGAGTATAAAGTAAAAAAAAAAATTGAGAGCTACCCACTGCTTTATAGCTGTTGCATAATGTGATGCAGAGCGAAATGGAAAGCTCAGACAGTTAAGATGGGTTGGTCTACTTGTCTTGAAATAATGTTTCCCATCTTGCATGAGCTGCTTCCTTGATTAGAAAGGTCTTTGTTTATTTCAGGGTAAAAAGGAATTTAAACCTTGTTCCCACAAATTAATGCAAACAACTTCATTTAGATTGAAGGGTATATTGACATTTGAGTGCGTAAATGCTTACAGGATCATGGCCTGAGTTTTCAGATGATGGATTTTCAGGCTCTTTCACAAACCATTTTTGTGATCTCAGCCACACTTCATTTGAAACCCTTACGCTCATTCCATTAAGAATAGCTTCTCAAGAATGAAAAGCTGATGCTTTATCCTCTGGCCACTTGTACCTACTATTTCTGATCTGGCTGATAATGCGAGAAATCAAAGTACAAATTCTCAGAACAGCAAGGCTTTTCATAACGGTCTCTCTGCATGAAAAGTCCATGTGTCAGCTAAGAAAATGAATTCCTAATAATACTTGCCACTGAATGAGTGGTTTGTCTCAAAGGAGGGCACCAAGCACTGTTTATCTGATCCCTGTAACACTGAAATAGGTTTCACCTATTTGAATGATCTTTGTCTTAGCAATCTTTATATCAAGAAGCTTATACTGGATATGATAACCTCAAAATCAACACAAGGATTTTTTTTTTTTTTTAATAAAGAAATAAAAACACACTAGGGATGTTTGCATTGGTGTGCTCAATAGTGTTTATCTGTTGGACAGGGAACAAAATTCTCCGTCCCTGCTTAAAATTCTGGAGAACTTTATGCTACTTTTTTTTAAGCAAGGCAGATATTATGCAACTTTCTCTATGCATGAGTTTAATATATCTTTTAAAGATGTTACCTATGATGTCCTTTTTATTCTATACTTAATTACTCAGTATCACTTTCAGAACATGTTACTATGCAAACTCTGTGTGGTGAACGCGGCTCTGCAATTTGCAGTGTTAGCAAATAAAGGCTCTTAGATTTCTTTGTAGTAGTTTGACATAGACTGTGTATGCATATACTGTAAAGAAACAAATATACTCGCAATGTTTTGAAAAAAACCCCACCAAAACCAAAATCCAACGTATGCATTAAAAGGCTAATTAGTTATTCTTAGTTCATATGGCAGCAGTTTTAAAAGACAAGCCTTCTTTCACAGGCTAAAGATGAATCAAAGCGCTCTGATTCCTGTAAAAATATGTGTCTCTACAGTCATAGTTTGTTCTGGATCAATTCCAGCGCATTGTGACGATGGGAGCTAGAAAGGAAAACTCAAGAGGGTATTTTTAATCACTTTTACCTCTATTAACAATGCGATGCTATTTCCATTGTTCCTGTTGCAAAAATAAGTAGCTGACATGTTCCCCAGAATTGATGGTTGTGTTTTAGTCCAACAGATCAGCCATCAAGACATTGCAGCCTATCAGGAAAGGGAGTGGAAAGGAGCAGACAGAGAAACCTCAAAGGAAAGGACAAGACACTGTGTCTTTTGTCCTTTGTTCTGAGATAGAAATAAACTGTCTCCACTTTTGATAAGCTCTTCTTTTGATCTTTGTTTGCAATAATTAGGGTTAGACACTAAGCTATTTTATGAATCCTTTTAGGCTTAGCCCCCCTAAGTTAATATGAATATGAGCTATTAGTCCTCTGCAACCAACGACATTAATTAACTTTTTATGATTTAATTGTATTTATGGAGATTTTGGCTAATATACAAGTGAACTAGATATTGATAGATTTGGGGATGAGAAGTAATTTTTCTGTATGTTAAATTTCACTTCATATTTTACAAATACATGAAAACATAAAAATACATATAAAATATATAAAGATCTATTTTCTATCTGTCTGTATTATATTTTATACAGATCTATATGTATCTCTTTTTGAGGGTAGTCATTTTAGGAGCAGCTATCACACTGGGCTCCCATGTACTTTAGATGGTTTGGAAAATCTGCCCCCTACATAAGGCTATAGATGAGTGCCCTCACTCATGAGTATAGGTAAATATGATGTCAGACACCTTTGGCTGCAGAAGGAAGCAGAGTTGTTACTCTAATTCATGCTGAAAGACAAATTGGTTCCAGTCACTAAAGGAAATCCCAGGAGATAGGAATTTGGGATTCAGCTGGACTATGTTAGAAGCCTAACCAGAGCGTTACCTTGTCCTAGTACAAGCGTAAGAAGAAATTCAGGTGTTAGCTTAAGAACAAATGTTTTTCTTTGTTTGCAAAGCCAGAATTTGTCCTAAGCAAAAAAAAAAACAACAAACCAAACCAAGCCAAACACAACCTGAAAAGAAGTCCACAGGAAGGTAAATCAAATTCATTGCATTATCGAAGGAGTAATAACATTTGTAAATCTAGGCAGTTTTCATGTATATGACCAGGAGCCAAGGTACTACTGAGTAAAACAAATGTAATATTCAAAGAATGCAGGCAGCAAATGTGTTCAAGTATAAACATATTTGTGGTATATAGTAAGTTGCAATTTCAGAAAACGGTCCAAAATCAAAGAGTGTATGTATATTTTTATATCACTGCTAATTCATGGATTTTAAGGATCATTGCAACAACCTAAACTATAAATCTTGCTCAGGATTCCTGCTTGAAGTTGTATCTCTGGCATTTTATAATGCCTCCTTTAGGAATCCACCTTGATTATAAGATTTCAAGTGACAAACAACTTCAAAGTTTAAAACGTGACAAATTACTTCACAGTTTAAAGTGTGTGCCTTAATCCAAATTTTGATGCTGTTAGAATCACTATCTAGTCTTTCTATCTCTTTCTGCCATTGCCTGCCAGCCCAGGTTCTTCTTTTGTGTCCTGGAGACCACCATCCAGCTGTGGGACTCAATAAGAACTACACGATGCAAAGCTGTAACGTGCCTCCTACTGTCAAGGACAAAAAAAAAATAATTATCTATACTTTGCTGAAACACATCATTGTAATGGTGTACAGTTTCATGTTTGCAGATTTAAAAAAATCTCATCATTTTCAGTAACTTCCTGAAGCATATAGAGGCATAGTCATTTACTGGAAAATACAGAGTGCTCCTTAAGGGATCTAAATGGCCGAATCTTTGTATCTCCAGTGCAATATAGTCTGGTCTTATCAGCTGAATAAGTGATACAGTCTAAACAAAGGGTAATAATGTTCAACTGGAATTCCAGGAAAGGAAGCTTAATGCGAACTTCCTGATTTAATCTTACAAAAATAGAAAGGTTGATAGGATAAATGAATCATTCAGAAGAGCAGATTTTGCTTCAGTTAATTAAAACAGATCATAAAAATGTCAAAGTAACCCTTTGTAACATTTAACTGCAAAACTCACACACAAAACTACTTAGAGTATCATTTTCATGTGTGAGACGGAGAAGAATCTCTTCAGAGAAACAACTCAATTTTCTGAAAATTTCTTCTCATTTTCCAGCCTGAAAGTCATGGTGACAGCTACATGGACATTTCTCATACAATTTCCCGTATCTTCTGCCTTTGGTGAGCCAGGAGAAGTCTTCTCAGAGGTAAATTTGGAACTTCTGCTTCTGGAAGATATCACCAAGCCAGAGATGCATGGGAATTAAAAAAAAATAAAACAAATGAACTATTTTGAGCCCTGAGAAAAGGTTTCGTTAGGTTCAATTTGAGTTCACTTTGACTTCCTGGCAATGGCAGTCACTCAAATGTGGAATAAACTCACAAAGAAAGTGGAAGGAACACCTTTTGGACAAGATACCCGGTAAGTCAGTAGGAAATGAGCAAGAGAGGTGGTTCCTGCACTGCTGGGAGAATGGGAATGATGATGTTGCAGGCCTTCCCCATCTCTAACCTCTGCAAATTTGTCACCTGTCAACACTTTCAAATACAGCCAATATGAAAAGTGTCTAAAATGCAAGTTAGGCAAGTGACAAGTTGCAGTTACAACTTTCT
This sequence comes from Tringa tobata, assembly GCA_033628505.1. Classification (NCBI taxonomy): domain Eukaryota; kingdom Metazoa; phylum Chordata; class Aves; order Charadriiformes; family Scolopacidae; genus Tringa; species Tringa tobata. Next base: position 4,327,711 of record JAHREE010000278.1, on the reverse strand, counting down.
TCATTCCCCTGACCAAACCAGCAGGAAAACGTGTGAAAAACGTGTGTATACTACCATAACCCTCATAGCAACAAGCGGCAGGATGTCCCAGGGGCTGCCAGAGGCCACCCATATCAGAGGAACTTGCTATCCATTTCCTGAGGTCTTGCATAGCTTCCACCCGTGATCAATCCTTGCCTTGGGTGGATGGTGTTTATTTCACAATTGGGCACGAAGATCTCATCTTCTTAGAAACAACTTTTTTTGCAGCAGCCCAATAATTTTTAAACTCTTCCAAGATGGAGCTCTGTTTAATGGCAAGCTGGTGGATGAGAGTGTTTTCGTTCTCTTAGGCAGAGCCTTGGCACAGTTGTTGGCATTTTTTTCCCTGATCAGGGTTTGATCCCAGGTTTTTGGTTTGTTTCTTTGTTCGCTACCAGTTTTTATTACCTTCCAACTTGTTACTTTCTTTTATTTTGTTTGTGGGGTTGCGGGGTTTTCAGCTCTTCCTTACTAGCTTGCTCAGAATGGGAGATCAGAGACAGATTTCATGTGATGGGGCTGCTGTGTGCTTTTATGACAGAGACAAGTGCTGCCAGAAGAAAAGAATAGTCAGACCTGGTGAAACACCACATCTGTGCATGTAAAAGATCTTCTGAAACAGGCTAAGGGTGGATATGGATGAGTGATAGCATCTGCAGTTGGAAGAGGAGCAGCTCCAAGTGAATTCTATTTTATTAGCTAACACTCTATTTTGTTCATTCCCGATTCCTTGGACAATTCAGAGACAGAATTAACCAAGTTTATTAAAACTGCTTTGATTTTTTTTGGTGCCAAGAAGTGAAGAATAATGTGAGGAATCACTTTTACAGATAAAAACACATGGGAAGAGGAAGGAAGAAGAGGTGAAAGAGTGGCACAAAGGAATCCTAAACCACGTGGACCTTCTTCCCTTGCCTGGAGACTGATTCCATAGCGAAACTTAGAGATTATCTCCCAAAAGAGATTTAAAAAGGGATAATCCTGAATAATGCTGGAAACCAGGTCAGTGTTTTGTGAAGGTGGGAAATAAATACCAAAAAAAGCACGTTCATACTGGTCAGCAAGTAATGCAATCTCCTCACTCCCTGTTGTGCCTGAGATATCTGGGTGTTTCAGACAGCTGTGAGTGATGAAGCACCCATCTGTGATGAGCTAAGGATGGGATGTGAGCCTTGGAGTCAAAATGGAATTGCCTACTTTTGACCAAAATGTACTTTATGGGCGGGTGTGCTTCAACTGCCAACTATGTGTTTTGTTTTGGCACTAGAAATAACAGCCTTGGATACCTCCCTTTGGAGGGTTAGCTGCAATTACAGATATGTTTCAGAAGATTCTTCCATTTCATAGAAAAAATTGATGAAAATTAGAAGGAGCATGCTCATCATTTGCCAAACTTGCAAGATATATTTTTCCTACATACTTAGTGGTTTGGGTAATTATTTTCTTAATGAGAAGACTTGTCAAAACACATTATGGTGACTGATTTCACATCACCACTGTTTTTCCTAGCACTTTCTGATTACTGATTATGAGATACAGGAAAAACATTCATTTTTAATTACTGCCAGTAATTTCTTAGAGATCCTTAACATCCAAACTGCTATAGCCTGCCTAAGTATTTTACACCTTTCCTAGGGAAAAGAAAACCAAAAACCAAGTAGATTTTTTGGTTTATAGTTATAGTTGAGTTCAGAAAATGAAGTAGTTTTGTGTTTGATTGTACATTAGGAACTTAAAGGCAAAAGATGATTAAAAAGGCCATGTCTATCTTTACTATTACTGGACTAGGGAGTCTACAATACTGTATGTAGAAACGTACTTTCTTGCATTACTGTGATACCTTTCAGCTGAGGTTCACGAAGCATGCTGCAAACAACATATTTAGCAATTCTAATGCATAAGCTCTCATTTTACAGTTAGAGAGACTGGAGCACATGAAAGGGTATAGGTGTTTTCCACAGCTACAGTTCTGAACTGGCTGAGAAAATTGTGAACAAACCCTGCAAGTCTTTTCCCCTTTCCTGGGCTTTACGCTTAGGCACCACTCACAGCATGGCATAATCCTCCAGGACAGAGCTGGTTTATGCCTCGCTTCTGCACCATTGTAACAAGAGGAAAAAGCTCAACTAATCCCAGCACGAGACCCAAAATTGCTGGAAGTGGCTGTCCTCAGCATGTACCTGATCACTTCTACCACACTTCCAAGGCTACCAGGGCCCAGAAAAGGGATCATCTTCTTTATCTCAGAGAGGGGAGCTCACCTGGCTGGCTGCACATCGCTCCTAACACAAGTCAGTGTCTTGAGGGTGCCATTAAATATAGTGGTTATATCTGGGATGCCATGAAAGAAATGAAGTCCTGTGTTGTTTTAGAGGAGAAGGAGAAAATACAGATTGATTTAGATGTATGGGCTTGTATTTGGTGTATGGTATGTATTCAGGTATACATCCCATGTAGTTCACTTTTACCTTATCAATAATATTCATAGTCTGCTTGTCTAAGAATAACCTTTGTGGTTACATTACATTACTTGAAATCCTTGATGTAAGGAATAATCTTCCCAGTGTAGCTATACCATTCTGTACCACTTCACCAAAGTAATTTCAAGTATCCAAGGATATGCATTTCTTGGTCATTTTAATACAACAGTTATCTGAAGCTTGCATTCTCTGCTAACAGATGTTTTGTTACTAGTGTCCAGCATTATGCAATAAGACAGTGAGTCCCCAGAACTCCCTGTCAGGAACACAGAGTACTCTAAGACAGATCACTTTCATATTTTCTGGCATTCAGTGATGGGTAAATCTCCAAATGGTTTGTAGGTCTATTTAGTTTAAACTAAATATCCAGAGCTTGGATTCCTAGAGCTCAGTTTTCTCAGACTACAAAACCAGACTAGTTATCTAATGGGGGTAATGGTACTGGTAAGGGAGATAGCAGGGAAAAGACTTTCTCCTATTTTCTAGAACTGTCCCAGTTCAGCTCGAACAACAGAAAATTTATCTTTTTTTTTTCCCTTTTCCCCTTCTCTACCCAGTTTTTCACCTTCTGTGTTTGCTGCTGTTTACATATTCAAGAAGTTCTCAGCTACTTTCACATGACCCGTTTGATAGGCATCTTTCATTTTTACCTATACGCATACTCTGGTGCCAAGGACTTCCTTGGAAATAGAATAAGGATTGTCTGAGACATATAGGCTTGAGATTTACCTTGATCATAATATATTTCTCAGAAAGACAGCTGAAAAGAATGGACTTCATTTGACGTCTGGCTGAAGAAGTCTTTAAAGTGTCAGAAACCTTCCTGTTATATACTAATCACTCATGTCAACTGGAAAGAGCACACGCTGCAAAAGCAGATTTTTTAGTGACAACTTCAGTGGTATCAAATATTAGGAAAATGGGAATTGTTCCATTTTGCAAGAGTGCAAAACAATTCAATGCGTTTTGACTGATTTTATCTCCTTTGCACACATAGTATAGTTCATTTTCTTGAATGATTAAGCATAGATAAATCAGCTCATTAGCACAAGCTTATGAATGTATAATTGACATTTTGACACTTTTGCAAAAAAAAAATTCCTTACTGAGGCAATTACATTTGAAATGCTATGTAGCAGACTTTTTTAATGAAATATAATTAAACATAATTAAATTACAATTTCCTCATCATTTTGCAATGGTAACATTTTAAAGCCTGTGTCATTTGCTTTTTGCAGCTGTTATTTTGTTCAAGGAGTCAGTGTATGACTTGACTTTTTTGTAAGATTTCCAAGTAGAACCACTTTTACTTCCTTTACTGTTACAGTATTTGGCAGGGACAGCATCATGTGAATAACTGAGTGAAGAAATTGCATAAATTTTAGTGAAAATGCAAATAATTAATTTTTCTCAGACCTGAACTTATGCTTAAATGCATCAAGCACCATGGGGTAACAAACGAAACTAGCCATTTAATGCAGTAGCAAAATATAAATACAGAAATCAATCAGTGCTGATACTGTAGAAACTCTGTAGGTTGCAAGAAAGGGTAAAGAAAGGATGGAAACAAGAGAGGGAGCTTTAGATGACGGATTAGAGGACATGAGGAAGCACGCTGAAAGCATTTCCTGCAGCACAAGCAGAGGAAAAGGCTTTCTATCACACTTGCATTTTCTGTGGAGACTCTCCCTGAGGGTCATCCATGAGGGCAGTCACGCACGTTGCCTGCACAAGACTTTCTTGGGACAGACACCTGCACTCAGCACACGTAGGAGCAGCCCGAAGAAAAGGCCAGTGGGGACATTAACAAGGGTTGTGTGTTTTCTCCTCTCGCCGCTACGTGTACTGTGAACACCCACGAAACAAACCACGGCGTGAGTTCAGACAAACCAGAGTTTCTTTGCTCACCCTTTACCTTCAAATTATGGAGGGAACAACAAGTTCTGCCCCCTTCACCCCCATGGACTTCAAATCCTGGCTTTCAGTTGGCTCCAAACTCAAGTGCCCTCCCCTCCAGGCGCTACCTCCGAGCCCTGTTTGCTCTCTCCATCGAGCCTTCTCGCAGCCCAACTGCTGGAAAAATCCTCTCTCTTTCTGGACTTCTCCTTTGTCGAAGGAAAAGCAGCTTATTCATGCCCTGCTTTGTTTTCCAAGCAGATTTTGTTGACAGCCTGCAATTCCCCCAGAGCCCTTGCAGGAGCCTGTAACATTGCACGGGGTCCTGTGACCCATGCCACTGGCCAGGAGGTCCAGGTACTACTTCAGCCAGAAGACTTGCGTAGAAAGGAGGGCGAGGTATTGCACAGCAGGCTGATTTACTGGTGCTGGACCTTGGATTTGTACCTCCAGCTTTTGCTCTCCACCCTCCCAAAACTTGGATTGCAGGAGGAATGCCTTTCTCCTTTACTGTGTATATCCTCAGGGTTGTATTTGAAGCTACACAATTTCCATGAAGTCATTTCATGGCACCTAGCTAAATACTTTTTAAAAAGTTGCCTCCTGCATAAGGAGAGAACAAAATTAAGGACTCTCTGTTGGGGCTGGTGCACAACTGGGTCTGTGTTGGACCCGATGCTTGAAAGTGGATGCAAATATGTCTTTTCTCCAACTGAACTTCGCAGTACAGGGCATAAACATAACTGAGTGGGAAAAGGCAGAATGAATTAAATACCTGTGGTTATTATTCTGCTGTTCAGGGCAATGTGCTGGCTTCAAACCCTGAACTGTCTATTCCACTCAACCCCCTCCCCAATTAGAATTAAAGGGGAGATTTTTTTTAAGTGCAAGGAAAGGTCATCAAACCCTTGTCACAGGCCAAGAGATGTCCACAAGTTAGGAACTGAAAGGTAACACGTCAGGGAAGGAGAAGAAATCTCCTGGAGCCATTTCTGTTGCTGAATCACACCGATGTGGGCTTCTGAAGGCTACAGCAAAATGCAGAAGGGCTTACTAGTAATTGTAATTTATCCTAATAAAGTCCAGAAGTAAGGGATTTAATTATGTTCCCCTATTATACCCCACTGGCTTGGGGAAGGATCTAGTTCATATTGTTTTACTCACTGCAGAGAGAGAGAACTGAACACATTTGCTAATAGAAAAATTGAAATGGAAATAGAATAGAAAAACTTCGTAGCTTACGCTCAGTTTTACTCCTTTTGTAAGAGCAAACAGAAATGTTTTGCAGGAACAAAGAAAGTATCTTCTCTATGGAATAAAGAACCCAGAAAAAGCAAACAAGGAAACTGTTTTAATGAAAAACCCAAGATGGGAAATGCTTCAGCATGTACCCCTTTTCTACAGTTCTGTTCTCTTATCTTACGAAGCAGACAGGTGCTGGAAAAAATGGACTAAAAATGAGTTACTAAGAGTTGGGCCAGCCCGTTCCTTGCTGATATATCAGTAAGTGCTCTAGAGGAAGCAGAGCCTGATTCTCCTAGGTTTACATCCAAATTATTCCAGAAAAGCCAAGGACTCTCTCCTTTTATACATTGGCAAAAATAAGTAGGCCGTGAGTATTTTCTCTGATGAGCTTTAGCCATAAACGCATATAATTTAGAGAGGCTGAAAACAGTATATTTGCAAACACATATGCAAGTTGTCAATATACCCTCTGGAAAATCTGCTACAGCTGGCTGATATTCTTACAATATTATTAAATGTGGGGTTATTATTTCACCCTGTTTAGGTCACTTTTGGATACAACATACTGGAGAGGGAAGCATTGGCCATATTATATTAAGCAATGAACTTTCCATATGTTGGAAATAGCGTCATGAAAAGAAACTGCCCAGAGAAAGAAAACTTGGTATTTATGAGAGGGAGTATTCAGTACATCACCAATGATCCCATCCAGCAGAGATTCTCAGACTCTGCCTGTTACCATGCTGTCTGATCTCAGAAAAGGAGAGGGTTGTTATTTCTCTTAAAGAAATAAAAAATAAAAATAGTTAGGCCATCCATCAACTAAAACCAAGACAAGTGTTTGGTTCTCACTGTTGAAATGGGATATTATTATTCCCATGGGGATTAATAAGCCTAGCTGGAGGAGTCTGGCCCTTCGGGAGGTCAATAGAGGAATGCTTATGATTAATGTTTTGGTCCATGGTCTATCTCTATGCTAAGTTAATCAAGCTACATCGTCTTTTACTATCCCTTATTAACACAACATTAAATTTCTATTAACATTGATGTTTCAGACTCCCCTTGGCTCTGAGAAGTAAAATAATACTTTGTGGAAAAGATTTTACTGTACAAATAAGCAGATTTAACATCCCAGTTTGTTCCCAGCTCTCAGATGTCAGCATTGCCTGTAATTAGCTGTGAGCTGGAATGTGTGTTGCCATGCAGTAACCACACCAAGCATCTTCCTTCACATCTTGATTTGCCATTTCAAATATCCCCATAGAGTTTAGAAAATGACTTGTGGAAGCAAAAGAGAGCAAAGGAGAGGAGACTCAATACCAGCATCTAAGATGAACCTAGTGTAGAATCAGCCTCTTCAATAAGTATTTTTTTTTTTAATTTACTTGCCTTCACAAAAAAAGCGAAACACTGCAGGAAAGCACTGCTTAAACAAATAGACGCCTTGAATAAAATAATCACAGGTATTCAGCATTTAAAAATATATTTCAAAGGACAGTTTGCACTGTGAAATGCAAAACTAAAAATGAACGGCTAGAGATTACAGTGACATATTTCCAGATGCTTTTATTTTTTTATAATCAAGATTAAAGGTCTGTGAAAGGTGAACGCTTGCAAGCTCTGCATGAAGTCGGCTTTTCTCACCTGACAGGTCTGGGATGGTTGTGTAAGCCTCCCCAAAAAACCCAATCCTAATCAGTTGCTATCATGAGGCTGCTATAACAGATTCTCCTATTTAGAGCAAATATATAGTTTTCAGACTGCCATCATTCTCCTGACTTCCACCGAGGTGTTCCATCTTTGTGCTGAAGCTTCAGAGCAGACCCAGCCTCCCTCGAGCACTTTGATACCAGGAACAAAAACATCAGCTGCTGCTACGGGTGACCATGAGAGATCTATTGATTGTTTCCCAGTTTTATTCTGCCACTTGTCGACAGCTTACACAAATAAATGCATTTGTTGCCTACAGAGGACTCTTAAAAACATTGTGACGTGGGCTTCCTGACTGTATTTTCCAAATGGGCAGAAAGATATTCCATGAACTTCAACTAGTCCAGAAAGTGGCTCTTTGGTTTCCACCATACTCAGCTGTACAACTGGACACGCTCATTGAACTCTGTAGGTGTTAATTGCCCTGACACTGGATATCCCAAACACTAGCCCACCTGGCAGACGCAACTGTTACTTTTTAAAGTCATTAAGGCAGCAACACTAATAGCTATTGCATTTAATCATGTGGGATCATGTGGGTGCTGCAGGAAAAGAGCTTTCCGGAAAGGCGTCTCCTTTTCCTCACTCACTGTTCACTTTGAGGTATCTCTGCAAGGCCTATGCGTTCTTCCAAACTTTCTGTGAGAGATTTAGAGAAAGGGGGAAGAGGACAGGAGGCAGATATATTCTCTGAACGCACTCTCATATGGTACCAATCCACTTTTCAGATTGCTAAAAAGGTATATATTTAGGAAAGAGAAATAAATTGTCAACTAAAAACCTTAATATCTCATCCTTGATACGGCGAGTCCTTTTAAATATATGCCTATAAATATCCTATAATACACATCATTTTTGGGGAGAAAAGGTAAGCAGGAAGCTACCGGTGAGGTGACAAACACGGTGATGTTTATGACACACCGCTCAACAGAGGGGGTGTTAAATACTAAAGCAAGTAGTGACAGCCTCCAATAAAAATTGCAACTATGTTCAAAATGTGTTGGAAAAGACATGTGTTTTCCAAAACCGGTCAGGTATCCCAGGCCAAGCATCCAGCAACTTTCTCAGGAAAAACGGTCACCGGAGGGGCTGCTGCTTTTGCAATCACAATAAACTTCCCAACGCACGGGCTGGAGCGGCGGAACTCGGGATGGAAACGTGCGGCTGCGAATCGTCCCCCACCCTCGGGACGGAGCATTGCTAATCTCTCCGGAATATCATGTTCAAGCCATACTTTGCATTTCCATGCGGATCGCTCAGCCTGACAGCGGTGGTTAGTCCCAAAGCAGCAATGGAGCTGGTTTAGCCCCGCGTTGTGGGGTTGGAGCCAGGCCAGCGTTCCTCCTCATGCTTCTCAGAGAATGAGTCAACACACCTGCTCTAAAAATCTGGATGGAGTCAGCAGCCAACGATGTCATCTTTGGCACAGTTGCCAGAACTCCATCTGAATTATGTTCTTTAATTCAGGTTTTAACGCTTTTAATACAAGACGCTATTGGAATTTTTCGTGACCTAAAAGCTTTTCTTTTCCTAAAAGATGTGTGATAAGAAAGTAAAACCACTGCTTGCTTTACCTAAAACTTTAACCTTTTTGTGAAAACTACAATAAATGTTACTTTTAAAGTACAAGTACATTCTTTAGGGTTTTTTGGCAAGAAACAATCTTTTAATATTATTATTTTTTTAATTAGCAGTGTTTTCTCAACAATAGTAAGCCTGCATTCTGCAAATGTATTCCTATGAATAATTCAATAAAGTTAAGGAAGTAACTCATGTGAATAATGGCTTGCAGGGCTAGGCCCATGCTTTTTTGCATGATTTCTTAATATACACAAAGCAGAAAGAGAATTTCAACTGAGGAATTTATTTTAACTCCACAACAAAGAATTAAAATGTCCACAAAATTGTGTTGGTTTTCTGACCTCAAAATAAAACGGCTGCTGAACCCAACAGAAGGATAACGATGCAGAGCATGGTGCAGGAACACCAGCAAAGTCAGTTTACAGGTAATGTAAACCCCACTCCAAACGATAAACACAGCCCATTCCACAGCTAAGATCTAGCTATTACCAGCAGAGAGTTTCATTTGCAGGGTGGTTTGGAAATGCCAAGCTCCCTGCTCCTCCACAGCCAACCATGAGCAGAAGCAGCCACTAAACTTTTGTTTATTGGCACATGGTTGCCAAGTTTTTCCAACTTTCTCCTCGTGCAGTAGGAGAGGTTGCCAAATAAACAGGTTGCCCAATGCCTGAAGGAAGCTGCTCAAGTAACCTCTGTATCTTCCCACTGTTGTATCCTCCCACTTAATTGGTCACACTGGGAACTAGACCAATATGCTGATGGAGCTCTCCATGTTTCAAAGCCAATAGAGAATTTGGAGCCCTTCATGAATGTTAGCTATTATCTAATGTTGCAAAACAGCCTTAATTAAAAAAACAGAGCAAATTGATATCACAAGTGCGGAAAGAAACCCCCTACTTATCCAAGATAATACAATGCTGCTCCTTTAAGAAGTCCAACTTTGCTTTAGATACCCAGACAAGCAAACCACAGCTTCTACAGGGTTTCCTCAGATGCAGTATTGGCCATGTCATTTCCTAAGAAACATTTCAACCAAAGTGGTAAAGACATCTAATTCTCCAAGACCTGTGTGACATGTTAGCATAGAAAAAGCAGAAAATTGCACAGTGAAAGACCTGAAGTGTATTATCAGTTCGCCTTGAGTTCAATATACTAGGAGGAATATGGAGTCCCTGAGAGTCTAGGGTTGATTCTAGCTAGAATAATATTTCAATATATAACATGTCAGCATAGACGGCTGTCTCTCCAGGTATGTTGAAACTTTAGTCACTATAGTTGCTGTGACTCATGGAGGCAGTCCAGCAAACTCTAATCTAGCCATCTCAGGCATTACAGCCTGTGTAGTAAAGCAGGACCCATGGAGAGCTGAAAATCTCTGAAGAGAGGTCCTGTTCAGAGGGAGACCGAAGATATTTTCCTTACTTACTAGGGAAAGGGGAAGGGAAAGTGTGGAAGGGAGAGAAATCTAGATAGGAGACTGAAAAAAGGTAGAAATTGGAGGTGGGAGGGAAAGAGCAAGGGAGAGTAAAAGAGAGCAGTGCACAGAGCACCAGGAGGCTTGGCTTCTATTTCTGTCTCACCCCTAGAATAATGCGTGGCTTTGAGAGAGTAACGTCATTGCTTTATTTCTCTTTTCCATTGTCTTGCCCTGTGTTAACTCTTTGGAACAGGAATCCTTTCTTAATGTTTGTAAATAACCTGCCAAACTGGGCTGTCATTTTCACTGGGGACCACAACAAAGAGTAGGAGACAAACACAGAGAGAGGAGGTATGTCTGAGAGTAAGAGTCAAGTATTGTATTCTCAAATACAGAAAATAATGAATATACAAAATGAATGTAAGCTCTGAGCTTAATACCCTACTGGGTAAAATGGAGCTGTAACCCTTCTAATGATTGTGTCAAGTTTTTGTCATTGTGTCTTGCTTAAAACCTTGTTTTCCTAACAGTAAAGATACTCCAAGACCTTGCCCTGTCATTGTTTCATTACTACACACCAAACCCACATTACTTCTTGCAGAATAGTTCATGTACTTTCAGGAAGCCTTTCATCCACGTGCTGACCCTAAATCTAAGGATATGCCTGAATGAATGTGCATTGTATAAACAAACAGGCAAGTCAGAGTTATCACGCGAGCCTCAGAGTGGAAAATCTTCATCGGTGCTGCACCCAAGCTGGCCAAGGAAGAGCCCCAGGATTCCTTATTCAGCCCAGAGTGCTTATTTAGCCAAATTCCTGGTTTACCTCTGCTAACCCTCTAGGGAGAGACCTGTGACACACACTGCAATACAGAAAGAGAGAAGGAAGGGAAATCATGTAAGGAAGGACCAGTTTCAGCAACTTAATTTTCAAAGGGCTATTTTATTGTCTTGTTTAATCAATCCTATCTGGTCAAACTTGACACCGACACTGAGGTACCTCTATATCAGCAGAAGAAAGACTTGTCCTTGCTTTAACAATTGCAACTGGACTACAGTAATTGTTAGTAAATGGCAACAAGCGTTTTCAGGGAACTATGAATTTCATAGTTCTGCTGCCACACCTCCATGCTTCCTGTCCTCCTCCATTTACCTCAGTTCTCTCCCAGATCTCCTCATAACCCTCTAGGGAACAGACAGCACCTATTCTGCTCCGTTCTCAGCCTTGTGCGTGCTGACTGGCAGGACACTAAGCCAACAGGACAGGTTGATGCTCTGCTCATGAAACAGCTTTTTTCTTTGTGGGTACTAGTCTGAGTCTCCTCCATCTAAAATCTGTTTTTCACAAGGCTCAAGAGCCTCCTCTAATATCTCGGAAAGGTCTTCCCCATAATCACATTCAATTACAGTTGGAGAATGGGTACAGATAGGTGGCTGAAGGGCCAATATTTGTCCCGTAAGCACCATATCTTTGGAAAACTGCGTTGAAAAAGTATACTTCTAGTATTTCCATTGGCAACCACAACCTTCTCTCCAAATGACAGGTTGATTAAATCTTAATGCTGCTGTTGCTGCTATGACATACTGCATAATTCATACTCATTTCTGTATTTGGCCAGACTAACTAGTTTCATTTGAGCATATTTTCTATAAGTAGCATGTAGAAAAAGCTTGAAAACATTTCATGATTGCTATTATTGGTTGAAAGGAATGTATTTAGTATTAAAATCCATGTAATTGAGACAAAACCTTTAAAAATTTTATCTCAGACTTTTAAGCCACATAATAAACTAATAAATAAATTGAACATAAATCCCAACCACCTGTCTTTTCTTTATTTAACACAGATTAGCAGCTGGCTTGGGTTTTTGTCAAGACTGTGGGAATGAGTTAACATGTTTAAGACAAGCATTTCCACGGCTGACTTGCAGTTCAAGTTGTCTTCCATAATTCAACAGCCGCATCAACAAAACGAACGCTAGCAAAACAGCATTAGAAAATGCATTCCTCTCAGACTGCTGGAGCAAGAAGTCTTCAGGTCAAGGGTTCCTAAGAGAAACGTGGGCCAACTTAACAGTGCTTCCAAGTGAATCATTTCACAAGCCACCTGCATGTTCAACACTGAACAGAAAATCAAGTTTTTCTGTGAAAAAGCAAGCCTCACGTACAGTTTTTTTTCTTGTTTCACAAAGAATTATATCATCATGTATCAACAGCAGTTAAATCAGAAAGAAAAAAAAATAAATAAAATAAACTGAGTGGAGTTGTTTAGAATTTTCAAGCTTTCCTCCGCAGCTTTAAAGTTCAGTCATCTACTCAGGTACCAAACCCTCCCCTTCCTTAATTGTTTCTCAGTCAGTCATTTTAATGCTTGCTGTTTTGGCTAAGACACAACATGACTTTTGCATCAAGGAGTAGCATGGACATGTCATGCATTGTGCACTGTCAGCAGCCACTCATGTTAGCTGGGAGATTGCTATAATGAGTGAGGGTTGTAGGAGATTATGGACGATTAGAAACAGGAACGTGTACTCTTAAACTGGGGCAAACCGGAGCACAGAAAAATTGACTCTGCTGCCAGGAGGCTTATGGAAATGTCAATGGGGCTATGAAAAAGACCTGAAGTAGCCAAAAAAAGTTCAATGTGTCGTTAATTTGTGGTGTGTGTGTTGCATATGAAGATGAGCTGGGACTGATGCCAAATTTCTGTTTTATTTCGCTTCCAATAGATTTTAGTTCCTTTAAAGAAAAAAATAAAGGTTTTATTCCCTTTCCCAGTCTGATTTTCTAGATCTGGGACTTTTAGATTTTACTAATAGTTGAGTATACTATATAGGAGCTGAGCTTTTGCTAGGAAAAAAACCGCTCACAACAAAGAATCACTAAGCTGTAGATACTTCTCATGCAAAGAATCAGACTTTCAGTCCTTAACTAACTTGTCTCCCAGTTCTGGGACCCTTCCTCCTCCATCCAGTGGCACAATGCCTGCACACTAACCCAAACTTACTCTTTACCGAGGTAACTGCCCTTTTCAGTCCTGAGGGTTTTAATCTTCCAGTCTTTGCCGGACTTGGTAGCAAATCTACACTGAGTATCATGAAGAGCAAGGCTGGGACCAGGGAGAGTTTTGTGTGGTTAAGGCTGTCGGATTTGGTGCTCGCTTCTTTTCCTAGTGTCAGTACCCTAATATTCAACATCAAAAACTGATGGGGCTAATCAAGAAGTCAGCAGGAGAAGCAGATAGACAACGTGTCCAACATTCAGACTTTAAGCAGCACATGATTCCAGGACGTCCAAATTCTGCAGGTTTGACTCAATTTCTGTGCTTCCCCTCTGGTTCTTTAATGCATAATTGTCATGAAAAAATTCCCTCTGAAACTAACATGGTGCAGAGCTCATTGCTGAATGAGTGGTCTATTAATTAGACATCTTTAGAAAAAAGGCTGCTCTATGCTCAACAGATTAAACTGAGCCCTTGAGATATTTGAAGTTTGTTCTATCACTATCTGATAAACACAACAGAACATGCCGACCTGCAGAGGTTCATGACTAAACTGTTTGCAAGGTTAAAAAGAAAGGGAGAGGAAAAGCCTTGCTAATCTTCTCCATTCCTAATTTTAATAAAAAGTAAATATTTTTGCAAAAACATTTCAAAGGCTTCCACTTTCAGCTATGTGGCAGGTCGAGATTAGGGAAAACCTAAGCACCTCCTAAGGTTAAACACACTATTTGTCTCTGTCTTTCAAACTACATCTGAGTATATTTTGCAGATAAGTTTAGATAGGGTAAAGCTCAAACTCCTTTCCTTTGACTTTTTACCTAGAAATACACAGCCAGGGATGCAGTAAGTTCAGAGCAATATTTTCCTCTCATTAGAGGTATTCTGCTCAGTTCTTAGAACTAATAAAACATTTTATTACATGAAGGGTACACTGATTTGAAGCTCCTATTCCATTACAGATAAATATTACAAGTAAAATAAAATTTCTGGAAAATGGTATTTTAGACAATTGGAAAGGTTTAAAAGTGCTATTAGATACGCTTTGTTTACCACATTCAATCATTCTGACTATTAACTCATTTATTAGCCTCATGGAAGAGTGGGATAGCTTAATTGACTTCTGATAGATAATTTGTGTAGTCTACTTTTATTTCGAGGTAGGCAAACTAGTATGATGATTTGCATTATATTATGGAAATTCATTTTTTTAGCTTTGATTTGGAACACGAAATTGGGGTGGGGGCAAAGACCATTTCTACAAAGACCAAAGAAAACTTTTTTCACTTCACCAAGTTTTGGCTTGGATGATCCCCCTTATTTGGGTGTGGTGGCAATGGAATTAAACTTCATTTTCATTAATAACATTACAGTTATCTATCGGGCAAGAAAAATCTATAACACCACAAAACAAAAATAGTATTTACAATCGTTACGGAGCAATCGCTTCCATCCAACACAAGAAAAGCTCCCTGCAACTTCTCTCTCAGGCCTGATTTTTAACATTCAAACTCATTTTATGTTTTAAACTCTCAGCCTGGGAATAGACTGTGTAAACATTTGTATCTGTCTTGAGTAGTAGGCACATATCTTGGCTGCTGCGAACTGGCAAAGTGCCAGCACCGTACAAGAAAACACATTTATTTATAATGATTGACTTTCTGAGCCAGGAGATCACTTTGATTTCCTTCATTGGCAAGAGAGACTGAAGTACAGGTGAGGGTGGACCGGCGGGAGGGCAGACAGACAAATTTTCCTTATGGCAATACCGAGAGATTTGCTTGGGGGGAGAGGATTAAAGCAAGGGCTTCTTCCGTGGAGGGTCACAGGGCTGGTGCCCATCTGCCTCCTCGTGCTGTGGGTCCCAAAAGCCACCCAGCCAGGGACACTCCCAGCGCGGTTACCCTAAAACCACATCAAAGTGAGGCTTATACCACAAAAAGGAAAACAACAGAAGCTACCAAAGACACTGTTTCCCGGTGGTGGGAAGGGTAGGAATATCTCATCCCACCTCCCAGCTAGAGGAAGCCCAGCAGCAGCAGCTCTCCCTTCCTTCTGCCAGGCACAGCCTGCTCGGGGACCTCAGGAGATGATCTGGCCATATAAACCCAGGAATGCGGGCAGCAGATGTCGGGGAGCCGAGGGCCCTGCAGATGGCTGACACATGGTTTTCACTTCCATGCCCCAGTGCCGTATCATGGCTGTCTCGCCACCGCGTTGTCTCAGCGTAGTCAACGGGGAAGGGGTTAAAAGGAGAAACAAAGAAGGGAATATGGCACTCTACAGGTGCAAACCCTCCAGCAAGGGCAAGATTTGAGGGGATTACTACGGAAATCATGCCAGTTAGTTCAGTCAGGGTAGACGCTGCCACAGAGACCATTTTCTGTGAGGCTTGTTGACTGGCCCTGCAACCAATCCACAGCCTGAGAAAGTGATTCCTTCACTTGAACATTTCTCCAGTGAAATGTTCCTACTGACAGTATCTCAGCCTGGAATTTCTTTGTGAAGAGAGCATTTGATCGCTACTAGCTTCTGACTGAGACAGTTATGTCTTATTTCCAACCTTTACGTAAATCTTATTTCTTCCCTACTGTACCTCTAAAGGTATCATTCTTTTTGCTTTGTGCTCATAGAAATCTCGGATAGGTTCAGGGCAGTAATTAATCCCCGCCGTAGGAGGAAGCAGACTCCATGGTCTGTTTTTAGGGAAGCTGAATTTTGGAATAACTCTTTTCTGAAGCAGCTGGTAAGATGTTGTGTTCAGTTACCTACAGATACCGTGTGGGGTTCCCAAGTCATAGGATGTAGTTAGTTCTACCCTGCCACAGTGTGGCCAGGAAAGATACCTATTCCTTTCATCCAAAAGTTCAAAATTAAAAGCTATTTGTCACCAACATGACAGCTGTGTTTCTTTCTGAATGGAAAATAAAAGTTGAGTGTGCATTTTTTAAAACTTCATATAAATCTATATGAACTCCTGGCAGGGAAAATAATCTTGTGTGTATGTCAGCATTCCACAGCAGGGTTTTAACAAAGATCACATGTTGCATATTGGAAAGCCAAAGCACAGAAACATTGATTGCAGTTAAAACCAAAAACCCTGCATATCTGAGTAACACAGCCTAAAAACTATTAATCTGAACAGCTGTCCTGTGCATGATAGGCAATAAAGGACAAGTTCACTCAAACAAAGCATAAAAAAGAAAACCTGCTGCAAGAATACGCTTAACTAAATAGAATTTCATCCATTTTTTGCACAGCATATATTGTTCTTTGATCACAGTAAACAGATTCTTCCATGACTTTTCCTTTATGCTTTCTTAAGGTCTGACCGTAGAAAGAGTTTAATACAGTGCAATCCTAATGCTCAACTTCAGAATTAATTAGTTATAGAAAATGAAAATAAAAAGAAAAATTAAACTGTTGTAATTTTTCCATGAAGAATTTTAGCCTAGTCATTATTTGATTCATATTCACAGAATACATTTTCCAGAGAATATAATTATGTGATATGCCCCCTTGTTATAACAGTAAGAAATGATATTGTTGCTCATGATCCTAAGAAATTTTTTTTGCAAAGATTGGACTGTGCACTACTGTGATGCACAGAGAGAACAGTAAGTAAAACATGTTTATTTTGTTTTTCTTATCAGTTGTGAAATTTATTGAGAGCTTTGGTATTTGAAATTCCATATTTGTTGACAGGAGAAGAAAAGCAGGGGCAGTGGCTCTGCATGTTTGCTCAAAATGCCCTCCAAATAGTCTTTTACCCTGTTTTGATGGGCTTTGGCAGTAATTCAATTTACCGATCCATACCCTTCAGCCAATTAGTGCCTGTTCTAGCAATAGGCAGATGTTTTAATGTGCATACCAAACTGGGATGGGATCTGACAGCACAGATATTAAGAAAGGGCAAATTCACAGCTACTATCTAAATATAATTCATTCCATATTCCAGTTTTTCTTTATCACACATTTGCCCATAAAACACAAAAAGCTGAAAATGGTCAAAATACTTACTCTCTGCCCTCTTCAGGATAAGAGATACAAGTCTGTTTGTACCCTGGATGGTCTGGCAAAACAAGTGACCCACATACTAGGATCTGGCACATTTATCCCTTGCAGCAGCAAATTTCAAGTTAGTCAAAAGCTCTTGGCTTCAATTTCACTGCTTTTAGGAGATCATTTATAGTTTGTGACTTTGCTGGTGCAATGCTGTATGAAAGTATAAGATTACGAAGCCTAATTTAAAAAAAATGCAGTTATGTAAGGAGATGGTTAAATTCTGAAAGCTTTACTAATTGCTTAGCCTCGATTAATTAAGAGAGAGTTCTTACTGAATAGAATTTGTGTAAGGATTTGCAGATTTCGGTACTGAGTGTTTTCTCCCAAACTTCTCTGAATATCTTTTATTCATGTTTGGATACTTAGCAAACATCTGTGTTTGGAGGTTTGTTTTGGTCAAAAGAAGAGGATTTTTTTAAAGCGCAGTTAAACGTAAGTGGTTTAGAGATAAATAACATTCCTGCTCGGTTAAAATACTCTTCTATTGCTTCTGTACGTGACTTGGCCCAGGGCTGATTATTATTCTCCCTGCATTACAGAAGTGTGTAGCAGATATTTTATGGCTGCTTAGAACTGGCAAAAAAGGCAAGGGGTGGGGAAAAGGAGACAAAAACATCTTTTGGTGACTTGGCCCTCGAGGGTTTGTCTGGAGAATGAAGGAGACTTGGAAGTCCTTTGAGGGGATCCACACACTATGTTCATATGAAGAAACCCTATGCTGGTTAATTATTTAGTTAGAATTAGAGCCACACTTAAGCCAAGAATAAAAGTAATGCCACTCAAAGGAGCAGAGGCTTTATAAACAGCTGTATTTGGGATGAAACTTGTTTTAAACAGACTGGGAGAAGGGGAATAAGCAAGTGAGTAGATGACCAAGCTCTGCTTAAAGCTAGATATTAGATTTGCCAATTTTTGAGCTACAAAACAAACCTAATGGTTGCTACTTGCCTGACACCCATTTTCAAAAGAAAAAATACTCAGCTTCAACACAAGACAGGAAAGTCAAGTCAGTCCCACATGGAATTCCATTGGTTAGTGAAATGGCATTAATATTAGCATGCCAAGTAGGACATCCATACTAAGCACACTGTTCTGGGCATTGGTGGAAAAAAAATAATGGCAAAATATCAGTCAGAGAACAGAGGAAGTACGTGCTCCTTACACATAGCCCCAAACAGCCATACAAAATGCAGTGGCTGCAGCAGATCCCCTGAAAACCCAAGCCATAGCCTCTCTGACATTACTGATTTGAGAAAAAGAATAACCAGCTGTGTTTTAGTCCTCTACATCTCAGGAAAGATATATGATCGATTTTGTACTGGGGTGCATAACGGGAATGCAGCCCATCGGTCTGTGCCTGCACCCACCTCCAGCACTGGTGGCCTCAATGCCTCAGTTTACTCGCTTGTTCTCTCTCTGCCACCTGAAGGAGCTGAGGCCCACAGCTTTCAGGCTCAACACCAGTGAGCTCGAGCTTCCCCACTGCAAG
Organism: Tringa tobata; assembly: GCA_033628505.1. Taxonomy (NCBI): domain Eukaryota; kingdom Metazoa; phylum Chordata; class Aves; order Charadriiformes; family Scolopacidae; genus Tringa; species Tringa tobata. Next base: position 4,308,809 of record JAHREE010000278.1, on the reverse strand, counting down.
ACTTGCGTGAAAATGAAACTTGCACAAAACAGCCAAAAGCTTGCTGGGTCTGAAATACTGTCACTCATCTGTGCTCTGCTCAGTAGGTTAGGAGTTCAACTAAATGCAGTTGAGAAGCAGTGCGGAGGTGTGACCAATGCTGTCCTGAGACACTATATCCATGTGGTGCAGTACAAGAAGCTGCATGTATGTCTTAATTATCTTGGATTAATGCCATAACTGCTGGGCTACTGACTAAAAGCACTCAGGAGTAACGCTGCTGCTGCCCTCTCTTCTGCTTTCTTAGAATCATAGAATGATAGAGTAGTTTGGGTTGGAAGGGACCTTTAAAGGTCATCTGGATCAGCTCCCCTGCAATGAGCATCTTCAACTAGATCAGGTTGCTCAGAGCCCCATCCAGCCTGACCTTGAATGTTTCCAGCAATGGGGCAGCTACCACCTCTTTGGGCAACCTGCTCCAGTGTTCCACCACACTTACTGTAAAAAATGTCTTCCTTATATCTAGTCTAAATCTACCCTCTTATAGCTTAAAGACATTACCTCTTGTCCTGTTGCTACAGGCCTTGCTAAAAATTCTTTCCCCATCTTTCCTGTAGAGCCCCTTTAATTACTGAAAGGCCATTATAAGGTCTCCCTGGAGCCTTCTCTTCTCCGGGCTGAACAACCCCAACTCTCTCAGCCTGTCCTCATGGGAGAGATGCTCCAGCCCTCTGATCATTTTTGTGACCCTTCTCTAGATCCACTCCAACAGGTACATGTCTTCCTGTCCAATCTTCTTGTGATTGATGCCTAAAATGAAGCTTTTAGAGCACAGTTAGAAATGTCTACAAGAGAAAAAAAACTGTGTCCTAATTCAAAGTAAGAAAAGTCTTTCTGTTTTAGCATAAAATAGACACTTCTCCCCATACTGTTACTCCATTTCATTCAAAATCCATCCTCCTTGCTGCTTTGCTTTGATGGTTAAAAATCCTACAAGTCTGCAAAGTTGTGGGAAACACTGAAAAATGTGGTGTGGGATGATTTTAGGCCAGGCATGAGAAGAGCAGTGTGGGGACAAAGACTTCACAATGGTGTATGCCACTGTTTAGGAAGACTGCAATGGGTACAGGAGGTATCCTTGGTGTCACTCCCCTACTTGGAAGAAGTGAATTTGAGACATTTTGATTATCATATCTTTTCTACCCCTCTGAGTCAGAGCTTCATTTCTAGCCAGAGCATGCAGCTGACATTCCCATCTGAAATCAATTTATACTCCTAAATGTTAGCTAGTAACCAGTGAGCAAAACCAAATGCTGACATTTTATTTTGGCTAATATTTTCAGGTAGTTCAGAAGTCAGTGTAGCAGCACAGATGAAAACAGGATAATTGTTTAATTAAACTTCTCCTATTTAAAAAAAAACACAACAAACCAGCAAGCTTAAACATTTGCTATTCACTTCTCTTGGAAATAGATGGGCAACAACTGAAGTCAGAGTTTGCTAATTAAAAATTTGGATCTGTTTTTATCCAATTACATAAGTCTTAAAGGATAAAAGGAAAACACTCTGCAAATTAAGTGCAACCGATCCCCCTTTTTCTGAAATCTGCAGTGCAATGCTGTGGCTTGCTTGTATCTTTCAGCCAAAAATATGTTGGTATTTGGCTAATATCTGTCCATAAGGCAACAGGGTTATGAATACATATTCAAAATGCATACAAAACCAGAGATTGTCATTAATGAGTCTTTTATACTTGAGCCTCTGGAATAAATCCTGTTAGATTCATTCTTTTCTTCACTGAGCTTTAAAGGGGGATATATTAACTTTGAGTAAGATCCTAGATCATCATCTTTATAGCCATTTTCTTATTTCATGCCTGACTGTCATTTCCTAGCTGCACAGCTGAAGTAATTTCTTCACAGAGAACAGAAAATTTGGGAAAAAATTCTATCCTAACTTCTAAGTATTCAGCTATGGTTTTAAGGGCTACAAACCTGGCCAGATTTTTTTTCTCTTTTTTCCCAAACTTGGAGCTCAACTACATTTGCCTTAGGTCTCTTCAGAGCAGCGAAACAAAGCAGCCATTCATGCCCCAGAAAGCCTTTTGTCCCGGTCCCAGGAAGAGACAGACAGACAAGTAATGGAGGCACGATTTGGGCTTGCAGGACAGCAGTAAACCAGCCAAATTTTAGCAAGAAAACAGAAACCTGCAGAAGGGAAATGGTTGGCATGAGTCTTAACAGTAATTAGTGGAAGCTCCTTACTACTCCCTTCTCCTGGATCGTCTGTGCCCACCTATAGCAGCCAGGGAACCAGCGGTTGTAGGGAAGTTGCATTTGGCCACCAAAACCCAAACCGGTGTTTGTCAGGAGGGGAACATGAACACAGGAGGTTGTCTTTGGGCCTTTTGCTTTCTGGTGTGGAAGGCAGTGCTCACAGCTTTCTCCAGACAGGCCTTACTACCGCTTCCAGTGAACCGACCATTTATTAGCTGGATCTGTTGCACAGAAAGCGCCTGTGGCACGTTCAGCTGCAGGAGCAGAGAAGAATAAATTGTTTCAGGGGGAGCCTCGGCGGAGGGGCTGATAAACAAATCCTGTTCCATTCAGCAGCTCAGGGCGCAGACATACTTTGCGCAGGCCTCGGGCTACGGGACGCATTGTTAATAATCACTTCAAAGTCCTCGATGGGCATTTAAAGTTGCTCTCTGTTTGCAGCCCTTTCTTTGGTCTTTTGGACACTTTTGATGTTGTGGCCAGTGGTATGTATGCCGGGGCTGCCAGCAACACAAACTGCATGACTGTTGCGGGGCGCTGCCGCCGTGTCTCAGATACTCCAGGCCTCCTGTCCTGGCATGTCGAGTGTGTTTGTGTGTGCCTGTTTATTAAAAATCGAAGAGCCTTTGTACTGTTTGGTGCTCATGGGAAGAGCTTCGGCAATTTTTTCTCTAACGTAAGCACAGGATGCCTGTGTAGCACACAACTGATTAACAGCCACTTTTGGGGGGTGGGGACTGCAATGATGAGTATTTTATTTTGTAGTTACTTACATCATCCTTTTCGCTTGGCAAATTATCTTAACAATGGCTTATGCGAAGTCTCAAAGGGAATGGAGCTATTTGGTTTGTTTATTAGATTAAAAACATTTCAAACCATAGATCATATCAAAAAAATCCTAGGCTCATGTGACAGGGCTCATAGCTGCCTGGAAGCTGGTCACATATATTGCATTGCATCGCAAGATCTGTTTGTGAAGATCTTTGCAGCAGAACTACCAACATTTACTTTGAATGTTTTAACTGCGAGGCAGTGTAACTGTGGCTCAGATAAAAGCGTAGGTTTTATCTTGTGCAATGAATGTACTAAATAATGGATATATAGGGACAATGTGAAGAACGTGGAGGATGACATGGGGTATGGGAGATCCTGATCCTCTGTTGAAACACAAGCTGCTGCAGATCTTTTGGTAGCAGTGAGGCCAGGGATGGGAGGGGATACTTCATTTGGACTTCTGACCGTGTGTTGAAACATCTCAGCAATGCTCACACCCTGGGCTTTTTTTTTTTTTTTTTTTTTCACCTGTGTAAAGGCGGATGTGATTTCATGGTCATTTAAAGCTGATTTAAGTGAGAGCTAGGACCAAAACGTTGCCTCCTTCCTCTGCTTTCCATCCCCACCTACGCACTCCCATTCCTGCCTTTGTTCTGCCACAAAAGTTCACAAAGCCACACAATGACTTGGATCAGGAATTGCCGTAGCTCAAAAACTAACCTGACAGCAAGCAAACAAACAAACAACCAACATGAATCAACCCCGCCCCCAAAAGCCCTCACTGATTTTTCAGCTAACTCAGTTTCCTGCTCCAGCTCGGCACCTGACAACAGAAATGCTCAGAGCAGCACAGAGGCAGGGACGGGAAGGTCGCCGCCCTTCTTTTACCACCATTACTAATCTTCCAAGTCAATGGACTCTGAAGAAGCTCAGCACGCCAAGTCTGGGGTGAGGCCATTTCTCCACTTTCCTGCTCCTCTGGCTAACATGAGCTGAGAAAGCGCATGAATTTGCAACACTGACAGTAAAACCACCCTGGATTACATTTATCAGTTAAAATCTTTTTTAATCACTTCAGCATAGCTGTTAGCTGGTAAGGTGAACTACGTATACTTCCACCACTGTCTTAGATTTTATGCTGTTTCAGAAATACAGCTTTCCTCATTCTATCATTAAAGGTTCCTTGATGGACACGGAGGTGTAAGATCTTCTGTCCCCAGGCTGCAATGGTTAGCATCTCCTCTCTTTCTATTGCAAAAACTGTCCCCACATCTCCTGCAATTGGACATTAGGACATATAAGGATATAATTCAATAGATTATATCATTCTGCTCCTTTTTGCTTCCTTAAACATTCTTGATTACTAGTTTTAATTCATTTGTGTATCTATTCCTGACTCCCTAGTTTCTTTTACACCCTCCTATAGAAGCAGTTGTTAAACTGTATCATTGTTATCTCAAAACCCTGTAATTTTGTAATCTTCTAGGTTTGTCAAAAGAGTATATATGCTCAAATATAGCACAGAGTCAAACATCTTAGATTTCAGAAGAATTCCCAGCGTTACGCCATTTATACCAACTCTTGTAGGTCTGATAAAATAAATGTCCACTGGGAAGATGAAAGCCAGTGTTATGTAATACACAAACATATGCCTCTTCATTTTAGGTCAACATCTTGCAAGATTAGGTAGTCTGATTTCATACCAGCTGCTTCCACTGGTATCTCCTCTTACCTGCAGATGGGGCCAGGAAGGATCTTGGCTGCATTTCAGCCAGATGGTGACTCTCCTTTGCAAAAACATATGTGCACCGGTGTGCCACGTTCAGCTGCCAGTTCTGGCCTCATCATAGCAGTTTGTTCAGTGGAAATAACGATTTCTAATCTGTAGGAAGGTATAGCGATACCCTGACAGGCTTTTAGAAAGAGGAGACTGAGGAAACATGAGGCAAGACTGGTCATTCTGACTAGTGGGCTGGAACAGTTGTCATTTATTAAAGGAAATGTTTTAAAGGAAAAGTCAGAATTGGGTTATGTTAAACAACAACAACAAAAAAGCAGAAATAATAGATAAGAGAAAATGGTCTGTGAGTGACTGAGTCTGCTGGATTACACTTGAGCGCACATTTGACAATCTGATGGAATTTTTTTGGTAAACTTTGGGGTGAAATATTTTCATTCTTCTCGGAATTATGAGGTATGATTCAACCAACAATAATAGCATGATGGTAGAATATAAAAGGAGATACTAAGAAAAGAGTTCTTAAGACCAGAAGTTATGCAGCACTGAGGAAAATATTTAAGCAAGACAAACATAGTTGTGATGGGAAAAGGTCTTGGAAAGGAAAGTGGAAAGAGTAGGTGAGCCTGAGAACAGGCATTTGGTAAATCAGAGCTGCTACTAGGAATAAATAATTATTAGAATGAAACTTGTGAACTCCTAGTCCTTCTGTTTGTATGAAAATAATCAAGTTCAGTCAATGTACAAACGCACAATTATGCCTTACTAATTTTTAAGCACCTCCAAAATCAGACAAAATGTCTCTGAGTAATGTTGCAAAGAATTTCATATAGTTGATAATGTTGCAAAGGTTTCATATTTTTCACCTTTTTCTCCCCATAATGTTGGTACAGGAATGGCATCCTGCATTCTTTAAATAGGGCATTAATCTCTGCGCAATTCAATATGAATGTTGCGTGTGGATGTGTGTATCGGATCAATCTTTCATTGATTATATTACTAGATTTCTTGCTAAAATGCAGAAAGGCTAAAAAATCCCATCAGCACTATCTGCTGGTACTTCACAAGCTGGTCAACAGGGTTGGGACGTGTGAGGAGGCAGCTGCTGACTGACACGCAAGTGACGGCAGGGAAGGTGTGCCGGGCAGTGTCAGCAAGACTGGAGGGAAACTGAGTGATGAAACCCAGAAAGACAAGGGAAGGTGATAGCTGATTGCTGTGTAAGCCTAACAGAGAGCTTTATATTGGGGTGGAAAAGCCACAGAAGAAAGTGCAGAGAGTGTCTTTTGTTTTTTCCCATCCTGCTCATGCAGCATACTACCAGTAGAAGGTATTTCAAAATAGGTTAAGTGTTCAGCAGCCCGACCTCAGGAAAGATAAAGAAAGTCCCTTGGGGGGACGTAAAGAAGGTCTCTTAAAACAAAGATGCCTGGAAAGTGATTTATCCTTAGTATAAAGGTTTGTGAAAAAGAAAACCCCCTGTTTCATAAACGCCATGTTGATGCAGGGAGGGTCAGATGTGATCAAAATGAGTGTGGTGGGAAGGGGACCTGCTTCATGCAGTTACATCCAAGGAGTGTGCTGTCACTTCTTTCGATTTAAATTGACCTCAACCTAAGTTATGGAAAACAGTATAATGACAGCTCGACACACGGCCAGTATATGCTATGATCAGGCTCAGCTTGCGTTCAGAGAAATATATGAAAAAAGTTGGAAAATAATCAGATTTTCTAAGCACTAATTTCAGGAAAATCACACGCTAATCTCCTCTTGCATCTACAATAGGACAGTGCAGCTGTCTGTGAGAAAAAAAGTAAAGGATTACTAGTCAGGGATTATAAAAAGAACCCACCAAACTATGTAGTCAGACCTTTTGTAAAATGCAGACCAAAATCTTGCCCAGTATCAGGCCTAGCTTCCACTAACTCGTTTAGACAGAAGTTATGCACTTCCCTTAAAAGTGGTGGTCCACGGCTGTAGAAAGCTTGGTCACATTAGTGCCTGGGTATTCTGCAGACCCAAGATGAAAACCTGCATTGCACCCAAAAGAGGTTCTTCAGCCTTGTTTTTTCTCTAATTTTCTTATATGTGAGAGAAGAGTAAGAAGTCCAGATTATAAATTCAACACACTTGCTTTAGAATAAGGGAATATTCTCCCTTATTTTTTAGATAATATTTTATCCTTTTGTACTTTAACACATAACTTTTCAGGAAGAATACCAAATGCGATTCCTCTTTCCCTTTTTCTTTTGCATGCAGTACCCTATCAGTCTGAAGCTATGGCTAAGCTGTTTTGTTTGTATCGTTTATTCTTTGTTTCATGTATGAGCATCAGGTGGGACCATAAACAGTTCTGTGAGAAATTCTTGTTCAGCTTCAGCTGAAGATGCATAGTTGTGCGGTCTTAGAACATAGCTCTGCCACTAGCTCAAGTGTGGGTCAGTGGAAAGATGGTCAATGATTTCAGTAAGCCTTTCAACCACACCTTCCATGGTATGAAATGATAGCTGGGATGTCATTGCGTAACTGTTCGTGGAGGATTTCTGAAGCCATTGCAAGTTTTGCCACTAAAACCCACATCCATTTGAAGACATAATAAGAAATACACTTTTGCTGAAATCAAGAACCTTCACTGAGGAACTATTGGAACATTTACATTCAGTGATTCGTTAAACATAAAAAAAGAAAAGGTACTAAATGAAAGTTTAGTTTATATGACTCAGAACCCCAGTTCCAAATACCTACATAACCTGATACCTTGAGCATCCATTCTGTTCTTTTAGAGCTTTTTGAAAGTGTTTAGTAAGGCATTATATAAAGATCTTGCTTTAGTCTTTACATAAGAATCTTAAGTAGTGAAAATAATGTAATACATTTGATAGTTTCAATACCAAATGATGATATTGAATATTTATTAAATGTTTGATCCTCATTATGCAGACTTTTAAAACATTTCTAATAATTTCAGACTCAGACTACATCTGTTCTTTATTAAATAGTCATAGTCTGTTCTTTATTATATAGTAAAACAGACAGAAAATGGAAAGATTTCCTATGAAATATTGAGACTGTCTGAAGAAATCAGCCCTACTAAGAAAATGCTCTACATGCAGTATGATCAAGATGCAATTTTTGGTTGTCTCTGTTTTACCTTAAATTTCCATGGTCTGATTAGGTACTTTTTTGGCGGGGCTTCAGCCTCTGAGGGTTATGAATTATTTCACACGTAAAAACTACTTTATGTTACAAACATCTTGGGGCCTGTGAAGTCAGATCATCCAAACAGACCAAAGAAAAATTTACTTTCCAGAAATTAGGTCCACTAAAACATAATTCTTACATAAATATATTTTTATAGAGGACAGATTAAAAAGGTAGAAGACTTTTTGTGTTAGAAGACATGAAGTTAACTAAATAAATCAATCTGGTTTGCTCCCTATGGTTTGGCCTAGATCTCCTCCTTGTGTTCAGAAAAAGCTGTCCATGACTCAGTCCTTACAATCCCAAGTGCATGAAATATTTTTTTTTCTTGTTGAGGAATGTGACATTCTTTGCAAAGTAGGACCAAATGGTGCAGATTCATCTGCTTAATGAGGACTGGCAATCCGAAGCGCATTTGAGAATGCCTCAAATGCCAGTGTATTTTAGAAACGTATTTTTGGTGCAATCTGAGGCGTGCTCGCCCTCTGTTTTGCTGTGCAATATTGGTAGTACGATGGCAACATGATGTGGTCTAGGTTAACGCTATACTTGGAATTTTTTTTGGTTTGTTTTCCGCATTCCCTTGCTTCCTTCCTCAGTGAAGCTATTTCCTTCCAAACAGTGTTTAAATCGGTACAGACCAGCCAGAGCCCAGTCTGGGCTGGTTATCAGCAGGCCTCACAACTGGAACGAGTGTCTCTAGATTTCCTTATCCACCTCCCCAGCAGTTACTGTCATCAAAGCAACTGATCCTAGGACACAGATGAATAGCTGCTCTTAGAATAGAAATCTGCAGCAAGGTCAATGGTGTTCAAAACAATCTGACCGACAGCAGGAAATTCCCTCCAAGATTGCTAAATCTTGTTTACAAGAGATGTCTTTCTGCAGGATATACCCTACCCAGCGCTGTGCTGGGAATGCCACGTGACATAGCACAATTTCATGGGTAGTCTCAGAAAGCAGATAGGATGAAGTCCTGGCAAATTTCCCACTTCCTTCAGTGCAACGGGGTTTCAAACGAAATGTTTTATTAGAGAAAGGGCAGAAATTTTTGGCGTCTAAAATCAGTGTTGTCAGGTAGTATCTAGGCTGGCACATGTGTGGAAGTAGAAGATGGCATATGGAGGTTCCCTTGCTGAGAATGGGTTATAGAGAAATAACTAAACTACATTGGAATAATATTTCCCAGAGAAGGCTGAGTGAGGACTGGGACACTGGAACAGACACATCCCACTGTCAAATACTTTTGTTAGGAATGCTGACAAAGTGGCTAAAGATATGGGACAAACACACTTGGTGAATACTTCTGTCAAAGACCTTCAAGAAACAATTATATTTGGTCATACCTATTTCACAAATCAAAAAAAAAAGGTGCAAGCCGACAAATGATTTGGCCATTGTGTTTATCCACTATGTCCTAGATACTGGCAATAATTTTCTCAACTGGGAAAAGTAACTGTAGTTAAAGAGACAGCAAATAAAGTAATTTTTTTATACATTCAATATCTACAATCATACTTTGTCTTTCAAACCAAATCAATAGTTCTGAGTTCCCACAGCTCAAGTAAGTCCCCTATGCATCTCAAATGTCCCCTACAACTTCTCAAAAGCTGTTGAAATGCCTAGCTGAAAGCATCGACACACATGCTCTCCTTATAACTATCAACGTACACTTTAGCAAGATGTGAGTGCTTGTCACAACTTTCTCATTGCCTGACTTTTCAAAGTTTTGGCTGTTTACATCCATTTAATGCAAGTATTAAAACTCTGGACATCAGTGTGACAGAGTGGAGACTAGGTGCCTTAATACCTCAAAGTGATAATGAAACATAATCAAATCCCTCTTTTCCGTAACAACCACATATCCTCAATACTTGGCTTATGTCCTTAGCAAGAGCCTGTAGGAGTTGATCCCGAGAGATACATACTTTGAGGTTCACCAGATCAAGGGGAGAGAGGACCACAGGTAATATATTGAAAAACTGACACTTTTTCATGATCCCGTCTCAAAACATTCACGGAACCACCACATTCATAAATAAATGACTTAGGACCCCCCTCAGATTCCGTTCCTGTTTTCCAGTTCTCTTAAGATCACAAGAAAATAAATAAATCTCCAAGACAGAAGTGCCCAAGCTGTGGCCTAAGTACCAATACTGGAATGCAAGCTACTTTATGGCGATACCCCAATGCTACCCCCAAAAAGCTGCACCCCTCTTTTTGCACATCTGGCTCAGCAGTGTGGACCTAGAAACTTTACCAAAATCAGCTCAATGGCATTGGCATTCAGGAAGTCTTACTCTACCGTGCACGTGGAGACCACTTTCTGTTTGAAATAGCAAGAGACATAAGGTAACATTTATAGGTTGCAGACTGCGTCTAACAAAGGTGTCATGAGTTGCCAAAGGTCAGCCAGGCTTCACCTTTGCTTTCTTGTGTATGATTATGTTATCTGCTATCCAAGACAGACTGTTAACCTGTCATGGGGAGGAGTAGCACAAGTTGAGTGAAAACCAATGACCTGAAAACCTCATGGAAATAATATCTTGCTGTTTGTTCGTCTGCTCTAGTGCAAAATATCCATTAGCACCATCATTTACGTTTAAATGAGCATGATCAGTTCTGAAAAGTGGACTGCAGAAATACTATGGATTTAAAGTAGTACTCATGATATAGCTGAAAAGAAATGACTCATCTTATTGGGTGATATATATTGTTAAATGTGTACTTCCAACACACGGATGACAAGTTTACTTCCTCTTATACTTTCAGGTTCTGTCTTACTTCTGCCGACAAATTTGAATGCACTGTTCATGAGCATCCTTAGACATGTAGGGTATGTTCAAATTTATTTGTGTGATAAGCTTTGTGCTTGTAAGACACTACCCTAAATTCTATATTCAGACTCACACAGCCCAGCCCCTTCAGGACTCATCAAGAGGACAAGCGTGTAAAATGAAGTGCAGTTAAAAATCACTACTTGCATAATTTAAGTTTACATACTTGTTACCATCAATACTTCTTTCGTATTGTGAAGATTAAATCTTGTAAGAGCTACTACAGTTTTCCGTTAAGATGGTCTTTGGCTGTCATTTCCATCTTCAGAAGGAAAATTCAGCTTTATATACACACATTCTCTCTGCTGCCTAAAGTTAGTATTAGTCAAAGGACAGTACAGTATTCTTTTTTAAACTACTAAGAAACGTGTTAACAAAGGAAGGCTAAATAAACAAACAAATTTCCTTGAACATTTTTATAATTGTTTATGCTATTTCTCGTTTGCACTTAGAGCATAGGTTCTGCAGCATTTTCTATTGGTCTAAAGCCCTGGTTAACTTGCCTTGCTGACATTGTAACTGAATTGGATGACCTAACCTTCATAAATAAGAATGAATAAGGATATCACTCAAACAAGGATAGGGTGGAGAGCAGTTTGGGGAGTGATATGGACAAGAGGAAACAAGGAGACCTATTTAAAGTCACTGCTTGTCCTCTTAAGCTGAAGAAATATGTTAGGTTACAAATAGAAACACTAGAATTAAAATTATCTGTTTTCCTTCCTGAGCAGAAAGAAGGGTTTCTTGACATGTTTTACATGAGAGATTTATTTTTCTCAAATTGTTCACATTTTGCTGCATTGTCACAAGTAACTAGAAGTCTTTTTTTGTGAGTACTACAACCACTCAGACATAAATACACTGCGAAGTTTGATCATCAAGTCCTTAAGAGGACTCGACTCAGGGATTTGTAGTATTTCATCATCCTATAAGTACTGTTTCACCTATCTGCCAAAGGAAGAGAAAGGAGTCAACTGGAATCAAATGGATGTTGGGTCATACCAACATCAGGCACTGAGACTGTCTTTCATCACATACGTGCGGTACTCTGCAAAAATACGTGGCATTTTTCATTTTATTTGATCAGTTTCCTCAGTGCTGCATGCCAGATGGAGGGAGAGGGAACCATTTAAAGGGCTCCTGTTATTGTTCTCTCAGACAAAATTTTTTGCCAAGTGCATTACTGCATTAGCCTTTCCCTCATTTTTTTGTCACTGTTCATTACAATTACTGTTCATCACCCTCAGATTAGTGTCTTACAGTTTTGATGGGCTGCTTAGCCACATGCATACAGCCACTTTCGGTACTAAGACATTTATCCACAGAAAACCTTTTAGTACATTTTCTAATTACCAGTCTGGTACTGTGTGACAGTCTGTGTTTATGCAATATGGGTAATATTCCATAAGAATTATGTACTGCAAAATCTTTTGTGGTAAAATATACAGAAAAGAGTAAGAATGGTGTTGGGTAGGCTGTGTTTTAATTTGATAGTGTAAAGTTTTTCCTATTTGATAAAAAGTAGGAAAAAAGCATTTCTTAGAGATTACTATTAAAGAAGATTATGCTTTGAAAATATTTCAGCATTTAAACTGGTCCTTGCAGATTCGGAAAAAAAAAAAAAAGGAAATCAATGAGATTTTTGCCAAGTAATACTTAAGTCTTCAAATTCGGTCCCAGCTAAATAAGATCTTATGAAATGGTGATTTTATTTAGGTTTTCTTTAACTACACAAAGGTTACACCATTCTTTACAATTTCTGTCTCTTTCAAAAGCAATAGCACACATACTGTTATAATAGCATATCCAGTCCCTGGGCTTGTTTGCAGCTGGATATAGTTGCAAAAAATACCAGCTTTTGTTGTTATTTTGAAGGCAAGTTAACTCCAGCACAGTGCTGTCTAATCTTTTTATTTACATCTAGTATAGCCAGATGAGGAGCATCCCGTCTCTCAACACCCTCGTTAAATTTGGACACAGCTTCTATCAGTCAGACCAGCAACTTCATGTTAAAACACTTAAATATTTTTAGAAAAAGGCGGGTTGAAAACTGAAGTCAGCATATATTAGAAAAACAGTAATAGCAAAAAGCTTTGTTGTTGTCAACCAGCAAGCTTAACCACACAGCCGATATAACGAAAACAGATGTGCAGACACTACTGAAGGAAGTGGGGCACCTTTGATCTGCTGCCTTCTGCTGCTTACTCACACAGGACAGTTGCTTCCATTAATGAGGCTTTTCTAGTTTATTAGGTTCACTGATTTCATGTGCCCAGAGCAGGAGGGAAATTGCACCACTCTCTAAGAAACCACTTTGATATCTTGTAAATACGGAGCTATAAAGCACTCAATGTCACTTATGGCCATAAGTGGGATATCTTTGTAAACAGTTGGTATTGCTTGATGATATTTAAAGAGTGTGAATGGTGAGAAGGACACAGGTAATGGATTGTTAGATGAGCTGATACTTGCTTATCTGTAAGGAATGGACTCAGGTGAGAGAAGAAAGAAATCATTCTGCAGAATGAGGCAGAATTCTTCAGAATCATTTTTGCGGAAAAATAAAGTCTACCAAAGTGAATGTAATTTCTGGCATACTGAGAAATACTTAAACAAATCGGAACAGATGGCTAAATAAACTAATGATGTCTTATTTGCATAAGTCAAGGGGGTCCTATTTACTGCTATTACACTTATTAGTATAGTATATTGCATGTATTTAGCTCACCTATTTATACGATTTGATGAGAGCTGTACTGACCACACGCAGTGTCTGACATTCATGGCAGTCCTGATGTGCATACAAATTACATTCTGAAGACAGAGTGCCTAAATCCTGCTAATTTTAAAGTTCAGAATATTAAAGAGGATTGCAGAGCTTTAAAGGTCATTCTCCACAAGAGCTATTTACTGTAGCAGCTGTTAAGAATCTGCGAACGATCATGCCAAAGGCAGGTAAAATAAGATCCCTCCACATTGCTGTTTGTCTAGTTTAATAGCTGTTGCTGAAATACTGGATTATTTAGATTCTCAGTTTTATTGCTATTTTACAAGACTTTACAGAAAGTAGTAAGTTAGATAGTGAGCTCCTTTTGTTCTCCAGCGAATGTCAATGCTGCATCTTTTATGTCCCACTGCCTTGTGTTCATGTGTATGCCATTTCGAGCTTCTCTCTTTAATTGCCCTTTTTACCCTTAATTTACAAAACTGTTTTCTGAATACGTATGTCTTAGCACAGTACATTCTTTTTTTTTTTTTTTTACCTATAGTGACATTTCAATTGACTACAATTTATTTAACACTGTCGTCATATTTAAAACATGCCTCCAGTTCAAACTAAGCTACAAGTAGCAAAGGGGCTATATAACTCAGAAACCAGACCTTGATTCACCCGGATGCTTAGTGTTTTGCAACATAATGGAATTACGTTTTGACTATAAAACCTGATTTTGAGCCTTGCTCTACTTTTTTTTTAATGCAAAACTATTTGCCACCTTTAATTTTTCACACCCAGCGGAGTGTGGGTGCACTCACTTGCATCTGAGAAATTCAGCGGTAAACCCATCTGCTCATGCTGAGTTGGGGGGAAAAACAGAAATCCCACCTTCACAAATGCCTGCTTTTAGGTCAAGAGACCAGATTTTCCTTTGCCTGGCCCCACAGGGAGAGGAGAAAGGCAAGGCTGAAGCGTGTTCGCTGCCAGCTGAGCCGCATCCGTGACCGGCTGCGGAGGTTCAGCACTTCCATTCTCTTCTTGCAAGGAGCCACCCTGCCCAAAACACTGTGGCTGTGGCTGGCAACATGCCTCCAGCCACTGCCACTGCCACGGTACGGTGCTCATCCTCACCTTGGGCAAAGGGAAGGACGGTTTCTAAAGCTGCATAGAGTTTCATGGCTATTTGTACCACCACCTTTAATTTAAAGGGGCTCCAAAGGAGCAGAGCGTTACCAAGGCACTGTTAAAAGGGTTGAGGTGTGAGCGAGAATAATGTTTGAAGCCTTTTTCTATCACGCACACAAATACATACATCACATGAAAAATGCTTCCGAATTAACTTGTGTAGCTGCCAGTAACTACAGGATGGAATTATGGAGAAGCATTAAGAAACTTGCCTCTACCCTCACCTGAGATGGGGAGATCTCTGGAGCACTGCTGTACTCATACCCTGCCCACCTCCACTGGGAGCTGATTGAGCTGGAGTAATTTTTATGGGATGATGTTACCTCATATGCACATTGCAGGAAAAGCATTAGGAATGGAGATCCTGCTGTCCTATGTGAACAGCATGGGGTTCGCAAGTAACTTTTCCAGAAAGGGCATTCTTCTGTTAGCTTTAGGAGGTCAAAACTGCTGGATGTGCAGATTTTTCGTCTTTGCCTGTCCTTGGACAGCTGCATTTCAAAGTTGGAACTGGTCTAATTCCAATCTCTTTCTTGCAACACATGGTACAGTATAAAAGATTTCTCCTACTCAGAAAAAAAGTCAGGTTTTCTCACTGCTCTGAATCCTCTGTCCTCAAGCAAAACTTCACCCCATCACCGTATGCAGAGATGTGTTAGTTAGATGGTGCTCAGCACCTGTTCCAGGCATTGCATGGACACATGGTTGTTGTCTATCCTTGTCTTGAACAATTTTGTACCTAATATTGTGAACTGGCCCCTGGCAGAAAACTGAAATGAAGGGAATGAAATGGTATGAGGCACTGAAGACAAAGGATGAACTGGAGTGAATGATCTTAAATAAAGGGGGCAGAGAAGAGTTAAATCCCTGTGGAGATTTCCCCAGGTGGTAGATACTGAAACCTCATGTTTGAAATTACATCTTGCTGTGGTAGCTCCAAAGAAATGAAACCAGATGTGCTCATCATTACCCATCAGGCCACCATGGCAAGCTAATTTTGCCAAATAGCCCAAATATACACAAAGCTGTAATGACCTTTAATTCCTAACAGCTTCAGTAGATCTTATTAAAAGCAGTGGTGGGCTCAGGGATCAGAAACTACTGGTTTCAACTTTCAAATGGGCTGTCTGAGGACGCTAACCCCAGTGACATACAATATAAGATGCCTTATGAGCAAAAGTAGTATTATAAATACTACTAATTAAAATATGGAATAAGAATATGGAGTCGTGAAAGAAGTAAAACAAGTTTCTTGGCAATCGTTTTTGCTTTTTGCAGTCTGAGAAAAAAATAAAGAGAGGATATTGTTGTTATTTCTGTTCTGAAACACATAGATCTGATGGGATGATAGTGAGAACAATACAGGAATTCAGATAGTGGGATACTGGGAAAGGAATTAGGTTTTATGGTCACCCATAAATGCTGCCATGGCAGTTAAGTGCAAGGGTACAAGTTACAAGCTTTTCTATGTAGGCTTGCTAAATTATTTCTGCTTCTCATGGGAGTTGGAAAGATGGAGAAATGTGTACTATCTTTTTATTGATCTTTGAAATCTCATCAAAATACCTATCTTCAACTTGTTCATATTCTGTTGGACTACATTCTTTCCTTAGTGAAGTTATTGTTGCTTTCACATCAGCAAAATTCCTTGCTCCTTGTAAGACATAAGCTATTTTAATTCTCTGCAATGAAAAAGTATTTCCATTTGAGATCATCTAACTTTATTGCTTCACGTCCAACAGCCTATTACAAGATACTTACAAAGCTTCCCAAACTAAGTTCAAGTAAGCAATATCTACTATTCAATCAACAAAACAGGATGTTTCATTTCTAATCTAATCTCTCATTATTTTTTTTTCCATTTTCACTCAGTGTCCACTCTCTCAACTGTTCTGCATCTCTGTCAGTAGAAGAAAAAAATCTCCAGAGGATTGTACCATAGATATACCCTGGTTGGCTTCAGTAAGGTTGAAATACCATGGAACATAACCACGCATATACCTCACTGCACTTCTACATTTCTAGCAGGTACAGAAAGAGGTTTCTTTTGCAATGATACCAAGTGAACATATGTAATATTTTACTATATTGGGTTGCAGGCCAAACCCTTAAAGCCTATAGATGACAACATATGTCCATAAGAAATGGAACAGATTTTACCAAGTACTTTCAAAGAACAGACTCAAACTGAAAAGTGGCTTCAAGTCCTCTTAAAAGCTGCCACGGCTGGGAAATAAGCCAAGGAGTCTGTGTTTCTATAATACTTGTGCCGATGCCAGTGATAAATATTTGTGCAGTCATTTTCCCTTCTGCTTGAAGTATCTGAGTGCTTGCTTGAGGGTCCTAACACACCACAGACAATTTTATCTTCCAGTGAACAAAAGACTCACAATCAAATTATAGAAACTATTACCAGAGTACGAAAATTCAAAAACAGATATCTGAAATCTTTAAATTAAAATAAAATAAATAGCTTTCTTAAATCATGAGCAAGTTATTGTGTGACATTTTATGGCATTTAGAATGTAGAAGGTTAGAGCTGTTGATCAGAATAATCTTTTTGGCCTTAGAAAAGGACCCATGGCTATTCTATGTGAAAAGATGAACTCACAATCCACCAACAAAGAGCTCTCAGGGGACTCTGGACTGACCCCGGAATTAGATCTAAAGGTAAGGGAGAATCATTAGTAGAGAACCTTAACAATTCTAACTACAGGGTTATTTTTGCTTAAGAATGCTTCTTATTCACTTTGCCCTCTTACAGAAATCCAAAAGGCCAATCAACATGGCAAGTCATACATATACCTGTGTATGCACGCACTGTATATACTAATACATACTAAACTGAAAAAATCACATAGAAACATCGTCTTCCTTTTTCTTCATTGATACAACTGTGGAAAAAACACTCTAACTCTGGGTAAAAGATTAAATGTCAGGATTTTATCAACAGTGTAAGTCTCATTAGGTTCTTAGGTTTCTAAAATATGTGGTGCGCAGAAGAATATGGTCAGCACTTTTGTATTAAAGCACTGGAATTGTGAATATGTCCATTCAGCACATTCTTACAGCAGAAAAACAAACAAATTCATCAACATAAATGTCCGATCGCAATCCGGTTTCTCTTGGTTCTGCACAATGAGAGATTTTTAGGCAGTACCTTCTCATGTCAGGAACAAGATTAGAGTTTTTCTTCTCCAGATGCGTTATATGGATCTCAGTCACTGCATCATTGGTTAAAAGCAGCGGGAGACAAAATCAATGTTCTGCTTGACTTATGCAACTGTCCTCAAAATTTCTATCCAAGGTTTCTTTGCCTTTTAAAAACCAACCAAACTTTTGTTTCAGTCTGATCTCTCTTTCTTCCAGCAAGACCACTCAAAATTTTTTGGTTTTGTTTGGTTTTTTTTTTTTTTTCCAAATTACTGATTACTTATCAACAACCTAATTGAGAGTAAAGCAAACAAGGTCGCTCAGGAAAGTTTTTTTCATTTGCATTGAAAATCTTTATGCTTTCTCATCAGTTTAGTACATGGCTGTGTATGGCAGCACTCCCTGAAGTTCCTCTCTATATAACATTCAACAAAACTCAGAAATATCTGCTGAGCTACTGATCAGCAGGAACATCACCGCAGATGAATCTAACATGCTTAAAGCTTTAATTTGCCATCTTTCAGTGAAAGTGCTCAGGGTGAGCAGAAGGAGGCATGGTGAGAGCTAGTATATCAAGGCAAACACCCCACACGAGGAAGCTGGCTACCCTTCTAAGGGCAGAATAGAGATGTTTGACAAGTGACAGGTACGGAGAGAAAACAGAAGATTGAGGCCAAGCTTCTTTTGCAGCAGCCTTCTGGGAACACTTCACAGTCGTGTCTCTGTCCCCTCAACTCTGAACTCTGCAAAGATGTGCAAATGACATGGCAAAGCACAAGTGTAGATAAGAAGTTATATGAAAATCATGACTGGAAGAAAGCTGCCTACCACCTAGCCTTTTGCAAGGATTCAACTGGCTTGAAGAGTATCAAATTAATGAACCAAGTAAAAGCAAACAAGAGCATCTCGTACATTTGCTATTATATAAAGTATATACCAGACAACACAAATTCCCATTTTCCTCAGGCTTAGGGACCAGAGCCACTTTAATGCCTTGAGATTTTCTGCTGTGACTGGCAGCGACAGGCAAAAGCACGTGCCAAACCCCTTTTGTCTGTGGCTCACCAGGGCAGGCCAGTTGTTATTTCGGCTCGGGTGGCAGATACTTTGCTACTGTAGGATGGCTGCCAAAATATAGTTTCACCATCAAGTAGCAAGAGTAACATGGCAGCAGCTCTGAAAGGATGCTGCAAAAATTGAACATGAGCTTCTGAGAATACTGACAGAGACTAAAAGGCCTCTGGAGCATCAAAAGAGAGAAAGAGACAATCTAAAGCTGAACATAGTCTTGTGTTGGTTCTGTCTGATCTCTGTGCCAAATTAAGTTGTATTGGTACACAATGGAGACCTGAAAGTTTGAAACTGAAAGCACAAGAAAAAAGCAGAATACAGATTTTTCACTTGTCCCTATGCCTTTTCAACAATTGGCTTTCTATTGGGCTAGTTCCCCTAGAGAAATGCAAAACTCTTATCCCTATTTGCCAGAAACTGTAAACCAGAAACCACTCTGATTTATATCAGAGTATAATCCAAAAGATGGTCATGGATGGACTTTATGCTATTAGCACATCAGAGAACATGAGAAACTAAAGATGCAACTAAAGTCAAATCACATGAGAGACAGGGAGTGAAGAAGTAGGATGAAGTCAGAAAATCATACCTTGCAATCTCTATGCATATCTGGTCACAACCTTTCGACATATTACACTGAAAATTCCTTCTCAGATCTTACTACCCACTTGTGCTACACTCGTATTTTATTCTGCTGTCCAAGTAACTGACTGGCTAGCTGCTATCCATTTCTTATTTTGTTTGTTCTTTTTTGTATGTTTGATTTACCCCTTGGAAGTAGAATCTGCCTAAACATTCCTCTCCTATTATTTTTATTAGCTCCCTCTGCATAAGATTAACATAGATATGTGCACATTGAGCACCCTCAGACAAACACATCCATAACTCCAAAAATAAACTATACTGCTAATTGACCTTCTCACAGTCTGGAAATGCTGATACCAATGAGCAACTTCTAGTACAGTGAGATATTTCCTGCACTGGGAGGATTTGGCCCATTTTTTTGTCTCCCCTGTTCCTCCACAGAGCAGACGGTGAGCTGAGCAAGGCAGCTCAGTGGACTGGTAAATTCTCTGCCTGTGCTGCTCTGAGTGACTGCTACATTTTTTTAGGGTACATAATAAATATGTTCATATGGCCTCCCACTGAGCACTGACAGTGATTCTTTTACAGATTATAATCTCTTCAAAATGGGACTTTCTTGACCTCAGTTTCTTACACAATGCTAAGGATGCTGCAATGTTTAGTGAACAGTAGTATCGATCAATCAATGTGCTCTGATGGCTTTTTTTTTCATCTCTTTCCCCAAATTTAACTACATAGCTACATAAAATGCAGAAGGCAAGTTTAGACAGTTTTTGAAAATCCACTTCAGCCTCTTAATGCAAAGGAAGCTGTTCTGCCAGCACTAATTCTATTTTCAGTGGGAAAAAACTGAAGGAACTAGCCTTTGGAAATGGTTGAAATTCTTGTAAGTGGAATTCTATCATATAAAATTAGCGAACATATAAACCATTTATTGCCACAGAGATACTATACAGCTGCTTGGATCTGTATTTCTTTTTCATACTCCGTTTATTGCCAACATCTTCCTTAAAAGAAGTATTCATCTAGTCCCTAATGTGTAGCCTACAATATAACTGGACTCCCTCCTGTGTCTGCTGCAACAGTAGCATTCCCTCAGAGTAATATATATTCTCTGTATGGCAATTAGGTTTAGGCATGATTGTAAATGCAAAGTTCAGGAGGTCACCATTAATATTATCTTACGTCCTTATTTCCTGTTGTCTTCATAGCTTAACTTGTTTACTCTTAAATTAGAACGCGATTAGTAAATCATATAGCTCATTTTTTACTGAAAATAGCAGCTCGGAGAAATGTTTCCTATCATCTGGGGCTGACCTTCCCACAGGCTGCATATCCTGGAAGAGCACATTGTAATAAGAGAAATCAGCTATTTTGGATGAAGGCCAAACGCTAATTTCATTTCTCTGGCTCCCCCTCTCCTTTCCAGCTCTTCTCCCCATCTCCCCAGTAACACTCATATATGTGAGTTGGAGTTAAGAAGTTGCAGTTGGTAAACAAAACAAAGGCAAAACTGCTAAGAAGTTAATGAAAACATCAGTAAGTCACAGCATCTGGATCTCATCATCCACCTCTGACGTAAGGAAGATGTCCAGATGTTAGCAGAACTGCAGCAGTTGAAATATTTTGCGAGCAAGGCTCCTTCCAAACAATCAGACGCAAAGCAGTTCAGCATTTTCAGCAGTTTTTAGGAATGTTTCAAATATATAATGGTCTTTCAGATGTGCGAAAGAGTATACAGTCCAGGGAGTTGGGTCTGGGAATCGGGAGCCCCTGCTTTTGGGAAATGCATATGAATGTTCAAAGAGCACGAGAATATGAGGCCTCCTGGCTGCCTGTCATAAGGAGAGACTTCTAGCAGAGAGACAATGCTCATCTTGTGGTCTCCAGCATTTAAAACTAGAGGTTAACAGTATCTACAGTGATGAATTATGAAACTGGGCCCAGGGAGAGCAGACCGTAATTTTCATCTTTCCCACTCATTTTTAATCCCCGTCTGACAACCTGTACCGCATACAAGCCTCGCATGCTGAAAAGGATAAATGATGAGGCTGGTTTCCCAACAGGTGGTTGCCAGGTGCATTGTTTTGTTCCTTCCCCTCGTCTCCAAGCTGCCTGACGGAGCGGTGATGTTTTTCCCGTCCGGGTGCTTGTTCTCCATTTGTGGAGTGAACACGACCGCTCGGTTCCTCTCAGACATGTTTTGCGGCTGCTCCGGGTGCTCTCTCTCCCTCCTTGGCCCATGCTCACACAGAATCAGTTTGGAGTCCCCAAGAAAGCAGCAAAGCTATTTCTAAAAGTTCCTAATTGCTAGAAGTGCCCTGGGACTGAATTCCCACATCCCTAAAATCCCAGGCAGAGGACAGGGCATGGGGTTGTTGGCTGTTTGCTGCAGCCCTAGAATTGGCTACAATGACTGTGGAAAACCAGAATGCTGAAAAAAGGGTGTATTTCCATAATCCCCTCCAGCTGTTGTAACTTGAATGCATGAGGATTTTGTAGCAACCAATTCCATAATATGCTTAGCATACTGTGCGCTTCTCATTGTAAACTTGGACAAAATAGTGCCATTGTTGTAGCCCGACTGCTGAAATGACGGTGGAGTTCCATGAAATAAATGTTTTAAAATTTCACTCATGGAGGAAAATGTGAAAGTCATAAATAAAACTTTCCAATTGTCCCATCCCCCAACACTGTAATTTAGCTCTGCTTCGTGAAAATATCCGTTACAAATAGCCAAGGTGACAGAGTATGTGCACTTTCTTTTCCCTATGAGTGCTTCAACCTCTACTGGTATCAGACTTCAAATTAGAAGCATGAGGGTGTTGGAAACAAGACATTCCTGCAGCTGAAAATAAACAACACCAGAATCTTGCTACAGGCAGCTACAACCTTCTGGCACTTGTCTACGTTTTCATATGGAGAGTGAGAAATTAAAAAATAGAACATGGAATAAGAACCTAACGATGCGTTTAATTCCAAATGCCTTTTTGAATGAGGATTTTGACTGAAGGACTTCGTTTTAATTCCATTCATTCCACAATAAAAGCACCAATGCTAAAAAAGTCACATAATACTTTCTATATCTTATTGGAAATTTAGGGTGGCAATATTTTAAAAAAATAGACAGGCATATGCTGTGTATGGAATGTAGTATTTCTGATTGCATTTGATGTCTGAATTTGAAAGATGTGAAGAATTATAAATCACAGGACTGAAACTGATATTTTCTTCCCAAATTGCTTACATTACAAGCTTGTTTACTCATTACATGGATAACAAAAAAGATCTTGAGCACTTTCAAAGCTAGGAAACTTTAAGTGATAAAGATATTTAACCATTCCACCCAAATAAATTATTAATATGTTTTGCACTGGATATGCTATACCTTCTTTATTAAACAAATAGCTCCTATTGTTATCAGACAGTTATTGTTCACTGTTTTCGTGTTTCTTTTCCATAAATTACAGTCTATGTACAAGTACATATCAAATCAATACCTGATCATTCTCTACCTCATGTCAAGCGGCTATTTTTAATATTTATATAATAGCCTGAATAAAGCACCAAACCTATAGAAGGCTGTCTCCAGATCAGGGGTCAGTAATTTCCTAAAAATGCTGATGTAGCTGAACAGTGATATATCTAAAGCTATATATCAAGTGGTCTCAGGTTCTGCAACACATCCATTTTCTAAAACCTTATTTCACCTACACACACTGTAAATCTTTCTCCTATCTCAGAACAAAGCAAACACTTGAAGCAGTAATTCTTTTTCTGCATGAGTATAAATTTTTGGGGCAGGTAAAATGTAATGCAAAACACCTTACCTTAACCTGGGGCTTTAAAAATTTTCCCAAGGATGAAAATTCCTTTCTTTACTTCCTTTATTTCCTATAGATAGCTATATATGTGCCTGGAAGTATAAGCAATAGCTGGGAATTGTTTAAGAATTGATAAATCCTATACTCACAGATTTTGCAATCCATAAAAAGGCACAGTTTAATGCACCAGAGTTAAGGGTAAAGTAAGAGAGAAAACAGCAATTATAAACCAAATGGGAATATAGGGATGCTGATAATGGAAAACAAAGTAGCCACCAACAAGAGCAGATAGTGTGTCACAGATGCTCCCAGTGTTCTTAGAGGAGTCATGCAAAGATTGCTAAGGCCAGTAGTAGAAAAACTTAAATAGTGATATAATTCTAGCCAATCATCATAAATTAAAAAAGAAAAGGTCTACTCAAAGGGGCCTGCAAAGAAACTCTTCATAAGTAGGTTCAAAATTAACCCAGCCTTTCTTAAAAACATGAAAACTAGATGAAAGCTGACTGATAGTCTTCTGAAATTAAGCTAAATGGAAAAGAATTGCTTGATGGAATTACTTTTCTGCGGTCCCAGAGTTCTCTCTGTGGCTACATCTTTAGCAATAACTTACAAGGACATATAGAATCTTTCCAGATGATTCAAACACTAGCAAAGAAGGCATAATGAGAAGTGTTCTATAACGGATCTTTGCAAATGAGTAATTTTTCATTTCTTTGGCAATTAACAGAAAACAAAACCAAGAAAAACAAAGGTGGCAAAAGCTCACTTTGTTTTTAGTGAGCCAAGACGTACAAAATGAATTTAATTCTGGGGTAAATTAAATATTGTGACATTTTAGTGAACTTTCATTAATAAAAAAATTGACATAATTGAAAATGATAAATGGTAATTAGGTAAATGGATAATATAATTTCAAATGGAAAAGTCAAAGGTTTATTTTTAAAATACCAAATAAGTAATGTTTTTCCCAAACTTTCTATGACTAAGCCACTGCAGGAAAACTAGCAGTAATTCACAAAAAAAAAAAAAAAAGATTGAAAAAAGAGGCATATGACTAGTCAGTTGTACCCAGTGTCTGACCATGTTTGCTAAAAAATGCTAGAGAAAATAAGAAAGCCAGGATCTTTTAGCCATGTCATATAGTGGAAATAATGGATCTTAGTACAACGCAGATAAATGCCACACTGGGTCAATCTACAGTCTGTCATGCAGATAATTCAGCCAACAGTAGAGGCACTAGAACAAATATGTCCACAATGACTTGAGGATATGTACGTTTCAGAGCCAAGAACGATGCTTGCATGCTCTGGGGGAGCTCACTCTGTGCTTCTGCCTTTCTTGTGCATAAAATCCCGGTCTCAGTTGGGAGGTCTGTCCACTGAAGAAGCCAGGATGTGCTTCTTTTCCCAGCTGAGGATGTGGCCTGACATCAGTAATGGGAACAAAGAGGGAATTCCCAAGGACATGTTCCTATTTCTCATTAATGCAGTAACAGGAAAAGTTACAATTTTCGTATTGCCCATTTATGGAATCTGGCAACTTGAGTCTCATTCTCTCCTCTTAATCTTTGCCATTCATTCCATTGCCCCAGATTGTATCCCATCTCTACTGGGCTCTTTTGATGTCCCAGCAATTGAAAATGCTTCCATTGTGTTTAGTGATTTATTCAGTGATTCATTTTCCACATTTTGAGATCACCAGTCATGACTATAAACATGTGTCTAGATTTTCTTTGCCTGTGCAAACTCAGAAAGAGCAGAAAAGATACCGAGTGGAAAACCATGAGCTGTGCTGCCATCAGAAGTAGATTGACCATGATGTGACTACACCGAGCTGCAACTCACTGCTCCTCAGGACAGGAACTATATAAATATATACCGTATTTTATATGATAATAATATACCATAATATGGTATCTATTATACTATATCTGTACAAGCGTGCTTGGCCGTTCTGCCATGTGGTGAGATGGCACACGGAGCAACACAGGCCTGGTGTTAGGGATCAAAAGTGATGTGAGGGTGCTGCTCTGCCGTACCCCATCGTGGCCAGGGTAGGATGGCACGCACAGGTGATCTGAGAGCACAGTCCCTATTCATTTGCATCCCTTTAGCACTCCTGCTCAAAATCATAGCGTCTTTAGCTACAATCTTCTCGTTCCATGCAATTTTAATAGCATTTTAAATACTTTCGATACTTTTTGTCCAAGACTAACACTACCTTTCTTTCGTGTCATTAAGACTACATGATCTAATGGAAAAGGCATTTTCCACGATATTTTCCCAGGGTATTTATAGGAGGTAGATAGTACTGCCTGTTTGATGATCATCTCAGATTATACTGCATAATTTGCTATTTCTGTGTGCAGGCTAGCACTTTTTTTTAAAAAGGCAAAACATTTTTTTGATTACTTTTTCTTGAATATGCTGCAGAGAATGCATATTTCACATTTTCTTCTTTCTTTTGCAAATATCGTGTGCTGTTTTAAAGGTGTGTCCTGATAACATAAATTGCTGATCTAAGTGGATTTCTTATTTCAGTTCATGACCCTTTTTTAGGCAGTCAGCAGTTTAAACTGCTGATATTCCGGAGAACAAACAGAACAGCAACACAGCTTGTTGCTGTTTTGTTTCTCTTCCTGAATCTCTGATATTCAAGACGTATTTTCATGAATACACCCTGATATCTCTACTATTCCACTGTTTATTGGTAGTTTAACCTGATCACTTTCTGACTTAATGACTGACAGCAACCCAAATATACTAGGGGACTGACAAGCCTACATCACCAGCACAGCCTGGAAAATGGAACTGTCACTGCTTTTAAGGGTCCTCAAACATCTAAGCCTTGTATTGATAAAAACTGTGACGGCTCATAACCATCTGCCAAGTAGAATAAAAACATGCCGACCCCGACCCTTATCAGCACAGCTAAAGAGGCTAAAGAGTTCACGTTCACTCCTCATTTCTCGGAATGTGTCAGGGTCTCAAGAAATATAATTAGCAGTTGTCTATCCCCCAAGTATTTGACAATCATATGCAAGGTTAAATATATACGTTTATCAAGGCCTTTTCGTATCCTGATAAAACCTGCATATTTTCATATGTAGGTCACATACAGAAGGCATAAATTACATGTCATTATATGCTTTCCTATGTGAACTGATGAGGGGAAAAGAGTTTTATAGAAGGCAGTTGGTAGTAGTTGTCTGACGTGGACACAGGCCAGGGGTACTTGGAGCCTGTTGATGCAAATGCCATTCTGAACTTAACTGTAAATTAAAAAGCTTGCTTCAAAGCATTCACATAAACATCTCTAGCAGGTGGAATGGAAACGAATGCCAGGGTAAACAAGTGTCCAGCTGACCAGGCAACCCGCAGATTAAACAAAGACTGACTTGGCCCCACCAGCTTCCCTTTTATAGATTTGTGTAACGTCCTTGCCTTTTTACTCAAATTTTTTTCCCTCTCAGTACTCCTTCCAGTGGAGTTTCAGCAACGTCCCAAACATCAGGACCCGTATTGTGGCTGCTCCTCCATGCCCTGAAGTCTTTAAGCTACCAAGGAAGTCCAGTTTTCTAACAAACCTTGAAAAAATCAAAAGGACTATCCACCCAGTTCCATTTGCCACAGGAGAGAGAGTTTGATGTCCCTGACTTTCCCAGCGCTGCCGTGTTTGTGACTAACCACTGAGCATTAGAGTAACTCTAGTGTTCCCATCTCCTGTGACCATAGGGTTTTACTGTAAAACAGTGGTAAAGCTGAGGTCCTCTGCCCAGGAAACTCACTGTTCTTTGCCACCTATGGGAACAGGCACAGAATTTATCCAGCCAGTAACACAGTGGGCAGAACAAGGTTTTTATGAGTTGCTCTAATTTAAAGCAGGTTTCTGTCCCTGTGTTTCTTTTGGGCCATGGTCACTCACTGCCTGATTACCTGATGTAATCAGTTTTGGAATCAGCACGCCATCCCCAATGTCTGTTATGCACTTAGCTGCTCTTATTTCTCCAAAACATTAGTGCGGGAGAGTGATGTAAATGTTCAGTTTACATTAGTGAGCCATACCGTCTGCCTCTTGGTCATCTCATCCTTGATCTTATCATTATTCACATTTCTCCTCCCGCCTTCTCCCCCCCCTCCCTCCCCGGATAACCGCCCCCACTGTAAGTATACAAACAAAACCCAAGTGATCCCTCTGGCAGGTCACACCCATTCTGCATTTCTGCTGCCTTGTCCCGAACCTCTAAACGCCGCAGTAATAGAAGTAACAACCCCAGCAGGGTGAACGAGAAACATTCAATCTAATAGACAATAACAGAAGAGGAAAATGAAGCGAGTTAAATTATCTCCTCCTCCAGCCCTCTATTATGGTTTGCCCTGGGTTTTTGAGTCTTTGCAAGTAAAAATAAAACCGTGAACTGCAACCATATAGTTGGTTGGTAATTTATATCTCAGAAGCCTAGCTCTGGCATACCTGACACTCACTTGGAGCTCGCAGCACTGAAATCCCTGCCAGAGGAAATACCAGTAATCGCTCAGTGCACAGCCCAGATATTCCAACTGACACACTCCTTGGCTGCAAAACACCCCGTAACGCAACTCACTGAAGCACATCACAGCAGTAAAGCACGGGGTCTGACCTAACAGCAAAATAAAACGCTTCAGCACTCTTCAGTCTGAGGAGCTTGCACTGTAATATCAGACCAAAATTCCCTGCTCCTTTCCTCATAACTGATGTTTATCTCATCTCGTTAGAGGAGCACATACAGTCCCACCGTAGGCACAGCACCAAAGTAACACGACACAGAAACAAAAAGCTGGAGAAATACTTGGAGGCGACATCGACACATTATGCAAATGATGCCACTAATTACCATTATTAAGGTCCCTTACAAATATCAAAATATGCTCATGTAATGTCCTTCTCACCTGCCAGTCGTCTGTCTCTCGTGTTTTTCCAGATAACATCCAAGGCTCTAGCAGTGGAGTCCCTGATGTGATCACTGAATGATCTTCTCAGAGGGGCTTTCACTGGGTGATGCATAATGCAGATCGATCACACATTCAGAGTCAAACGGCTGCAGCCCAGCCCCAGGAAAAAGGGCATTCTTCGCCCGGGGATCTGTCTGAATTTCTCGTCGCCAGGCAGGCAGGTTGTTACTTTATATAATTTGTCGTCAGCCTTGTGGAGCTTTTCCTTGAAGAGTCAGGCATTGCAGTTCTCACTGCGGATGCAGGAAAGCTCAGACTGCAGCCAGCCTACTGGAAAGCTGCCAAAATCTTACATCTGGAACAGTTTACAAATGAGCTAACGATATAGTCATTTAGATTTGGGGCTTTATTTGTGGATATCTATAGGATTCTAGCTTCCTGTTTAATCAAATAACTTACCGGGCACATACTTGCATGCTCATTTATTAGGATAATATTTCCCTGCTTAACTGTTATTTCAGGTAATCTTTCATGTTTTGACATGAAAAAGGTAAGAAACAGAAAAGAGACAAAGTAATTTTAAGTATCTGCAGTTCAGGTATTATATTTCATTACCATATTTTTCTTGGATATCACCCTATCTGTGGCACAGAATAGGGCCTGATTCTGAGTTCCCTGTATGTAGTACTTTATGCCAATGCAGTAATGAAATACAAAAATGAAAGAAAAAGGGGAGAGGGGGAAAAAGGAGAGGGAATGGTGCCTCTACATCTTTGTTGAATGAAAAGATAAGGTCCCATATGTAAAAAGTTTCTGCATGTAACTGAGATTAATAGTCACAGTAAATGAAGCCATTTGACCTTGCATATTTTGACCTCTTTAATTGATTATTGTGTCCCGTGGCTTCCCTGAGGGAGGGAGGAATAAGGGGGTAGCTGAAACTCCCTTTCACCTTCCTAATATTATGTATGGTAATGTGTGAAAAGGTGAGAGATCCCAGCCTAAAAACCTAATGCCCTTTCTTATCAAGGGAAAGCAAGAACGGTTGAATAAAGTTATCTTCATGTTAATTCAAGGTGGAGTCCTTCATTTTTACAGCAACAGCCATTAGATACCATTACTTTCTTGAAAAGTATTGTGTTATCATTAAAACTGATTGATTAATTTCTCACAATGTTGGCACACACAGGTCGAATTACAGAACTGCAAGTTTCAGCCTGTGGATTTCCACTCCCTTTGAATTCCTTCCTAAGAACAAAACAGTTTTTCTTTTCATTCTATACTAGATAATTTATTTCACACTTCTTTATTTGTTTTAACTTTTTTTTTCCAGTGCCTCCTCCATTCCCTTCATTTTCTCTAGTCCACATTTCCTATAAGACAAATCGTGATCTCATTCCAACACTGAAAAGAAATTTATGGGATTTGCAATACTGTAACTGAGAGACAGATTGGCTCACCACCTATTTAACGCAGATCATAATTTCCTCCCGTCTAGGCCTTTGTCTTTTATCTTTATAGAGCATCTGCAAACACTAATGTCCTGTGTACATCTTTGAAGAAAACCAACAGCAACGAGGCATCTCTTGAGTTTGCAATTGCTTTCTTCATTACACCCCTCCTACTTTTTGAGGCTGGAAGGATAAAGAGGCAGCCAACCCTCTAGAGAACTTCAATATGATTACACACTCTTGAAATGCATGTTTTTTGTTTTTTTTTTAATTATTATTATTCTGGCAAAATTTCTTTGTAGAGCAAGTGACAATGCTTACATAGGCAAAATAGACCATAATCTATTTTGAAACATGTACACCCTGTTCAGGTAACATCTGCCATTGTCTCTGTTAGTGACCAGCTCAGAAGAGCACACGCTCATTTTTAAATGAGGATGCAGCAACCAATATCTGGAGTTGTTCAGCCTGGAGAAGAGAAGACTCCAGAGAGACATAGCAGCTTTCCAATACCTGAAGGGGGCCTACAGGAGAGATGGGAAGGGAGTCTTTATCATGGACTGTAGCAAAAGGACAAAGAGTAATGGTTTTAAACTGAAAGAGGGGAGATTTAGACTAGATATTCCTGTGAGGGTGGTGAGACACTGGAACAGGTTGCCCAGAGAATCTGTGGCTGCCCCATCCCTGGAGGGGTTCAAGGTCAGGCTGGATGGGATTTTGAGCAACCTGGTCTAGTGGGAGGTGTCCCTGCCCATGGCAGGGGGTTGGAACTAGATGATCTTTAAAGTCCCTTCCACCCCAAACCATTCCATGATTCTACGATCTGCCTGAATCGCATGCCTGCAGTTACTTTCAGACTGTTGGTATCAAAAAAGCTTTCTTCATCACTCTGATAAACTTGTGCTCACAGTCTGAACTGAGAGAGGATGCCACTGGTGCCAGGTACACATGTATAGACTCAGCTGGTGAATCTCTGATGTTGGTCAACATGAACGTATTAGATCAATTTGTGTTAAACCAAACAGTTAAACTGGAGCACTGGGAATGACATTAAAGGAAAAAAGTTTAAATGGTGAGATTTACAAACTGGCAAAGAAAATGTTTTCAAAGAAAATGGCAAAATGTTTTGCTGCTCTATTCGAAAATGTACTGGAAAATCTCCTGAAAACAAATACCTTCCTTTAGCTAGGAAATTGCCTGTGCACCCTTCTGTATGTTACATCTGTAATTCAGTTAGCTGTATACAGGTACTACAGCAAAACGCATGCAAAAATAAGCAAAGTCCTAACCCTCCAACCAGCATCTAAGTAAAATTTATGATGCAGCTCTATCTCTTGTCTTTACTGTGTCTGGAAATTCAGGGAAGGCCACCAGCAGACACAGGCTTCATATCTGAATAGTACTCATGGTGGTCACAGTCAGAGAACAGACAATATTCCAACTGTCTCCCAGAATTACTTTAGCGTATTCAGTATTTCCTGTCCAAAGGGATGAGATGAAAAAAGCCCAAAGAAATAGTTATGGTCAAAAGGTAAACTGGACGGGTCAACAAAGAAGTGTGCCGGACTAAAAATAATATGAGAGGAATCTGAAGGAGAGGGGCCTGTTGCTGACAAGAGAGGAATGCAGCCGGCAGTGCTCGGGCAGAAAGGTGACAGTACACCCTCAGGAAAGAGGCGGCCAGGCACACGTGTGGAGCAGCACGCATGCCCGGGGAAAAGCCCGTGTGGAATTCCAGAGGCAAATATTTATAGGGGGCCAGATCCCTACCTGCCCGCCCAGCCTGCTTGGAGCCAGGCTGAGGCCTGCCCTCCCACCAACCATGATGGGCCTCACCATCGCTGCTCCCAGGACGGCATCTTCCCCTTACCCAGGGCTAGCCTGCCTCCGGACTGCGACTGCTGACTTCTCCCACTTCTCCTTTCAGAAATATTTTTAGAAATGTCTTGTTAACAATAAGCAAAGCTGTGCCTCTCCAATCTGCCTCTCCAGGCTGGATGTCCTTACTTGTGAAGTGCCGCTCATCGTTCTTAAACACATCGTTCTGAACCCAGCCAAGGGCAGAAGGCAGAGGCTAATTCCTTATAACCTTACCACTCCTCAGCATTTCAAGCTGAAGGATCTAAGCTTGCCAAACATATCTGTTTTCTGTCCTGTAGTGGGTCTGTCCATACTTCAGTCTGCAAAGATAACATTAAAGATCCTTTTTCCTCTTTAAGGCAAAGAGCAGAGAGAATGCGTCAGGTACTAGGATGGACGGGAATGGTGATCTCATTTTTAGTTCTGGCAACGTCCAGCTCCTAGGAAGTTATGCAAGCCTCACTCTCCTCAGGCTTGCTCAAAAGGCATCAACTTCCCTTCTGAGTGTTTACGAATGTGCAAATTCTTATGTTTATCTCTGGTTCATCTATGTGATTCTGGCCCCCTGAGTCTGAAAGGATGCATGCATCCAAAATATGCATAGCCAGGCAGAGACACATCGTTTTTCAAACATGCTGCCAGCTTGAGCTTTGCTGTGACTTCCGTACAGGCTGCGACAAAGAGCATGGCCATAACATTCAGACCATCTTCTCTGGGTGGTCTATGCAGCTTGCCTGGTCTGATGCATGCAGCTGGCTTTCCCCTTGTTACAGAAACAGAATGGTAATGCCATAACTCTCCAAAAGTATCACAAAACAAAAGAGTGATTCAGAATTAAAATTTTAGGTCTTAATAAAAAAATCCCTGCTGGGCACATAGCATGTGTCATTGTTTCGTCTCTCAGCAGATGTCTCCAAATGCTACCTAGGAGACCAGATTGGCAAAGGAGCCCTCTGAATTTTGACTTTAACATGTGTTGCTTTCTAAAAGAAAATCTGGTACTGCAACATCTGCAGCATCTGAGAGATCTGATACATATCAGATCTGTAGACAAGAAGCAGCTTCCAGTCAGAGCAGACCACAAAGATTTAGAGAAATTCCTACAATTTAGAGAAATTCTATGGTTTCAATAGAAGCTTGACAAATCCCAACAAAATTCTTGATATGACAAATTCACATCTTTATTCAATTTGATTTGATTTTTTAAAAAAAGTCTCTGTTCGTCAATCAGATAAGATAAAAATATCAGAAGTTTCATTCAGCACACAGGTGTCTGGGCAATTTGTCTGTCCCGTGGACTACTTTCCAGTGCTCTGCTTTCCCATGCCTCTTTAGGGAGCATCCCTGGGAGCAGGCTGCAGGTGGAAGGACTTGGCCTTACAGCAGTAGCCACTCTCTGTCATCATCACTTCCTCCCTCCCATCGTGGGAGGAAGGGGGATGGATATATAACAGTTTGGTATTTAAAAAGGGACACTTTAATGAAAAAATTCTTCCGTAACAAGGTTTGCTTTTTTGTTCCAAGTTGAGAATAAAAAATTCAGAAGGACATTATTTTTCTAATTTCTTGCACTAGGAGTGAAAGCCAGCATGTTATGGAAGCCCAGACATCCAGACTTGGAAGGCAGGCAGGGTAGGGGTTATAGCGAGGAAGACTATTCCCCATTCCCATGTTTCAGCCTTCTACTTACATGGTTCTGAGGGAGACTATTAGGACTCTTTCTAGTGTCAAGTGTCACTACGAGGTATAGATAAAAGGAAGTAAAAACAAAGATAGTTATTGAATGAAGAAACTGTAGAACAGGTTGTGAGTCTTCCAACCTCTTTCTGTGTGGTCAAAACCCACTGTATTTTGCTCTCAGAAAAGTGCCCTGAGACAAACGTCAACACCCTGTAGAATTTTTGAACAGCCTAGGAGCTAAATGAATGCAGTCCAGAGAAGGGATGGTAGACCAGATAACAGACAGACAAAGTTTCTTGAGTTTCCTCCATGGATGGGAAGAGTGCACTGCCTGCTGCCCCTGCACTGTCTGCTTCCCCATGGTAGCAGAGTTGTGGGGAAGCCCCACTGACAATCCTCCCCTCTCCAGGTGACAGCCATTGCCTCTGTGCAAACTGCTTTTGCAAGCTGTGCAAAAGCTTGCAAGGGCAAGCTTTATGCCCTCATGCCGTGGCCCAGACCTGTATTTTTTAACAAGCTATTTTAAATAGTTGGAAAGAAAATGATCAAAATCCACTTTCCCTAGCAGCTGAACCTGATGCAGGCCACAATGACTTGTTGCTTTCATGGGCTTTTCAATGCCTAGACATTGAAGACTTCTTTTGGTGAAACACTGAGAAGATCTTGTCAAAATATCGACCTTAATTGCTTTTTGTTGCGTGATAAATACATGCTGATGAGTTTATGTAAACCAACTAGTCTTCTAATATACATTTATGAGTTTCAAACTGAACACGATCCCAAATAAACACTAACAATACTTCGCAAACTTCGTGGTGTGATTAGGGCCCTGCTTTGCAAACAGCCCCATAGCTTAATTAGAGTTCTGTGCACTTCAAAGTGTAAGCTTATCTGGCTGTTTGTGAACTGCTGTTTCACTATCATTGTGTGCTACAAAAATAATAAATAAACCAGCACAGAAAAGCAGAAAACATTTCTAATCACAGCCATAAATGCAAAATAATTAGTAACACGAAAGAAGTTACATTTCGAGTTTCAACTGCACATTGTTCCATATTATCCTGTTTTTTAATATAACTGGTTATAAACTATCCTTACATTATTAGAAAATCCAGTCTTGCCCCTGCTGTTGTTTCCCAAAATACTGCATGTTAATGAAAAAAAATGATACATTAGTGAACACTGGTGCCATAGTTTAAAATTCAAATGAGAAAGGAAGTGTTAATGCTTCATTCTGTTTAGCCATATGTGATGCACCTGCCTAGAGAAGTTTATGGGAGTATTAATCTATAGAGGTGTCCAAACACTTCCAAATATCAAACCTGAGCTGTAGAACTTTCTCAGTTATACCTCTTTCATACAGAACAGTCGATGGCAATAGGCTGTGAACTGGGATTAGTTTTTAGCATTAATATCTGTTAAGCTTTACCACAGCAAAGTAGTATTAAACATCATTGTTTCTTCTGCCTTCACAGCGACCTGACATGCAAACAACCCATACTGAGATATCTTTTTGTCAGCTGAGTAATACATCACACCTTGAGTGGTCCCATCACTGGGACTAGGGCAGGACGAATAAAATTTCATAGAGTAAGATACATTGCCTGAGGTACTTCTTTCTTTCCAATGGAAATGCAAATGTGGCTCAAAGCAAAACTGCAATAATAAAAAATTGCAGATTCCACCAAAAACCAAAAGCTGCCAAACAACCCAACACTTCCCGAACAAACAATTTCCTATCATTACTCCCTATTCAAACTCTGTCTCTATTTCATAATTATTTCATAATTAACAATTTTCCTTACATGTCTTTTGTTTTCTCTGTCTCCCACTCTCCCTTTCTCCTATTCGTGTCTACCTTATAGTAAGATGGGAAGTTCCTTAGGTTAAAGGTATTGCTGCTAAGACATCCTTTATACAAAATGGCACAACACAAATAAGATGTTAAAGCAATGAAGTCTTTGAGCTTGTCTTCAAACACCAACGCTGACACTGATTGTGAATAAAACTAATTTTCTTGTAAAACATGAGTTTAAAATAATCTAGGGGTGGCTGGCTGGTGTCTGTGTACATAGCAGTGAGCAGAATGGGAGTGTGGGGAGTGTGACAGGAGCCGGACTCATCTAAGTCAGGGGGTGAGCCGGGAGATAATTCAGAGTACAGACTGAGATCGTTCTGAACAGAGAGATCAAAGAGCAGCAAGAAATTTTAAACCGAAGAAAAAGTCTCAGTGCTTGCAGGCTAAAATGGAAAAAGCTCATTCCTGAGAAGATTTAGTGAGGTTTAGGGGGCTTGTGTAAGTTGTCTTCATTAGCACTGCCCTCTGTAATGTGTGTTTTATTAAGTGATGTAAAGAGGGTGAGCCGTCTTCCTCCCTTCTCATCCCTGCTGCTGCCATTGCAGGGACTGTGAAACACAATCCCTACAGAAGGTTTGTTTGTCATGGTGAAGCAGAGGCAGGAACAGGGGGAGAGATGCAAGGAGAAGAGAGGGCAAGTGTATCTCTTATCTACTATGGTTGTAATTGCATGCCTCCATTTGGCACCTAAAATTTGGCTATTACACAGCTGGTGAGTACTTTTCTCATGTACTGCTCTCATGGAATGGAGTAAACATCATGTTAAACAATTGTCTTTGCTCTGGACAGAAAAGCATGCACTCTTGGGGTCTTTGCTACTGCAGATTTTTTTCAGAATATTGGCTACAAGTATATATATATATTTATTTATTTTTTTAATAAAAAGAAAACCTCATACACCATTAAGTGTTGCATGCTGGTTTGTAGGATGTCTTTCTTCTGGGGTTCGTTATGTCCACTGAAATCTTGCAGTAACTGCTGATTACAAGTTCTGATGCCTAACCCTTCAGAGATAAAGAATCTAACGTTTCACTTCACCTTTTGTAAGCTTAATGTATCACAGATGCAAGTTAAAGCTTTATGGGGAGTGTCAAACATAATTATGCTGAAGATTAAAGCACTCATCATATCAACTGAAAGATACATTCTGTTATCCATAATAAAGCCTTTGTGAATAATGAATGTACACAGCATACCTTAAAAACTTACAAATGAAATCTAAAACTCCTAAGCTAAAGTTATTATTAGATATTAATGTTTCATATTTACTCCATGAAGTTAGCGACACTATTAAATGAGGTTTTAATGAGACACTCTGGTTTGCTATTCTAGGAATTGGATTGCTTCATATCTTTACTTAATTGACTTCACAGCTAATCAGCCAAAATTGCTTCTGCATGCACTTTGCTGTTCCTGCTGGAGTCTGATTTTAGACACGACATATCTGCCTTCTGGAGCATCACTGCAGTGTGTGGAAAATCTTCACTTAGAGCCAGGTTACGACACTGGTATTGGGGGCTGCCTGGGGAAGAACTGTGAGCTTGGACTAGCTGGTTTTGGGACCAGGGGGCTGAGAGGATACAGCAGTACTTAGCCCAGCTTTTAGGTCTTGAGACTAGTCACGGGCTGGCATGTTCCCTGATTTATTTTAGGAGGATATTTCATTATTATTTTATGTTCAGCAAACTTTGTTCTTCCCAGACTCTAGAGCAAGGTGAAAATGTGAACCTTACGTTGTGTTTGTAGGGCTGAAACACTGACCTGTTTTGCTATAGCTCTATAGCTGACCTAATACTGTTTTACTGTCAAGTAATTATTCTGAAAAGTAAGAGATATATGGTGGTATTCCCAAATGAACTGAGTCTGAAATTAACATTATCTGCTCTGACCTTCTTCAGTCTGAAAATACTGTAGTCATTTGTTATTAAAAAGAGACTGAGGTGATGAGGTGGGTTACACAGGAGAACTTAAAATTCTGCTTGTTTTCTGTGAACTTAAAGTTTTCAGAGACATCATTACAGTACCAAATTTATGAATTTCTTAAAGAAAATAGGAAATATGAGTCTTGCACTCAAGGTCAATGCAAGATATTAATGGCTCTGGAATAATCAAAATTAGGCCTTGAAAAAACTTGAATATCTAAAATAGCAGCAGCAACACATGGAAAAACTACTTACAAATCTTTATGTATCCCTAGAAGCAAGTAAGTACAAGTGTTTCTTTAAGTGCTTCATAACGGAAGGGATGAGGGAAAAAATTAAAGAGCTGGTTAAATAATGGAGAGCTTATTTCATATTTATAAGGAGATGATGCAGAAATTCCTATGAAAAATATGATAATTGTAAGAAGGGAATAAAACACTCCCCAAAGAAGTTGAGGAATCAAACAAACAAGATGACAAAGCTCACAGGTGTGATTGGCAGGTTAATGTAATATTTTAAAGGTATATTTATTCAAAATAAATTGTTGCAGTAATGGTGAAAGAATATCTCAAATATTTGACTGAAAAGTGTGGCAAAATATATGGCATTTCTTCTTTACTATTCCTGATGTTTTAATCATAATATTAGCTATTTGCTCATCTATATAATAGAAAAACAACTATTATTTGCATTCTCAGTATTTCCATAAAGAATAATCAGATATACTCTATTTGGCACGATGAATCCCTTCCCAAATGCAGCATGTAGTTTTAGCCTCTCCAGTACCACGAAGATGTCAACAAGTTTTGAAGGAATTCAGATAACAGCAACGTAAATGATTAAGGGGCCTGAGAGCTTGATTTACGAGGAAAGATTAAAACATGTTCTGCTTAGCCAAATGACAGCTAATAACGCAATGGGAGAGTAATGATAACAGCCTACAAGTATTTAAAGAGTGAGCGCACCAAGAAAAGAGTGGAAGCCTTTAAGGTGGTACAAGGTTTCAAAACACTGACCTGACATTGAAGAGAGTGTTGTGTTTGTGTGTGTTTTTCCTCCAAACTAGGACTAATAATCTGTGGAGTTTATGTAAGGACAAAATAAAATACGTGAGTACAAAATCAAGGAGAATAAAAAGTGCAAATGTAAACCAGAAGGCTGCATGTTTCAGCAACGGCGCAAGTCCTCATTATAGTATATATTTAATCATAGAAGTCAGCATGATCAAAATTCACATAGCAAGAATTAATATGACAAATGAGCAGAAATATAATACTAGAGGAAGCATATAGCAGTATCATAATTCGTACCCTCTTTGGAAAGAGACGACCCTGAAAGCAGGTTTGCTTTGCTCAAGAAGTTTTGCAACCCCTTGATAACCTGCAACCCCTTCCTGGTGATAAAGGACCTGCTGTTCAGACATAGAATTTGTCATATCAAAACTTCAGCCTCGCAACTGAGACTTGATCTTCTGATACACAAGCTGTCAATACGAGTCTGTATTCTTTTAGGTTGAGTGCAGAAATACTTCAGAAAAGGAGAAGATGAAGGAAATACCAAGGGAGGGGGGCGAGACAGGAAAGGTTAGAAGTGTCAAACACACACGTATGCTAGCGAGTACCCCAAGTGCTAAACTCAATAATCTCAACTGAGAGGTTACAGACGGCGAATCTTATTCTTCCAGGCAGGTTTTCTGAATAGTTTATCTGGGATATTTCTAACGCAGAACATTTACTGTGGTATCAGAGCTCTTGTCAAGATGCCTGCGACTGTCACAACTGACAGTCCATCCACAGCATCGAGGAGATAGCTGGAAGGGCCTCCATCAAGCTACTCTGTCAAAAAGTCTCTTTCCCAAACTCAGACCATTCTGGTACACACAAAAAACCTACTCTGATCATCTGCAAACTCTGGAAAAACAGCTCGTCATGTTTGCATTTCTAGTACCTTTTCTTTGGTTATTTTTTGATTATTGATATTCAGCGGAAGCAATGAATCTAAATCCCTTACAAATGTTGAAAATTCCACTTGAAATTAATGCCTCCAAGACACCCTTGGAATGGAGGGTATTTCAGCAGGGCTGGGTTAGCTATGCCTGATGGACAGTGGCAGAAGCTTGAAGACATCATAAATAAAGGGCTGAAACGCAGTGGTTCTGCCATGCTAAAACACTACTGTAAAATTTTCTGGGAAAGGGTAGGCCTCACATCTATTCTGCACAAATTCAATACCAACTTTACCAATTTATTACATTCGCACAACTTCTACTTGGCATCTGCTTCCTCCTGGTCATCTGATAAATAGAAAGGGGCTGTGCCAGCCCTAGTTCTGTCACTTCTTTCATATGACCGATATGACATTTGCAGAATAACAATGGTCCTGATTTGTCTTGATCCAGAGAAGAATCTCCACAACACTCATGGTCATGAACACGCAAGTCTTTAGATCAGTTCTCACCTTGATTTAAAAGCTTGAGGAAGAAATGGAACATCACACGATGTGAGGACTTAAGACCATGAAACAGCAAAGCTACTAGCAGATGGAAAATGCTCAAACATCATCATTGGACTTTTACCTCATAATTTTGTATTGGCAGACAAAAGTATAATTTCCCTTTCTTCCTGTATGCCATATATGGGGGGAATTCCTGTGTTTCATGAAGGCAGGGGAATCAGATTATCCTCTGTAAATGTGTTGGCAAACTAATTCACCTATAAGGCCATACATCACTCTCAATATACCTTCTTTGCTCTGAAATAAGGGCAATGTACAGTCTAAAGCAGGGGTGAAAACAGAGAACATTTTAATGATTGGATCTTTTAAAGCCTAAATGGTGCATGTATGCATCCACACATTTAAGTAACACTAAAAGTGCAGAACACTCATATACGTTCTTCTATATACACACTCATGTGTCAGTCCATACCAAGAACATAATGTCACCTATCAGTCAATATTTGAACAAAGAGCAGACTCAGCTAGATAGGCCACCTGCTGTACTAGGTCTTAGTACTTGCATACCCAAAGTGTTTACAGGCTAAACACGGGTATCATTGCTTGTTGTACACAACAAACCAAAGAAAGAAAAAGAAACAGCAGACACCCATTGGGTGCTTTTTCATTGGCAAAATCAGCTCAGCCCTGTTTGCTCATATTGGCAACTTTCTGAAGGCACTAGGATAGAATGAGTGTATTTTTAGGTGACATTTGAAGGGAAACCAGGAGATAGCATTTTTACAAGGATGTCGGTAAGTTTTTTTTTCACTCCAAACATACTACCCTTTAGTCAAATACCAGAAAAGACTACCTATATGGACCAAAAATAAAAATACTTCTTTACGCGTGAAAACTTGCACCATAAGTTATAGGAAAAAATGTTGTAATCTTGTCTGACAAGCAAGTATACTCTTCTACTCTTTTATTGTTCTTGAAAGACTGAATCTAGACCAATTCCTGAAATTTGGAGTTGATTGTGGAATGAGTAGCTGTCAGTGTACTGATAAAGTTAACCTTGGCTAATCGATCATAAAAGTCAGAAATAAAACAGAAATATATTTCAAAAGGTCAAAACTGAAATCTATATCATATATGAAAATACATAAGGAAATCCAAAGGGGCAATTAAGAAACAGGTTTTAATATAAGTCCTTCAATATCAAAAAAGTTTTGAAAGGCTGTGTCCCTATAAAGTCATGACAACTCTGAGTTTCAATTAATAGGATTAAATTCAATTACCGAATTATCCTCATTTCAACCAGAATAACCTCATTACTGGATGTTGCAAAGCTCCTCCCCATGTAAGAACTTTAAGGTTTCAGCATCTGGACAATCAAATTGCTAAACAATAAATTCTGGCAGCTAAGATTAAGAATGATGTAGAATTTTAAATAAAATTTCAAATAAGCTCTCAGATATGTTCTTGATAGATACAGAAAATTAATTTAGATCAAAGATACATTAGTTGGATCCTGGGTTTTGGACTTGAAACATTAAAGATCTTTTATTAGTCTTTGACTAGGGAAATCATGCCATTTTTTAAAGCTTACCATGCTTCAGAGGTGAGGAGACTACAGAAAAATTGTTTTCAGTAATTTCAAATTAAGATCTTTGTACACATCTATATTCATACCCCTGCTACAATGTTTTCAGTAAAGTATTACTGATCACCAGCCAAAACATGGTCTATATATAGTTCTCATACCTACCTATGAAATATTAAACATATGTCTCTCCAAAACCCTCTGTATATTTTGATCCTCAGCAGTGATATTTTTTTTCTCTGTAAGAAGCAATACAACGTAAAATTAAATATACGCCCAATGAAATATTTTCTATTCTACCGAGGAAATCTAGGTCATCTCCAGTTTTCTGGCTATTGTAATTTCTTAAAGTTCTTCCATAAATGCCCTGCTCATTTGTCACATCTACCTTCATGCTTGCTTAAAAATTTCATATTCTGCAGAAGGTTAGATGTTTCTGCACCATTTTATGGAAAAAGGGACTTTTTCTCCTTGCAACTTTCAGATTGTTGTGCAGGGTGTGTAAAGACAATAATGAACACATGGAGCACAGGGAGGGT
Organism: Tringa tobata; assembly: GCA_033628505.1. Taxonomy (NCBI): domain Eukaryota; kingdom Metazoa; phylum Chordata; class Aves; order Charadriiformes; family Scolopacidae; genus Tringa; species Tringa tobata. The sequence goes on along the minus strand of JAHREE010000278.1, from coordinate 4,267,187 downwards.
CATGCAAACACTTGAAATAACTCTATTTAGTTTATCAATGACAATCACCTCATGAAAGGAGCTCTCTTGGGAAAATAATGTGAGACAGGCTGATAACTTCCTAACATCTACCACGCAAAGATGTTAAAAAAGGGCTAGATAAGCATGAAACTGAAACTTGAAACAAAGAACTGAACTTTGTGTGGATTTCAGTAAAAGGGCTGCTCTCAGAGAAATGCGTGTAGGAGGGCAACTGGAATCACGTATGTTCACGACATCTGTTGCATTAGCAGCAAGCTCATGCTGACCTTAGGTCCATTCTGCTCCTCCTTGCCTGAGAACCAACGTGCTGGATTCCTGTTGGGCAAAAAAATGCTGACTTGTTCTGAAACGGTGTCTAGTGTTACTGTAAATACACACTGCTTTTACAGTTCCCAACAGAGCGCTCTCTGCACGGAGGTTACATGATCTTTATTCTCCTGGCAGGAAATAAAAGATGTTAACGATGGGGACCTCTGTTCGGAACAGTAGCACTTAGCAAGAAGAGGAAGGACTAGATCATGGTTATGTATCAACAGCCTACGTAAAGATAGGGTTTGCATTGTGAAAGTGCGACACAATTTTGGAAATGCTAAAAGATCCACAGAAAAGGCAGTCCAGCAGGAACGGATGAGGAGACTAATGCAATAGACACTGTACAGATGGGGGAGTCCCAAAAGGCAGCAGAACTGGGGTGAGTCACAGGGGAGTCCAGATGAGGATGGCTGTGTAGCTCATCCACATGCCTCATGACCACGCCAGCACAGCAAACACAAGGGTAGAAGGGGGGATGTTTAGTCTGCAAACGGACAGCCCGTAACAGCCCTGGATCTCCGAAGGGAGTCCATAGTTGCCGTTAAAGACCAGAAACCGTTGTAGTAGCTTTTGAGTGGCTGTGTGGCCACTTCAAGTCCTTCAAAGTCAGTTAGGATTGCATCTTCTTAGTATTTAAGTACGTTTTCTATGCCAAATTCTCTATGCTTGTCTGCATCTTGTGCAGCCTCTTTAAGGCATTTATTTCCTAAGACACTAGCAGCAGAAAGCTGCTACAGGAAAGATCTCATTTCTTTTCTTGATAGCTTTTTTTTTTTTGTCTGTGTCCCTTATTGCACCAAACTGTTCTCTCCTTCGCTACTGGGGCAACTGTTTGCACAGCTTGCAGAAAGCCAGCTCACTAAAACAACGTGGGTTAAAAAGTAGATAGACTGAAGTTGAATCATTTCAGTGCTCCAGTTTACAGCAAATGCTTGAATTCCTGAACTTAGAAGGCAGTGAAACACAGTTGGGGAAGCAATGCTGTGACTCACCTTCAACACAAAGCTCTCTTTCAGGCAATTACAACTTTCATGCTTTCTGTGCAAAGGTGAATCACAAGCTGGCCCACAGAATACACGAAGAAGGATATATATTTTGCAAGCACAGCAGATTCATGCATAATGAAAACCAGGAATTATCATCTGAACTGTAAGCCAGGCTATAGATCACGCTTAAAAATTGACAGCATACATTTGAAGAGAAATCCACATCGAGATCCACAGCTAAACAATTACTACGACTTTTGAGAGAGGGATATGAATCCCTAACATTTCAGGTAGGTGGGTTTCATACAGGTGGCTGAGCATACTGTAGCTCACCGCTGTAATGCCAAGAGATGAAAAATGAAGTATAGACACAGTGAGAATGTGGTAGAAGTATTCAATTCCCATTGAAGGTCTGCTTTATTCTGCAATGGAGTAGCTTTTCCTTGTGAAATACGAAATAATTAATCACAGTCACCTGGTTGTACGTTGAATGAACACTTTAAAAGAACAATGAAAAAACGCCTTAAAAGTATACAGGAAAGGAAGACAAGGGATACAGTCATACTGAGCTAAGACATACACATTACAAGAAACAGTGTAAGTATTGGCTGGTATATACACTAACAGAGGAATGTGCACATGGCTTGCGAGTCCTTGTAGGTGCTACTAAATAAGGAAGTTTCATTCCTGGCTCTGGTTCAGACTCCAACTTTGCTTTTTGGTCAGCTCTCGTGGTGTAGATAGTTTGTGACAAACAGCACCAGGAGAAATAGTTTTCTGTTCTATTTGTGATGAAAAGGTTTGAAGGAATGGAAACTTATCAAAGAGGAACTGTGAAGGAAATGAACTGTTGAATAGGTGTCAAGAAAGCTTTAGCAGAAGATGGTAGAGATTAACTTAGTTTGACAGTTTATCATAGACCGAGTTATCACTTTCTGTTGACTGCACTAGTGAATAGGAAAATGCTCTGGAAAATGAGCTGGAAAGACTCCCCCATCCAAGTGACATAACATGACCTACAATAAGATCCTAAGCTATTCAAGATGACCAGACTTAAGCCAGAAGTATATACCACAAAAGTGAGGAAACCGATGCAAGGAAAAGAATGCTAGATTTGTTGTTTGCTGTGTAATCAAAGAAAAAAAGAACATTATTAAAAAATACCCCACCTTACTATGCAAAAGTACTTGGTTTACTTAAAAACTGTAATTGCCGTAGAAGAATTAAACTGTTGTTTAATGTCCAGAGGTCTGGCAAGCTAGTTGGGGTCAACTCTGCACCTGAAGGCTTGAAGCTATACAGGTCTTCTTTGGGAAATCCCAGTAAACACACTCAGGAGATGTTTAGAGTAGGGCAGTGAAGACAGAAGGGCTTGGAGGGAAGCACAGAGTTGGAGGGCACAGTGGAGTGGAATCCAGCTCAGCCCTCATAAATGCTGTTGAAATTGGGTATGGGTTCCCTATTCTTAATGGAACTCATATGGGTATTAAAATCCAGGAGGGTCTATAATGCTCAGTAAAAATCAGAAGGGTGCACAGGAAACTTAACCCAGTCTCATTAAAAATGAGTTGGTGACGTATAAAGGTTTGGTCCACTTCTTCATGAGTTTGTGCTGCTCTCAACATGAAGCACTGCAGTCTAAGCTATGGAGTGTCCTTTCAGGGTTAGATGTAAAGCAATTTGCTGACTTCAGTCTGCAAGTTACGCAGTGGCTCTCTCAAGAGATCCAGAGCAGGTAATGAAATAAACAAAACTGTATTGCACCTTCAAAATGAGTTAACTATAATTAGGTATTACAGCTATGATTATATTTTTGTCATAATGGTATAGTCATCTTATAACATCACTGGAGAGAATTACAGCTCTCTGATTTTCTTACCTTAATCCATTTAATGCTCTTTAAGAACAACCCTTAATTTAAATTTTGGCAGCTTGTAAATTTTGGTTTGGTGATAACTGCTCCTCTGAAGTGTATTTTATCCCTCAGTTACAGATACGTAGGGTCAGTTGACGTGTGTTCTCTGTTTTAACATAGGGATTTTTTTGTTTCTGTTAATATAAATTAGCCTTTTTTGCTCAAGAAACTTCATCTTTTAATTGATGAAAGATGAAGGCCATTAATACTTCATGAATTAAATTACAGTGTACCTAAATTCCTATTATGATTTACAACAGTTGTGTGCTCCAATAATTAAAAAGATTCTGTAGCAAACACCAATATTTAACAAATCAGGTTTTTTGGCACAATGACCAGGGAATATCTCTTGCTACAGTCTGTGTAATTCCTTAAAATGTTGAAAATGGAAAGGCTTTAAAAATCTTAAGGGAGGAGTATGTGAAGAAAGAGGATATCCTAATTCTATGATAAAAATGTACCCCCAAATTTGAGCTATTTACAGCATAAAACAGAGTTGCACAGAGGATATGACACTTTTCTTATTTCTTTAAGGACTGTTTTATTAATGGATAAGTGTCTAATTGCTGCAGGCTCAGGAAAGTATTAAGCCTTTGAGTTCACTTGGCTGTGACTTGACTGAATCAATGAAGTCTGCTGCTCCTTATCAGTGAGATCTGCTGTTCAAAGGTCCATTAGGAATAAAAGCAAATCCTGACTCCTGCTGTGTGAGGACGTGTGTAAGGGCAACGCCTGCTCAGTGCTGGTAGGGCTGGGATGTTGAAGAGAGCTAGTTTTCTCCCAAATTAACCTGGAGCCCTGCCCCTGAGCTTCTTTATTCTCTGTCACCCAGATGTGAGGGTTTGTCTGGTTTCATCAATTTGTAGTTCGGTTCCTGACAGAGTGAGCACTCATGCAGATAATAATTTGGTATTCAGGCTATAATTATGGCTACAGTGACTTCCACTTACCCTTACTAATAACTCAGCATGCTACCCAAAACAGGATTGGTACCAATACATTAGCAGCAAGCCCTGAACGTGTCTTGGCATAACTCTGCCCATTCCGAAGACTAGTCCCAGAGAAGGGGGAGTGCTGGGGCAGCAACCCCTAATACAGAGAGCTGCTCTCCGAGGAGGGTAGGCTGGGACTACCATTATGCCTGCCAAGGCACTGTCTGACACACCTCTTTACTACAGTTATGCCAGGGATTATCTGGCCCTGCAATTTAAGGAAGCGTAAAAACAGCTGAAGTCATTTGCATCCCACTCTCAGGTGTGCAGAAGAGAAGCAGGACAGCTAATTTTCTGGCTTACTGTTTTTTACCTTTTTTTCCTCCTGAACTAATTACTGTTGGAATGATAGCTAAAAAATTAAAAGGCAGAATGACTGGGCCCATTTGTCTGTAGCCAAAAGAATTAATTTCTAGAATCTCCTTTTCAGTAAATGTTCCAATGTAAAACTTTGAAGATAGTTTGTCAGAAGGAGCAAAAGTGGAGAGAAGAGTTAGATGAAAGCAGTGGTTCAATGCTTTTGCTAGACTCTCACCGGGGCATATTTTCCATGCATCACAAGAGGTATTGCCCTTCCCAAACCTTATCTGGGAAGCAAAAGGTGTTTCCACTGAGAAAATTATTTGCTCATAAATTCATTTTTGAATCCTCAAAGCAAGGACTAAACCTGGAGAAGTTAATGGTAAAAAAAAGAAGCCAAAATTAATTCATCTGATTGATCTTTTTGATCAGGACCTCACAAAGAGAATAAACATGAATCTCCTACTACTGCTGGTTTCAAACAGTCCCTGGTCCATGCTATCCCCCAAAGCGTTCATGGGTGCGGTCTACAAAAGTGTCAGATGCTATGGGCCAAAACCACAGCAGGAAGCATGACAGTAATTAAACAAGAGTGCTAACTGCATGTCGGTACTTGAGCCCGTGTCCTGCCTGGTTTACTTGTGCAGATGCCGCTGAGTGACTTTTGAGTCTTTGAATGAGGTGCCCTTCTGTCCTTGGTGACCGGCTGCTGGATGTGTGCACGCCCAAGTCACTTAGCCTATACCTCTCTCTGACAGTGCAAATGAAAGAAACCTATGTGACTCAGCCCATAGCTCTTTTAAGAGTGGAAAATCCCAGGAGTTTTGGTTGTGGTACTTCGTTTTTGTCATGATAGGATTTCTAAGGCTATCTCCTAGATTTCTTAATGGAGAGGGAAAGAGCAGTTGTAAGCCGTTGTGTAGCGCTATGTAGGAAATGACCATAAGGGAATATAGAAGCCAAGTTCTTTCTGGTTGTCTGAGCCGTACGGGTTTGGCCAACACAATTCAGGTTTTAAGCAGTGCTGCTCCTGCACGGTGCATGGCAGACAGGGAGTTTTGGGGCTGGAGCATGTCTCACCTAGTAGCAATGTGCTTGCTGCTGCTTACTGAACACAGCTGGAAGTCTACAATAATTACACATTTACTTGACTTATCTTTGACAATTACAATTCTCCACCTCACTTCAGTCTATTAAAATGATTGTCCATACTGCAGAATACTACAAAGACACTTACTTTGTCTTTGTATGTTGCTTTATTTTTAAAGGTTTATTTTGCTTCGTTTAAGGAAAACAGGTAAGGAAGCTTAAACAACAGATCTCAGGAAATGAAATGATCACTACATCTCTAGTTGAACTGGAATGCACTTAAGAAAATAAGAGAGAGGCTTAAATTAGAATCATGGGAACTAGTGAACAAAGCACCAAAAAGCGTGAAACCCCAACACAGATGTAGCAAAGATTTTCCAGATGTGGAATTCTTTCTATGGATCAGCAGAGTTAGCTTAACTTACTTAAGCTATAATGATTATTCTGGGGAAAAAAAAAAAAGTATGGCTCATTTCTTATCTCTCAGTCTTATAACTAAATGCAATTTACTTTGCTGAAGATTTTTATCTAGATTTGCTTTATGAAAAGAAGTCTGTTTCTTATTTCTCTTAGTTTGTCTAATGTGGCATCCATTGCCTCTCTGGAAATGCCCTTAAAATGTACAACAGAAGCTAATATATGTAGCAACTTCTTAGGCTGGAACCTTTCCTGCTTAGTTTTTCAATAGCCAATTCCTCATGAAAAACCAAGTCTTGATTACAACTGAAAGCTATGCGTATATACATCTTCACAGTTTTTAGTATGGTCTTTGGTTATGTTTGTGTTTTTATATTCTTATGAGAGATGCTGATACCTTTTTTCTTTGCTCTTTATTCAGCTAAAGAATTTCCTTGACTTACTATATTCTGATCATTGATTGACTTCTGCAAATTTTAAGATCCCTCTAATTATTGCTAGAAAGATTCCTAACATGTAGAGGACTTTTGCTGTTGCTGTGTAAGTTATATAGTATTCTTAATTTGATGGTGGGTAGTTGGTACTGTTTCCTGGAAGAAAGACGTGCCTCTTACAAAACCTAAGAAATACTCATGTAGTAAAATTATATTCCCTGTACATATTAGGACAGAACATTCAATACATTTTTACTACAAAAAAACATTTCTGACACATTAAAAACTAATTCAATATTTGGATAGTGACTTATCCACTGGAAATATTGCAACGCTAATTTGACATCCTGAGCAAGTTTTGAATTGGTACACTAGGTTACGATTTGGGTAAATCTTATGAAAATCAGTGGTAGGATTGTCATTAATTTAATTGAAGAAAGGTTTATACTAATCAGTTTCTCTATGATTACTTTGTCTAGACTTTTTCTAAACCTGTGTAAAACTTTTGCATCTGCAATATACTGACGCAAGGAGCTCCATAGTTCAGTTCTAGATTGTGTGGAGACGTGCCTCCCTCTGTTCCAATTTACCACCTTTACTGGATGTCCTCTCATTCTTTTACAGGCACAGACAAGCAATTGCACATAAACGTCAAATGGTTATCAACACAGAGTAATCAAACATGGACAGCTATTGTACTGGGAGACAAAAAAAAGAATAGGTGCTAAAACTTTTATTGTTGGAAGTAATGGCGGATATTAAATCCCTGACTGAAAAAGCCAGTACTGCTTCCAAGCTAGCAGTGAATCCTACTCTAACTCGTGTGTCAGAAACACTGTCTTCTACTTGACCCATTGGTATTGTGTCATCCTGTAATAGCTAATTGAGTGGCTGGTAAAAGGCATTTTTCCTACAAATGCTAGTCTGGATCCATGCTTCAAAAACATTGAGTGCAACTTTAGTTGTAAGGATGATCCTTAAAAAAGTACAAGTCTGAGATCTTCCTCTAAAAGGGCAAAAGAAATTTTAGGAAAACTAGAGATTATTCCCATGTATCTTTTTCAACTTTGCAGTCATTTTCCAGCCACAAAAGCCCTGATAATGATGAAATTATACCTGATAAAATTGATTAACCTGATATACACTTTAAAGTTTTGCCAGAGCTGGTAAATCAGTTATGAATGTGATATAGAGCCCTGACGAATACACGCTTGTGCTGACACAAAAAAATGTTGCTTCACTCCAAGAGTTCTCATGAGCTACACCACAAAAATAAGTCCTTGGCACTCTTCGAACATGCTGGAGTTTCATCCCTGCTTTGAAAGCCTCCCATAGTAACTACAAGAGCAACATCTTTCTAGTGGAGGCACGGGCTTTGTTCTGTAAACAGTACTCTATTTAAGTCAATTGATAGGTAACAAATTCTCGCCAAAAGTCTCAGTCTTTCCTTTTCTTCCTTACAACATGGAGAAACATTGATTCCAGAATGACACTGTAAATTAGACAACCTGCCTGGAGGAAGCAATGGCTTATTTTACTAATTTTCTTCTTTGCCTTTTAACAGATATTTCAACTGCTCTTCTCTAATTTCAAACGTATAGTTTTGTATGTATTAAAATCCCTGGTCACTTTCTCTTTGCCTTTCAATTCTGCTTAAAGGCAACTGCTGAGATGTGATGTACCTGACTAGCTCTGAAATTGGTTACCAAATATCTCCTCTTCTTTTAGGCTAAAGTACATCAGGTAAGATACAATTGAATCCATTGTAAATTTGATTCAAAGCCACTGTAGGCTTTAAATTAGTACATACTGATTGAACTAAAGATCCTATTCACTCAGCAACTTTCAGAGAAATCATTTTAGACTTGGATTTAGCAGACTTCTACTTACAAGCTTAGTCCAAACTCATGTGACTGGAATGATTACCTGTGGGAATAACTCCTTGCAGATATAGGCATTTATAGGCATTTGGCAGTTGCGTCTATCAATAAACTTAGTTTTCATTTTGATACTTATGAATTTTGATTTTATTTTATTTATTTTGATACTTATGAATTAAGCAACAATTTCATCTAGTTATCTTATTCTTTCCTAAAGTGTCTTGATGAGAAGATTCATTAATAGCCAAAATCAATTGATAGAATATGGTAGTAAAGCAATTGCATGAGACAACTGACTGACTTGGCATATACGAATTGAACACTGGTACATTTTGAAGATGAATAGTATCTACCATATGCTAGAGAATCAGCATTTGATTTAATTTCCATGTCTCAATACATGCAAAAGCAATCTAATTTTATAGGAGTATTCAGAGAGGAGATTTCAGACAATGGCTAAACTTCATGACTCGATACCACAAGGTATTTCAAAATCTTCAAGATAATGAAAAGCACCTTTTGTCAGATATGGTTAGGATCTTGGAGTTTATAGACAATAAAAGATCTAGTCACTCAGGCTGAATGTGCTACAAGCAGATACAGCAATTCTCTCAAGCATCACTTGCTACACCAAGAGGCATTCAGATAACAAGTCAACAACTCTAAAAAGAAAGAAAACATCCAGTCTGAGCAACCTGTGAGCTGCAGTCACATACAGCCCTGTCATTGTGCTGCTAAGGATGTTTCCACATTAGGAAGACACTTTGCCTCCAGGTGTTCCTAATCCAAAGCATGCTTTTGGGTATCTCTCACCTGAGTTTTCAGCATGTCCTAAGAGGAATGTAAACAAGCATGACTCCTCATCAAACATCAAAGAGCCCTTTCTTTTCCCTAAGGATTTGTGAAAAGGAGCTTCTTATTCTAATAAGACAGGAGTTTAAAGTGTGCATGTAAGTACCTAAAATATATAAACAACAAACCCCTGTGCTGGCTTTGTGGGGTAAAGCCCGTATCCCAGGCGATCTGGGACTGAAACCATTTCTTATCCTTCTGTTTTAACAGATGAAAAAACAGAAAAGTTATCTTGCCATACTGCCTTGAGTGCTCTAATCTCTTCATATTAAAGATGATTTAAAATCATTCAGCTCTTTGGTTCATCTTCAACAACTCTGAAACAACTTAGCAGTCCAAGTCCTATTTTCAAATGTGAACAGAGGAGCATAATATGATCTTACAGATGTTTTGAATGTTGTCTAGGAACCCAAAGAAATAAAGAAGAGCTTATTAAATTTTTCAGAAATGACCAGCTACCTTCATAATTCTGTGCCATGTGCACATTTTACTGCCCAAAGGTAACCTTTGCTGGGAATTGGTGTACAATAAACAGGTGTTACAACAGAGACGACATATTTCATCTTCGGGTACTTAAATAGCTATGAAAACATAGCCAATATTATATTTAAAAATTTGGCTCTGGGCACCTCAGCTTTCCAGAAGCTGAATCTATTTCTGGACACTGAAAGAGAAAGCCCATCACCTGATTTCCAAATCAACAATCACATCACTACTTTGGAAACCATTGCCTAATGATTACATGTCAGTATCCATTAGGACCAAGCAAAGTAGTTTATATTTCATCTGAATCAACACAAATCTTTACCATGAACTCAGTCTGAACACAATTAAGCTAGAATTAACTTGATTAACTGGTTATCACCATTCTCTTGTTATTCTTGTTACAGCCAAAAAAGGAAAGGAGAACAACTTGTTCATGTTTGCTTTGATTTAAAAGCTCTTTTTGGGTCAGGGACTATGTTTCTGGTGTCCAGTACAATAAGTGATCACAATTTCGGCTGGGTAATATAAATGCTAATGAACCACCTTGCAATTGATAACTAACTTTATACTGCAAAGCAACTTAAGATTATATATATGGTACAAACCAGAATATACTGAGTCTCAGTTTAGAGTCTGTGTGGCGGTATTCTAAAATGTGAGCATATTATAATTAGTTAAAATGTAATACTAAATTGAATTTGCTGAAACTAACAAATTCATAAGCCTTCTGCTGTACTTTCTGCTTTGGCAACAAAGAGCTCAACCATGAAATGCTGTTTCCCACAATATTTTTGTTTGCAAGTTGGGATTTTACAGTCTGGAAGGGTGGATAAATAAATGATAAAAAACTGGCTGGAGAGCAGCTCTATGGAAAAGGCCCTGGGGTCTTGGCAGACAACAAGCTGAGCATGAGCCAGCAATGTGCCCTGGCAGCAAAGAGAGCTGACAGCATCCTGGGATGTATCAATAAAAGCACGGCCTGTAGATGAAGGGGAGGGATCATCCCCCTCTATTCAGTGCTTGTTAGACCACATCTGCAACACTGACCCCAGTTTCAGAATCTTCCCAGTACAAGAAAGACATCGATAAAAAGGAGCAAGACCAGGGGAAGGCCACCAAGCTGGTCAGGGTCTGGATCACTGTGAGCTGAGGCCGCAGGACTTGTTCAGCCTGAAGATATGACAGGACCACGCACAAGACCTCGAGGCAGGACAATAAGAAGATGGAGCTCGGATCTTCACATTGTGTATGTGAGGATGACAAGAGACAACAGGCAGAAACTGAAACCAGAAAGGATCATCTAGGTATAAGGAGAACTGTCTCCTCCATGGAGACAGTACAGCAGTGAAACAGGTAGCCTACAGAGGTTGCACAGGCTCCGTCCTTGGAGGTTTCCAGATTGGATAAAGACCAGATTGGATAAAGTCCTGATTTAACCTTGTCTGACCTCAAGGCTGGTCCTGCTTGAGCAGGAGGTTAGAGAAAGGACATCCAAAGGACCCTTTCAAGAGAGTTATCCTGATTTATCCTTTGTTTAACCGTACTTCACCAATAGGTGATGAAGTTTGTTATGAGAGACATCCTTACATTTTATCAGTCTGTGATGAAACATACTATTAATGTCAAAATATGTTTAAAAGACTCCAATGCTAATTCTTGGCTAAAATAACTTACTTTAAAAAAGAGAATATATAATACCTTAAACCCACATTGGATTGGACAGAAAAGGGACAACTGAAAGATTTAGCATGATGGTCAGCAGCAGTAATCACTTAGCTGGCACTACATACATCTTTATTCCTGTCAGGGAAATATCTTGCTTCGAATAAGGTAATTCTACTACGGAACTGAAAAAAAGGCAGCAAAACAGAAAAAAAATAATAATCAAAATCCAATTGCTGACCACAGGAATATAAGGTACTGAGGCACTGCTTGTTTTCTCTAAAGTGAATACTGACATTTGAACAGTTGAGGAAATATTTAAAGCTGTTTCCACAATTAACATAATCAACAAAGAATCTAGAAAAATATCACAGCTACAAAAGCATTAAAGCGCATGATATTTACCAATGCAATGTAAAAATAATGGCTTATCCTTGTTGTTGGCCTAAAATACTAAGTATTTTAAAGATCAAAATAAAAGAAACTATATTAAAGAAATGAACAAAATTAAATGCCTTTGGAAGATAACAACAATGTATTTTGATTCAAAAAGCTATTCCAAAGGAGTATAAAAATAGATCCATACTGATGGCCCATATTAACACAGGTAGAATAAGAAAACAGAAGCTGGCTAACATTTAAGAATTCAATGCACGAGAGGTTCTGTTAGTTCTCGGATACTTCAGATTTACTTTATTATTATGCAATGATTTCATGGAATTTGTTTTAGCCTTCCAGAAAGCACCTGTTCTCCTGTTCAGGCAAGGTACCTGAATGTTTGTGACCTCCTTTGATGCTATACAGCCTTCTTGACTGCCGGCTCCCCCTCAGAGCACATTCACACCGCCTGGCCCTACCCTTCACTTTTTAAGACTCAAGTACAGACAATCACAAGGAGTTTTAGGGGCCATCCTGCTTCCAGTGCAGTTGGCACATATTAAGTGGACTTTCAGAGGAAAGCTGCAGTTCCAGGACCTACTGTTTCCTCCAAAACGTAAAGAAAATGGTCATGGCACCTTAAGATTATTGAGACTTTGGCTTCATACAGTGCCACGTGTATTTTAAAGTGTATGTGTTCATATCCACATGCATACAGTGAATATGGTGTGATATTGAAAAAAGTGAAATAATTTATTCAGAAGAACAACTAAGGTAGTGTGCGGTTAGTAAGCCACTAAAAATCAAATACCAAAAAATCATGACATCAGCTATTTACTGCATTTAGGAAAAATAAAGAGAACCCAACAACTAAACATCATCAGGAATCTTAGCATGAAATGTCAGCTTTTGGTATCTATTGGTTCGCAAACCTTTTTTCTAGTAATGAAATAAATGGAATAAAAATTTATCTATTAGCATCTATCAGTATTTGGCAGATGTCCATGCATATTCTGGCAGAGTTTCTGTAACTGTTTTTTTAGTGTGACCAGTTGAAGTGTGAGTGCTCACCTGACATTTTTATTTAGAAAGCAAACACTCAGCTAAAACAAATTTTATAACTGTTGCAACATCAATAGTAAAAGCAAGATTCCCTAGCTAGGAACTGGTACTTCATACTAAGGTCTCACAAAAACACTAATAAGATTGTTCTACTAAAACTAGATACAACACTTACAAAAAGGAACAATTAATAATGCATTTTGGCCAATTTATTCACAAATACTGGCTAGAGATATTGTAAAGCAGCCAGAAAACTAGCAACTGTGCCAATTAACTTGTATTTCTCTCCAGTTTATGTGGAAACTGATATCCTGTAGCCAGTCAGATTCAGTTTTTTAGTGTTTGCTCTAGGTTTGAAGTGAGTTATGTATGGATGAATTTTTAATGACTTTATGAAAAGAGAGCGTCCAGTGGGTACTGCTCATAGAAAGAATTGATTTCTCTGGATCTAGAACATGTTTGTAAAATCTAGTGGGGATTTTATCTTTTATTTTTTGTCCCCCTTTTTGATTAGAGCAGCAGTTAAATTAAATGACATTAAAAGAGCTCTACCTAGCGTGCCAAGCAGTTGGTCTTTTATGTGCCTTGTTTAATGACAGTGAACCTGTCGCTACGGGATTGTCAAGGTCCTCCTGCTGCGAGTTCTCACAGACGGTCCTGACCCCCCTTGTCATCACTCCATCACCTCCTGTTCTGCAGCTCATCTCACCATGGGGCAGAGCACCAAGTGTCCTCCGCTGTCTGACACCAACAATTAGAGTCTGTGAGAGGAAATACCCTGCCGTTAAGGTCCCTTTAATCGTCTGTGCATTTGTCTTCCTTCTGAATCAAAGGCAACCAGGGAAATTAACACCAGAGAATATTGAGCCTGTAGTTTATTAAATGGTATCTTTACCAGAAATCTAGAGAAAAAAAAATGAGACTTGTTCACTGTTAGGCCCATATTGTGATACTAACACCAGGGAGCTTTCAAACACTTTACATTGGCCAGAGATCCAATGAGGCTGCTTTCTCTGACTGTGATTAATACTTTACCCTCTTCTTTGCTTGCTAATCACCAAAACATAGATGAGGAATGGGCTATCAAATCTGTTCTACTCCATGTCAAAGACTGGCACTTCTGTTTGTGCTAAAGTAAATCTCTCTAACATACTAGTTCGGGTAAATCTCAGTACCCTCTAAGTGATTGTGCACTTTTTCCATAGCAAGAGGGAATATTTTGGTAGAATCATGAAAGCTCTTAAAAGCATGCTCACTTGCTATTCTGCTAGGGAAATTTTACTGCTACAGGTGAGTTGTGTCACTTGCTATTTTATATCGTCATGTGTTCCGTGTTTTTTAATTGATCCAGGTTTGTACTTAATAAGTGCAGTATTCAATGACTTAAACTTTATTTTAGTTTCAGAGCAGCAACTTTCCTAAATGTGTGTGTTCAAGCAAAATACTACAGGACGGTTGTTTTATGCACAGGAAAAATTTATTTATTATAACGCTGACCATTATGAACCAATGGTGTTAATATTTATTTAGGGCTAGACTAAACCTTCTGCCCTGTTTATGTGAGAGCACATAGTTTCATCACCTCAAGAGAAATAAGCTGTGCTAGTCCCTGACCAGATGTGGATATTCACTCTATCTCTCCTGCTGGCTTTGTTGTAGCAATGTTTCTAAGTTCACTATTACGTACAAATATTTGAGGATAGATTGTGAAATCATGAAGTAGGTCCACTAAGAGACTTAGGCAACACATCTAATATTGACTTATAGTCATTTCACCTTTGTTTTGAAGGTGTAATGTTGATCTTGATTTTGATCTTGTTTGCTCCAGAAACTGAAGTTAGCCCTGAATTAGGAACCTCACCGTGGATTACCACACTGAATATTTGTATCTGTGTTAGGAGCCATGTTGAATCTTCAGATAGAGGAGAGTTAACCAATACCATTCATGAAGTTTCATGTGTGATTCACATTGCTATACCAAATGCTGACATATATAGCCAGGTGAACTATAGAAAGGTTCATAAGTTGATTATTTTTAGACTATAAATGAAGCCAACACCACTCTGACACAGACACCTTCACTACTGACAAGTAAGATGGACCCTCCATCCTTCAAATTTCTTAATAGTTCATAGACAGAATTTGAGAATAAAAATCACAGTAGTCATCAAGGTAACTAAAGGCCTGGGAATACATAAATTACTCAAAAGGCAGACAGATACATCTAAAAACCCAGTCTTTTGCTGGCCTATATTCCTGATTTAGGTGCTGATAGTCCCAGTCCTTAATCATCTCTTGGCTTAAGCCATCATTTTCCCTGCCTGTGCATGTTGCTGGATCTTAACTTCTACCTTAAAAAAAGCTCTTTTGAAAGATTTCTTTTTTTCCACCAATTCTAGAAATGTCAACAATATTAGAGGTGTTAAAAATGCATTTCTCAGAAATAGCTGATGCAACAGTACATCATTTGTAATTCCCAAATTCACACAACTTGAAGCAATAGTGTACACAGTTAGGGATGATTGATGTTCTACTCAGTACACTGATCATTTATAGATTTTTGCCAAAAGGACTCTCTGCAATTGCAGGTTTTACTGCAATTTCCACTGTAAAAAATGGTTATGTAACTCTTGAGTTATTAATTGACAAAAGTAGCAATGTTTTCAGATTGTGTTTGGCTTCGCACTAAATCTAAAAATAGTGTGGGTTAGGGTTTTTTTTTTTAAGTATTCCATCTGAAAATTTGTATTTGATGTAGTCAAAATTTACTGTGTGTTGGAAATTACATAAAAGTGAGAAAATATATAATTTCAAGGATTAACAATTGCTGTAAACATAATCAGTAATGTGTGAACTTCTAAGCTGTTTAAGCAGCTTGGTCCACTTAAGGTTTGGTTGCCTACAGGAAAAGCTTTTTAAAGTATCAAAATATCTGGAGTCTACAGAATACAAAGTCATGTAGAAACAGGTTCTTAGTTATGTATATAGAATTTCTGAACCAGAAACATTGAAATAACAGCCTTTCTACTGTCTTGTATTTCTCATTCCAATCCTGGGTGAAACTAAATTGTAAGAAGTAGGAAAGAGAGAGCTACAAGAAATCACTTCAAATTCTCAAAATGAGAGATGTTTCAATAGATGTTTTGAGTGCATTTTTAATTCAATTTTAATGCGATGCTATCCAATCTCTTTACCTACTGTGTTATTATAATCCTCAGTTGTAAAATAAACAGCTACTTCTTTTTGTTCTGTAATATTTTGTAACATATCTTAGTCTGTTTGTAAAAAGTTAGATTATTGGTATTTCCAAATAAATATCAAAATTAGTATTTGTTTTTTTCTCTACAGCCGACATGCAAATTTTCTATAATTTTGTGAAGCCTTTTACACCTTACTTGTGGCTTTGTCATTCACCTGGTCAACCATAAGCAACAATGATCAAACAAAGGCTAGTTAAATTGCAAAACATGAAACCTGAATGTCTGAATCAATATCCAATGGCATTTGAAAAAAATTACTCTAACTACCCCTAGAACCAAGTGACTGCAGTTGATAGACCTGCTTTAAATAATCATCTCCCTAACACATGCTAAATATTTCCAAAAAACCATCATAGCCTCATGAGCTCCTGAGCTGCAAAGGGTTAAACAAAAGCCACATTTCCATTCCCAGTCTAGCTTGTGCTCATGTATTGGGAAATGTCAGTAAACTCACTCTACTAACTCCACCTAGTATTTGTAATGTTAAATATAATGCTGTCCACAAAAAAAACAACAACATTGAAGTCTGAGCAGGAAGAAGGAAGGGAGAGACATATTCTTATCCATATGCATGGGTTATAAAGTGTATGCCAAAAAACCATTTATTTCATACCATCATAAACACTGTTATGATAGGTAGTTTTGACACTGAAGAAGTAAGCAAAAAGCTTTGAGTTTTATTTTTGATTTTACAAGCTGTTACCTATGGCAAAGACTTCTTGCAGCTCTGTTCTTCTAGTATAAAAGTGGGGTCTCTATGCCCTGAAGATTTTTTTAACGAGTTTCAGATAGCTTTTAGTTTTGGATGGTACAGAATTGCTAAAGATGTACAAAAACCTAGAATGTTGCATGGTTCCTTGACAAAGAACTTGAAATAAGCTGCAAATATTAGGGCCAGTTATAATCAATATGCCTGTTTGGACGTAATTTAAAGAATGTGGCCAAATGCAAGCTGCCTTAAAAAAAAACCCAAACAAATAATACCACCTGCGAAATCTATAAAAAAAAATGCTTATAAAATGCGAGTCATGGTTTGGGAATTATTTGGGAACTTCAACAACTAAAATAACAACATCCTGACCAGACAGCTCCATAGCTTTTACAGTACTGATTAGCAGTGTTGCTTTTCTCTCAAAAACTATTTTTACCCTATTCATCTCCCTTAATAAGCAAAAGAAAATAAATAATCCAAACCAGGATAACACAAGAAAATATCACCAACAAAAATAGACATAAATCAGAATACCAGGTGGCATTTGGATATTTTGAAGTATTTCTCAAGCTATATTTCAAGCACAGTAGCAAATTACCAATTAAAATAAATAACTAAGCAGCCAACAGATTCTAGAGATCTATAATGCTGTTTATCACAACAATACACCCATTTACCAGTGTTTAGCAGACAATCACTAATAGATTTCACATACCAACACCAAAGGACATATAATGTTCAGAGAACACGTATAACAGAAAAGAATAGTAAAGCAACCACTCAATATCCTGAAAGTACTTAGCCAAAATAAAAATCATCATCTCCAGCAGAATACTCCAGATTACTGTCTGTCTTTTAAGTATGGCAGGAAATTTCAGTTATGTTCACACTAAGTCATCACATTCCACTGACTTCAACAAACTCATTGGCATTCTTGTTTTTTAATTGAGACATCAAATAAATCAAAATAGATTTTAACACCAAGTAACAAGGTAGTATCTAGAGGAAGACCGACATGTAATGGGCAGCTGTCATTCAACTGGGTATTTTGTAGGACAGTTTCAAACATCTTTATTAAAATCACAGAAAGCTAAACTGCTTCTCAAAAAGAGAAAATACCCTGTTCAGGAAACAACCAACCTTTGCACAGGCATTTGTCAGGTCAGTAACCCTACACACTTGAAACCCCACAGCTGAAGCTTGTCTTTTGTCACTTAGTTAAGTAACACTGTATTCCACAAAACAAATACAAGGAAATGAGAAAACAAGTAAATATTTACTCACCAGCCTTCTCTTTCTCTGAAATAACTGGCATAGCCTGAAAGAAAAAAATAAACGATACCACTATTAAAGAAAAAAATAAGAATATTAGGGAAACATTATAAAATCTTAAAGTAGATTATATGAGTGTCCTGAAGGTCTGGAAAGAACTTAATTAAGGACTCTGGAGAGAAACATACAGTTCACATTTCAGTGGCTTATAATCTACTATGAAACCAATTAATGTTTAAAAAAAAAAAAAGGACTATAAGAGAAGGGAGGAGATGGAGTTAATTAGATATTCCAATGATAGCATTTTGAAATAATCATCCTAGAATACATGCCCACAAAATTCCACTGGGAAATTACTAAATTCTGAAGGAATAAAGACAAAAACTGAGCGGCTGAAGATGAGACTAAAATCAAAAATGTTCCTTCTGCAGAACTCAAATAGAGTTCTGCCATCAACTCGATATAGTTACAACTTGGGCTCAAAATACATGTTGTCCTATAACATACCAATTTCTTACTTTTTATATAATTTTCTAGAGACAAGTAACAGAATTGTTTTCATACGGGCTGTAATTGTTTTTGCACTTGAATTTTTTTTTTAAATGGACGTAAAAATTTTTCATATTTTATTTCAAACTAATGCAGCACAAATTTCTGAGTGTATTTTTCCTAAAATAAGTAGGTTACAGGTTGAACAAATAGTAAAATGAAATTAATATGGCACACATATAAACAGAATGAAAGGATGTGCAGGTATAATAAAGGTAAGAAGGATGGAGAAGTCAGATTTGGTATGCAATGTATACAGAACTGTCATGTGAATTAAGGTATCGTTTTTGCATTCTTTTCACTCTAATCAGTCTACCCCTTGCTCAGCAGATTTTCCTGCTGCAGATTTCACAGAAAAAAGAAGGGGAGCCGGGGACAGAAATCACAGAAGAGTTTCAGACTTTACACAGAGTTCCTGAAGTAGACTTTGAAAAATTCATTTCAGGATTTGATTTGTCATGCTGTATAAAATAGTATTTTTTAGCATTCCCCGAATGGTATTTTCTACAAAATTTCAAATAACATATGTTGTCTAAGACATGTTCTAAGAAATACCTTACAGATTGGTAATAGCCATAAGAGTCCTTTTGTAATCCTTTCTGTTCTACTTGTATTCTGACTAGTTAAATATCTATTGCTTGAGTTTGACATTCAAAAATGTCATACCATCAGGCTAATACTATTCAAAACAACAGGCCCTTGCTTGAAAAACATTTCCCTCAGTTTGTACAAACATATTATTTGTTTGGAAGGAACATCCTTTTGTTCCAGTAAGGCAATGAAGTTAATACAATTAACTCCCATAGACTGAAGAAAGTTAACACGCCAAAGAAACAAAATCACAAAATTAATCAAGATAGCAGTTGCAAAGAAAGAAAAAGTGTATCATGTATAGATTTTTTAAAAATAATTTTAGACATAGAAATTTGAAAAACCATATATAATCTTCTTTCCCAGACCTAAGTATTTACACCAGCTAAGAAAGATAAGAAAAGAAAGAAAACCTCAGATTCACTATTATCATTTGTCCAAGAATGAAATTTTGAAAGAGAAAACTTTGTAAAGAAGAGAAAGTGAGAAACAAGCAAACAAACGGGAAAAGAAAACCAAACAGAAGAAGAAAAAAGAATGAGGGAACATTAGTGTAATCAAATGGGACAGCTGGACAGAAGAAAGAAAGGAGACAGGTTATCATCACATTTAATGTTAGTCTTTGCTAGCTATAAAAAAAACACCCAAAGAAGGCATGATGGCTTCCTTTAAGAAAAGCTTAGAAGACAACATTGAGCTGACTGGAGATGTGGCAACAAACTGTCAACATCATCATAAGCTGTATCATGGAAAAGAGACAACAGTTTGGTGGGGACAGCCTTTTTAAGGTCTCAAATGCAAGGCCAAGATGAACAGTGAACAGCTGTGATTCAGTGATCTAGGGGGAAGCAGTTACAGGACTCAATGGGGATATGATGGAGTGAAAAGTACAGAAGATAATTTCTCTGGTGGCTTTATGGCAGACTTAAATGGATTTTAATCATATTCTCTGTAACTGCAATGTGAGTCACTGGTAGTGCCTTTGACCTGAATGAACACTTCTGAATCAGCTCCCTTCATTATTCACAGCAGCATGCAGATTTTGTTTTTTATATCAGATTTTAAATCATTGTTAATCTTGCCATTTCTCAGTTTATGTTATTTCCTGGAAATATATAATATTTCTAATTCACGATCACTAAAACGTGTTGATTTAGAACCAAACATATTTTTTTAGTAAAGCTGTTAGATGCTAGCCCTAAAGGTTGTTAGAGTTGTTTAGCGGGTTTAGCCCAGGTAAAAAGCTGTAGCTGGAAACACAAAGAACCATAATGCCTCAGGGCAGATGTGTAAGTCACAAAATTAGTACTTCTGTTAACTAGGATGAAGAAGCACTATAAGTTCCAGACAACATAGAGTGAGGTTTGGAGATAAAATTACTTGGTATGTTCCTGTGACAATCTTGCAGCAATTTATTAAGATTGATGCTAGAGAGACCAATGAAGGTAATATAATCTACTGAAAGTAAGAATTCTAATATCAAGTCAGGTGCATGGAAAAAAAATTGCTACTAAAGTATTCAGATAAAGAAACAAATTCAAAATGATAGCTCCACAAATTATACAAGGTCTCCTAGAATAATTAGGAGAAGGATTTCATATAGTGGTGACTACCTGCCACCATCGTTTCTCTCTTCCCCAGGTCCTCCATAGTGCATTATGTAAAGACAGACTTTTTTTTTATTGCTTCACTTTTCTTCCTGATACCAGACTTAGCCCACTTCTTCAGCAAGACATGGTACCATTTCTGGTACTCTTAAAATTAGAAGAATTCATTTTCTCTGATTTGGTCTTACTGATTAACTGCACAAGAAAAACGTATAATATTTTCCAGGAATAAAATATTTTCTCAAATTCATGTGAATCCAAGTTAAAAAAAAAGAAAAAAGAAATTATCTCTAATGAAAGTAAAATCTTTATAACAGAATACAAAGTATATTTTTCCAAAGAATATCAGTATCCTTCTTATTATAAAGACTGCAACATTAATATTTGACTCAGAACATGATACTATGGCATATTTACAAATCCTGAATCCATTATAACAGTTATGAAAAAATAATATATAAACAAGCAGGTCTTACTCATTAATTACAATTTAAAGAAAGAGAACTTGTATGTATATATCATATTTTTAGTCAAAGGTTTAGATTTGCTTAGTTTACAGAAAAATTATAAATCTCCCTATTTCATTAAAATATATAGTAAATGTAAAGTCCCTGATTAAAAAAACTTAACTAAACCAAAAAACATCCCCCAAAAACTACCCTCTTGATCCACAAAGTACAAAGACATCTTGGACGATACTTTCAAATATGTCTGCTTCCTAAATAGGGTGTAATTCTGCTGAATCAGGATGTAAAATGAGCTAAAAATTCTGTCAGAATGCTCTATTGCTGCCTAAAAGCCCAGAAAAAAAATCCTAAATGAAGGTAACATTTCTTGAAAATTTAAGATAAAGTAAACCACGAGCGAATCTTCAACACGATCTCAGCCTACTATTGGTTTAGTTTTTTGTTAATACAGCTACACATACTGCATACATGCTGCCCAGTGGGAAAACATGATTGTTACTTATGAGAAATGCTCTCATCTCCAGTACAGTTTTGAATTCACTGGAGACCTCCTTCCAACGAGTTCCATATGTTCCAAATGAATTGCATTCCCAGGAAGTGATTTAACATTTCTGGCAATGGAGCAATTAAACCGGATTTTCCTGCTTGGCCAGATGGGTTCACTGTAACTTCACATTATTTCTCACCCTCCTCACAGAACTAAAGTACTGGACTAACAATTTCCACATGATTGGGTCACATGTATTATATATATATATATAAAAAGAAGCAGGCACACGCCCTTTTTGCAACCCCTTCAAAGATTTCAGCTAACACCTTCCCTCAAATTTGGGCTCATCTCTATATTTTTAGTAGTAAGTGGTCTTTGGCACAGAAAACAAAAACCCAAAGGAAATCCCTCTAGACAGGTAACCTAACATGACTTGCCTATCAGATCATTGCTGAAATATACTCGGGATTTTCTTTTAAATTAGAGAATGTTATTTTTAACCAATGAAAATCTTACTTTAAATGTCATATTGAAAATTTTTGTCTGCATCCTTAATGTATTGCTACTGATTACCTCTAAAAGTATTATGCATGCAAATATGATTGTAAAGTGAATGTAAAATACTATATTGGACATTTTTCTTTAAAGTTGCAGTTACTTTGCTCAGATAGAAATCATTGGCAGTAACACTGGGTTAAATAACCATTCCTTTGAATTTCATTGGAAGTTAGGTGGATAAGCTGTTATCTAGCAAGAAAGAAAATGGTGGAAAATTCTGATAAATCAAAACTTAATATAAAATTTTTGCACAAAAAAAGTTTTGTTTGACCAAACTGATAATATCTACTTTTTTCTAAGCTTTTAAGAATACTTTAACAAGAAAGAAAAGTAAATACGTAAAATATCCCATAATTTCAAATGGCAACCACTCATTTTGGGCATGTGAGGTTCTTCTCTATGAAAAGGGGAAAGAAAGAATGCCTCCTCGATCCCCAAATTAGCTTCCTTCCATTACAGAGTCAAAATTCACATATTTCGTTCTTTAAGCTGCGCTAAAAAAAATTAGCACTGTAGCTTTCCTAATTGGAAGTGGCAGAGTCAGTAAATGTGTGCAGTGTCTCAGTGCTGAAAGGAGGAGGCATTATCTACAAAGAAGCCATAGTCCATTTGGGAGCAGCGGTGAGAGGATGCTGAGCTGCAAGACTGCCATTGGAAAATAGCTGAGGCACATCCAGTCTGACCTGAGCACACTTGGGTCTCTCTTAACTCTAGTGCAAAGCTATATATTTTTAATATTGCTTCCAAACCTGCAGAAAAAGCTATTTTAAATAAAATTAAACTCGCTATCTTTTTGTTTCCTTGCACTCACAAAACATGAACAGCTCTATCACAGAATGGTAGGTGTTGGAATCTCATCCAACCGCCCCCCGGTCAAAGCAGTGTCACCTAGAGCAGGCTGGACAGGAACATATCCAGGTGAGTTTTGGATAATTCCAGAGACGGAGACTCCACAACCTCTCTGGGCAGCCGGTTCCAGTGCTCTGGCACCCTCAAAGTCAAGAAGTTTTTCCTCATGTTGGGATGGAATTTCCTGTGTTCCAGTTTGTGCCCATTGTCCTGTCAGTGGGCACCACTGAGAAGAGTCTAGTGCCATTCTCTTGACACCCGCCCTTTAGATACTGATAAGCACTGATGAGATCCCTTGTCAGCCTTCTTCAGACTAAACAGACACAGGTCTCTCAGCCTTTCCTCATACACAACTGACTCTTCTGTAAAGGGCTACAACAGATGGCAAAGGTTTGTATAAATGAGCAAAGTTACTCTAGAGGAGCATATAACATACAGTTTCTGAAATAAGGATCTAGTGACAACTATTTAGCTTTGTAGTATCTGATAAACCAATTGGAGTGAGTCTATATTTCAATTTTGCAAACAAGATACACTTTCCCCCCAGAATAATACTTCTGGGTGGGTTTGGTTTGGGTTTTTTTTTTTTATTATTATAGAAATAAAGTGCATTTGGCATTACCTGAATCACACTTTCAGTGCTGCCATACAACCACGATGGATATTCTACAAAGCCCTTCCATCATAGAAGGCTGTTAGCTATTCAGCCTTTTGCAGATACAGACACGCTGGGAAATTCCCTTGCTCATGATCTAGTACATCTTGATTTGCAGGCATTTCTGTAATTTTGTCTGTGCAGATAATATCTCTTACTGTCCAGGGTGAAGGAAAAGCTCCAGGAGAAACATTAGCATTCTGGGATTTGACTAGAAAGGGAAAATCTGGCCTTCATCATAATTATGAGCAGGTGACTCACAATCGCAGAGCACAAGCTGTTATAAACCCCCTATCTTATTTTTGGAAGTGCTTTTATGGTCATCACTTTTTATTCCTGTGTTACAAAATCATGTTCTAAATTCTCAACTTAGTGGATACTTCGTTTATGCAAAACAACGTAAGTAAGAATTGTGTTTTTCACTGAAATGGTTTGCTATAAGACCAAATCCATGTTCCCATTCTAAAAAACTGGAAGCTTTATATCGCATTAGGAGTGGAAAAGAGACGAACCTCCAAAGCTTGCAAACATAAAAATGAATGTTAAATTTAGCATTTAAATTGGATCATTGATTTTTAGGACCAGAAACAAATATGTAGATAGGAATATACGTCTGTCATCTTCTTTCTACTTCTTTTATAATCAAACAATCAAAACACACAAAAGTCTAAAATCCTCTAAAGAAGAGTGATCTACTGAGCTTCTGGCAAGAAGGGAAGGAGATAATATCAACAGAATATACAATTACTGAGGAAGGACTAATGAACTGAATGACAGAGAACTCTCTATTCAACTAAACAAGAGCAATCTTGTACCTGAAAACTGAGGTCAACAAGACTCAAACAAAAAAAAAATTTTAAGTATCATGTAATTTCTCAAACAGCGTCTGTTCATCTGGAATCTTTAAATAGACATTTTATTTTATTTAGAAGGCATGCTCCAGTTTTCTTAATTTGGATAAGTAGTAGTTAAAATTAACTGGGTTATTTTACAGGAAAAAAAAATAAAAATCCACTATCATTCAGATGGTTTGAAATTAGGGAAACACTGCAGTCTATAACCAAAAAAATTCCTCAGTTATACCCTCTTTACAACACAATATTGAATAAATATCTCTATGAGAAAATTTTCATTTTTTGAAACCAAAGCCTTTCATATTAATGAATCAGATGAAGAGAATATGCATGTAGAAAACTCTTTTGGAAATAGTAATTAATTTAAAGTAGCACAGTCTTTTGGTATTTGCATTGAACTAAAATCATAGCAATAATGTAGAAGAAAAACCAAGAATCACTAGTTTATAATTCAGAACTATTTACAAAACATTATTTATTAAACTTGTAAATTTTTAAAGTAAGTTTTCAATTAACCACAATTTTTACAATTTTGATATTTTCTTTTTAACTGGACAAGGAAAGAGGAAAAGCAAACCCATCAACTGTTAGCACTGATCAGCTTTAGAAGGGGAATTTAGCAAGGTCTTTCTTCTTTGTGGTCTTTCATTATACTAAAGATTGCAATTACTAGAAGTAGAGCAGAAGGCAATTAAAATCCACCCAGCAGTAAAGCTGCATCAATTAACTCAATTTTAAAAAGGAATTAATGTCACATTCAGAGGTCTCTGACTAAATTTATGAGAACGCTATGGATTTAGTTCTAGTGGAAGTACAAAGCTGTATGCTTGCCTGCGTACGTTCTCCTCCGGTCAGTTGTATGCCTCTCCCCAGCTACTTTGTTTTCTGACTAGATATTTCTGTTTGCTTGAGCCTCTTTATGCCACCGAGGTCATGCACAGAGACCCCTTCTAGTTAGCACTGGATGGTTGGCAGTTCTCCTTCCACAAGGCACTTGCCAAGAGCCTGCACTTGGGGTGGTCTGGTAACTTCATGTGTCTTCGTCATTCAGCTGGCAGAGTGTGACTCTTGCTGGATTGGAAGTGCAAAACAAAGATGCAGGATAACTGTCCTGTGCTATGTTTGGTGTTATTATAGATTTTTCCATAGATTAGGGTAAGCTCCCAGTGCTCTAAAGTCTGTCAGGACCACATACAGCTGGTTTATGTGACAGATAAGGCAACAGCCTGTACACGACTTGTCCAGACCACTAAGTAGAATTTGGCCATAACATAGAATTAATTAATTCCTTTTCTCTTTAGGGATGCTAAAGTCTTCAGGGCAGTTAGATGCAAGTTCCCAAGTACCATGAGAGTTACATCACGTATTTCCTGAAACATACCTATGATTTTTTTTTTTTTTAAATTAGCAGCTTATTTGCATATCAGGGCTTAACTTTGAATAAAAAAAAATAAATGTGAGAAATAAACTTGGGTTTGATGCTTCCCAGGAGTTGTCCAGATAAAGAACTGTGTTTCCACTTGAACTGCTCTTTAATTATTGCAGTGGACATAGAGTACTTGAATGAGAGTTCAGTTAAATTTTAGTTTAATGTTAAGGAACATTTATACAGCTTTTGGTAATAACAAAATCTGTGCTTCCTCCAGTTTCACCAAACATATGTATCTCTTCCCTAAAGAAAGCATAGCTTTAATGTTAACACCAAAGCTGAGATGTGACACACTACCTCTAGAACTGGAGCAGCCCCAAGAGTGTTCATGCTTTTCATCAATCACCAGAGGTTCTATTAGGGTTCATTTACACATAGAGAGCTTTTTCCCAAGCTCAGAAGTAATTTGTTTAGCTAATGTTTATCTTATAAAACCTTTTACAATAACAAACGCATCAATAAACCCTGAAACATTGGCAAAGCTGAACTACTTGGGAACCAGAGGGCACCCAGCTCTATAAGGCAGCAGTAAAAGATAATTAAAGTCTCATGTTTCCCATTTGTTTCAACATCATGTAATGTCTACAAATGTGATTTTGCTTTAAAGTCCTTAAATGTGGAGAGTGCTTCTACACGGCTGACAGGAATCCCCAGTGATTTCAGTCTTTTCTCATCTCTTTATATATAAAACTTACAACCTTAGAATAAGTCCATGTATATACATGTAAATAAAAAATTCTTTCAGTCACGTGATGATAGAAACTAAAATTTGTTCCATGGTGACTAAATTACCAAATACCTTTGAGCACTTGCAGAGTAAAAAGGGAAATTAAAAGCCACAGAATCATTCGTATCTTTCCCTATCCACCTCAAAGAAAACAAAGGAGCTTTTTGCCCTTCATCCCAAGAACATCAAGTCACTGTTACTAATTATAAAGGGCACAGACAAGAAAATCATGTAGCTCTTCTCAATGCTGTAAGTGCCAGTCGATCATATTGCAGAAGCTGCATGTTCATGAGCTAACTGAGAAAAGGTTGGCAATACAAATCATCAAATATGTAAATGAGCAACCTGATTCTAATGATCTTTCTGGTGACTCAGCCCAAATCCAATGGTTAATTGCTATCTATGTTTTTGAATTCCACCAATGTTAGTCTCCTGGATTCGGATCTCACAGAGGTTAGCAGCAACTCCAATAAAATAATATTGGAGTTTCTTGAATATTATATATATAAAGGATTGCTACTTATGCTAGTTGAGGACGACCTCACTGTGTTCAGCTTTATGTTCTGAAAAAGAAAATCAGGTGTAGTGCATTGCAGCAACTTATTGACACCTACTAGGAGGGCAGCAATTATTGACAGCTGCTCACACTCTCATGCTGTGACACTTTGCTCTCTTGGATCTCTACAGGTAACCCCAGCTGGTTACTCTTCCCCTTATCAGCAGCAGGCTGCTGCAGCTGTTTAGAGTCCTTTCTCTCTCAAAATAAAAAAGCAAACCCCAAGAAACTAATTTTTAAAACATGTTACGTATGTTTTGGCACAAATCTTTATGTTCACAGTCTCACATTAATTCAGTCACTGTGATATTACATCCGTTGGACCAGGTGGGAAAGGATCAAAAGCAGATCCCCGGATGGCTCTTGATCTTGAGCTTTATCCAGGCATAGAAGAATAAGGTGCTACAAAACCCAGATCTCTTCTATGATCATGAAAACCTTACTTTCTGCAGAATATCATAAAACAACATAGAAGCTGAAGAGTGAGATAAGAGCAATATTGATAATGAGATGATAGAGAGAGAAGGGAGGTAGCAGGCCAGATAGAATCAGTGACAGGCTTAGGAGAATCAGTGGGATGTTATTGTTGAAAAAAGCGCATCTGATTTGGAAGGTAGCAGGACTGATCACGGGACAGTAAGTGCCAATTTTCAGTAAATTAACACTAAGTCAGCTAGATGTGATAATTACCATGTTTCTGGTTGGTTTACTAAAATATAAAGCAAAATAGATTAACATAAACCACCCTATTTGCTTTCAGAAGGAGAAGACAAATTGCAAGGAGTAGAAGCACACACCAAGAGTGTAGCTGTGTCTTGGGTAGGAGGAGTGGGTAAAAAGAAGAGGAATAAACACTAACATATACCACCTGGATCTGGTTTGCTTATTTGTCTGCATTCTTGGAATCTGTTTGTTTATTCTCCAACATATACAGGTAGGGATTACAACCTTAAAAAAGACCAAACACCAGTATTGTGACCTTACTAAATTAGTATTTCTCCTGGTCATCCAAGAGAAAGAGAGAAAATGAAATGAGTTCTTTCAAATATTCTCTGCATATGTACTGTTCTAACCTTTAAACACTTGTCAAAGTTGTGGGTGACATATAGGGACAATAAAACAAAAAGATGTCTTTGGGGTGAAAAATTAAGAAAACCTGGTTTTCAGTTCATTGAAAAACTTCAGTTTCTTTCAAGATAATTGATTTTAAAAGAAAAAGTAGGAAAGATGAAAAGATTTACTTATATGAAAACAATTAGTTTTTTTTTCCCCAAAGACAGAAAAAAGAAGTATAAAAATGTGTAACAAGAAAAAAATGAGAAGTTTCTTTATCACTGGGAAAAGGAACAGGAGCTTTATCTCCTAAAAGGGCCCAGGGAAATGATGCAAAGTAGCTTTATAAATCCAAATATAACAGATTCTCTGGAAGTTCTAAAAAATACCCCAAGCCCTTAAAAAACCTCTTTGGGAAACAAAACATTCATCTGCACAGCTGTTTTATGCTAAAATATTTGTAACCAAACCCCCCTTTTTCGTTTGAGAAAAAAAACACCAACTATAACCATTTCTACTTTACTATCTAAACTGAGTGTCAAACTTCCTTTGTTCATATAACCAAAAGCTTGGGTCCTCTAGTCCAGTTGATAAACCAGAAAAGGACATATTTCATCTGCCAGAGTTTCCTCAGCTGGAAGCATTACCAGTAAGAGCATTACTCCAGGTCTGTGATACGACCAATTCCTATTACATTTCTTTTGTTTAACTCAGCAATGCCTGTGCTAACATTTCATAGTACATACCTACACAGAGAGACACCGGTGCAGACAACACACTTGCTATACCTCTTCCATCTCTTGTGCAGCAATTCCATATTATTTCCCAGATTTACTATCTGTCAAGCAAGGACCTTTGATACCATAAAAATCCAGAAGCCAATAGAAGCACTCATACATCTGGAAAGTTTCTCTCATGCTGCTGATGTATTTTAAAAGCCTGGGAGGAAGGAGGGGTGTTTTGCAATTGTCTGCAGGTGACTCTTGTTTCCATTCACCACATTAAGACTCAGCCATAAACACTGCAGGTTAAAGTTAAGATGAGCTTACTGCATGTTTAAGATGACAGGCTAGTTATTGCTTTTCTTAAAGCTAAGGCCACTGGGGATAGTTGCGGTCTGGTATTAGAACAAGAGTACTAGTTGGACAATCTTTGTGCCAATTATAAATAGTACATTTTTCTCATCTTTAAAATATAAATAATAATGCTTTACCATTAAATGGGATGTTTGGGGGCTTTCAAGTGCCTAGAAAAAAAATTCTGCAAAGTATTCTGATTGTTCTGTGGTAGACTTTTTCTAAGCATTGTATCTAACAGGGTAATATATTGCAAGATTAACACATAACAAATCAATTAATCTTACCTTGTAAACATATACACATTTTTTTCTTACAATTGCTAATTTGTTTTTTCTGTAAATCATCTGGCATGCTATGCATTTCTGTCATTTGCATTCTGATATCAAAATATTTTCCAGTAAGAAGTTCCATATGTTAGTCCATTTGTTTCTAAGATTTTGATTGTTAGAATCAGTGGGTGTTTTAGGAGAGACAACTCCTTCCATAATAAAAATGACACTGTATTTTTTATCTTAATTAACATGTATAATAATTTTCTATTCAAACAATGGCTAACCATAGCTGATGAAGAATATGCTCAGTCTGAAAACCTTTGTTTTATAAACTCCTTTTATAGAACACTTAAAAGTTGAAGATAGTCAATATTGCCATTTATTTATCTAACATACATTCCATTATTATTTTCTGTAGATGATATATTTCTAATTCATGGAAAAAAGAAATCTACTGATACAGAACACAATTCTGCTAAAGGCAGTAGAAACTTTGCCAATTACTCTAGTAAGTGAAGCATCAAGTTGACGCTGCTTGACTAATAATCTCCCTGTCTATTCTGTGTCCCTTTCCTCGTTAAAGGCATCGTTCTCTGTATGCCTATATAGATATGCATAAAAGATAATAAAATCTACTATTAAAAGGCAGGTTTTATATCAAACCCTTTACTAATTGCTGTATTTCCTATGAAGACAGACATTTTAAGATCACTCCTTTTCTAGAAGCTCTAAAATTGGTCCTCTTTCAGGATCACTTTATTTATTTATTTTGTTCTGCATTTTATTTTTGGTTTCTGCAGGCACTAAGCAAAGAAGCAGCTTATTGACGTCTGTGTTCCCACGCTATTCCCATGTAAATCTCACTTGGGCTTGCAGACAGATGCACTGCACATCCTGAGAGTAGTAAGTGGGTCCAGTTCTGTGAAGTGCTGGACATTTTCTGTATTTCCCCAGGATCATGCCCTAATAGTACAGTTTCTTTCTGAATTGTTCCAACTTTCCCAAACTTAGTGTGGCATATTACAAAAACGCAGTTCACAGTTTCTAAGCTTTCAGAACTTTCCAGAGGGAAACAGGACACAAGAGTCCAAGAACACTCTTGGCTTTTATACCAATACCAATCCCCTGAGAAGCATTTGAATTATTTTGTATTTTTGTTAAGAAGGACTATTACAAATATGAAATATTTTCTGCAAAAACACTTTTGACTGAATCTTATGTTCACACTCAACCCTCCTAGAACCAATATTTCACAAGAATTTAAAAATATTCCTGATCATTAATGATAGTGCAAAGAACTCTAGAAAGCCAAAAATCTTATTTCACAACATGAAAAGAGTAGGTGTTTTTTTGAAAGTAGATAGTCTGCAGACTGGCAGAGTAGATTTCTGACAAAATAGCTGCATTTCATATGAAAAAGATTTTGTAAAAAAACATTATACGGGTAGGTTAAATACAAAAGTTTAAATCCAACCACATTAGTCCCTGGTTTTGTACGCAAATTTAAATCACAGTTTCCACAGGAAGGGTACATGCTTTTTTATAAAAAAAGGATTTCTTTCTTGTGTCTTGGCAGCAAATAAGCATAAATATGACTTGGTGAAAATAAAACACCCAACCAACAAACAAAACAACAGCACTGTACCAATCCTTCTACCAGTGCCTGTTTTTCATTGGAAAGAATAGAAGAATGAAGTACCCTTGGCCACCCATGTACTTTAGACCTTCTAAGCTCAATGTTTGTACACTGAACTCGATGAGAAAGGAACAGTCTGTATATGAAGGAAGTTGCAAAAATTTGCTATGTCTCTCAAGACAGAAGTATAGAATGAAATTTCTATTTTACATTTGCCTGTGTTTTGATTTAAGAATAAATGTAGTGATAGCAGTAGAGGGTACTCATCAGCTTGCAGCTGCTGAAAGAGAAATACTGTACTAGTTAGTACCAAAAAGAGTGAGAGAAAGAAATAAACCAACCTGCTGATAAATTACTTCAATTCTTTTCAGTCTGCTATCTTTATGCTCATTTCTCCATTATTTTGTACTTCTAGTCTAGTCAAAACCTAGACCCTTCTGAGTGGCTTATCATAGGCAGAGGTGAGGATCTGGTGGGCTAGGGGCTATTTAGAGAAGCTGGATGTATTCCAATCCATGAGGCTTAATGAAGTCTACCCAAGCATGCTGAAAGAGATGTGATTGCAGGGCCAATTAACATCTGTGAAAAATCATGACAACTGTGGGGTGTCCCTGATGGCTGGAGAAAGATTTACATCCATCTTCATAAAAGGCAAAGAGGCAACGATGTCAGTCCATCCAGGTAAAGATCATGGAGTACATTTTGGAATCCATTTCCAAAACCATGAGTGACAGGAAGGCAATCAGGAACAATCAGCATCAACTTACCAAGAGCAAATCATCCTTGACCAACCTTGCCTTCCAAGATGTAATCACTGGCTATGTGGACAAGGAGAGACCAGTGAATATAATATACCTTAACTTTAGTAAACTTTATACATTGTCTCCCAAACAGTCTCATTTGGAAGCTGAGAAAGTATGAGTTGGAAGAGCAAACAGAGAGATGGGTTTATAACTGGTGGGCCTGACATTCAAAACTCTCAAACCATTAAAACTGACATTTTCAGCTAGGGTATGTAGTTCAAAACCAGCTTATCTCCACGATTTTTTTTAGAATGGGGACAGAACTCGTTTGTTCTGAGTTCCTAATGGTGTCTGGATACAACTTTAAGATGTAGGACAAGATAATGCCAAATGTTGCTGAACACAGAAGAGCAGCTCCACACTCAGTCTGAGGAAAACATGAAATTCTGCAAAAACTAGAATCAGTGAGATTTCAGGGAGTCCCCAAAATAACAAAAGATTGGGATGCTGGCACGCAGGGAACTTGCGGAAGCTGAAAAAGCATCTTGTATGTGTACTGAGCTTGGTTTATAGAAGTACAAAGTGTAAGAACTTGTGAAGGAACCAAAGAAAGGCATAGATTCAAACTTGAAATCTAAGCAGGAAAAAGATGTCGGCTTAAAGCATTAATGCTGCAGATTTACAACAGATTGTCTTGAAGTACTTTCCATGGACATCAAGAAAACAAATAATGGCAGCAGAAAGAGATGGTGTTGCCATAAGTAGTAATAAGAAATATTCATGAGTTTCCAAGCAGTCTGAGCAAACTCAATTGATGTTTGTGAGAATGGGACAGCATTTACAAGCGCACACAGCTGCAAAGCTACATTTGAACAGGACTAAATGGTCCAGACTTTCAGCTTAATGAACATCACACAAAATACCATGTATTTCAGCACTTGCTCTCCTGCTTGTTATATGTCTTATGAAGCCTGAATATTCCTAATTGACTCACAGTAACCCTGTGCATCCTGAAATACTGGCACCAGCAGCATCCATTTACCTGGGTCTAGAGAAACCCAAAACTTGTTTGTGTATGCGTAGGAACAAGGCTGGCACATGAACAAATGCACTGCAGCAAGTTTCCTAATATTTTTTTTTTTTCTATGCTGAAAATTCCACAAGTAAGTTATTAGGAAGGTGAGGCTAAGAAAAATATGTAGCAAGAGATTGCTTTAGTATTTCATTACGATAGAGTGCACTTGCAGATAGCCTCTATCCTCAAGAACTCTGGTTTCTCATATGAAACTATATAAAAGATGCTGTAGCTACAGGTTTCTGGCTGCCATTGAAAAACAGAGTGTTTTGATAACAGTTAAATTATGTTGATACCATCACTAATTACAAAGTACTGAAAATTATTACCCACTCCTATTCCTATTTCTTTTGCAAGTTGTTTAACATACTTAAGTATTCTAGGAGTTAAAGAATTCCAATAACAGAATTATCTTTTCTCCTAAGTTTTCTTTTTTGGGTTTTGTCCTTTGGTTTTTTTTATAAAACAGCTCAAAATTTCCATCTGAGTATTTTCAGCTTTTATGAGCCTGGATCCAACATCACAGAAATTGCATGAAACAAAATAGAACAGAGCAGCCAGCCTGATCTCTGTGTCTTATAGGCAATTATCTATCATTCAG
Source organism: Tringa tobata (assembly GCA_033628505.1). Taxonomy (NCBI): domain Eukaryota; kingdom Metazoa; phylum Chordata; class Aves; order Charadriiformes; family Scolopacidae; genus Tringa; species Tringa tobata. Next base: position 4,233,366 of record JAHREE010000278.1, on the reverse strand, counting down.
TTAAAATAAGTAATCTTCAGGAGACCAAAATGTTCTGGAGAGATTCAGGCTGTAGGTTGTAAGTATTTGGCAGTAAATTAATTTAGTAAATTAACTTATACAACCCAGGTAGGAAAAAAAAAGGCATATTTTGTTTAGGACATTATGATGAGGGGGAAAAAAAAATCAGTATTTCTTCTAGTTGTGCCTTGAAGTTGTGCTCTGGAATATTGGTTTAGTACAGAGACTATATGCTAAACAGGAGAGAAGAGAGTATCCATAACATCAGTGGTCCTCTCTGCACTGTATCCTATCTCTATTTGTCATGAATACTTCAGAGAAAAATATAGCTGGTCCTTGTCTTGTGAATACCCCTGACCAGCCATGGATAATTATCCTGTTCCTATGCCTAGAGGTGGCGAAATCAAGTGTGAGGTTTTATTTCAGTTCTTATTTTGCTGAAAAACTAAAGCAAGAAAGTTGCAGGCACAATGATTCAGGAAAAATCTTGATCTTCCCATAATCTAGGAAAGATCTAGGGTTGTGCACAGGAACTACTGGAAAAAGAGAGACCTCTGCAACCATGTCACACCTTTCCAAAGAGAAGCAGGAAGGATGGATTCAACCTTGTTACATAGACGTGAAGCTGATTTGTTTTAAAGACTTAAAATTGTTCCAATCTGTGACCTTTTCTAATAAACTGTATCAACAGTTAACTACCCTTTTGCTATGAAAGTGAATGTTATTGCAAGGTTGAACTTCAGTTGCGTTCTGTTGCAAATGAATCTTCTTACGCCTTTGCTGGCAAGACTTAAAAGCCATCCACTCTCAGATATCTTTTCCACATTCCTACATACAGTTATCAAACCACTCACTATCCTTTGGACTGATTCCTCAGTGCTTACCAGGAACTGAAGATATGATATGCTATAAAAGTATTCACTTCTCTTGAAGTGACAAAATTAACCCCAATTCCATGTGTGAGTACTTATTTAATTTGAGTTACCCGTGGATAGATGAACTTTTCCAGGAGTAATCACTGTGCATGATCCCCTGTAAAACCCTGAACACTGCTACAGCTCCACCACAGGAATTTTGTAATTAAGAGCAATAGATGAGAAGCCTTCCTCGACTTTGGCAAACACTGAACTGTGTCCTAGATCACTAAAGGCTGTCTTTTTCCCTGATCTTTTCTGACTTCAAATGCTAAGGTAACTGATGTTGCTATGGCCAATTCGGTCTCACCTTCATTAGATGCTTTATTTGCCCAGTCAGTTTTACAAACTGCTACTGGAATAGAATTTGAGAGAGTTGGTATACCTGGGAACCAACCAAATGTACACCTTTAAATAAGAGTCATGTCATGCCCATGTCATGTTGTATCTCCTGGGGGAAGGAGGTGGAACTCTTGAGCTGCCTCATGCTCAGCGAGCTGTCTGTCACCTAGCTCACAAACCCAACGGTAAGACAAACTCTGCGTCCTGCTGCCAGCTGTAGAAAGCAGTCAGAAAATAATTATCCTCCACTCCTCCCCAAGTAGTAAGAATAGATCAGAAGGGTATAAGCATTTGGATTTATGCTGTAGTGTTTAGTTAGAGGAGCCACCTAAAAAAGAAATATTGAACCTTTGTTTAAAATGTCATCCAACGTGATGCAGCCTACGATAACCAAAGTATTTGTTATTCAACTCAGTACTGTAATGCTCGAAAATAATTTTCCTAAAGTAACTTAAGAATTTATTACATGTAATTGTTTAATCTGTGTTATGTAGGTTTCGTAATGAACAACTTACTACCTATACAAGAAATTACCAAAATCTTCAAAAATTAATTTATTCTGAAATAAAATAGTCAGTAGAGCAAGAATACTAGAAAGAAATGTCCTGTTAGCCTCACCCATTTTGATGAATTCATCCTGTAGGTGAAGAACACAGCTCCTTAACACCGTGGGATCAGTACATTTTTAATGAACACCTGATTGGGCCAAGACTTGGAAGAGTCCCAGGCGGAACCGGTAGAATTTTCCTCATGTACTGCCTTCCAATGGAAGGACAATTGCACTGTTTGGGAAAATAACTTGCTCAGCTGAGTAAGAGTCAGTTCCAGAGTCTCCAGAATCCCACAGTCAGAGCGGGTCTGTTTGATGCAGCAGTGGAAACACAAATGGTCGGTAAAAGAACACCAGTGCAAACTGGTTCACCACTGCTGAACCTTACAGCTGATCTGCCCTGACGCCTGCAACAATGGGAACTTCCTACGGGCACATACACAGCCCATGAGACAAAAACATAGTAACAACATAATTACTAGTTTGAGGAGCCGAGCTACTAGAACTCCAGTGAAAACAACGAGGAGAGATTGACTAGCCCATACTGCTTCTGTGGGAACTTCAGATGACCACACAGGACTCAATGGGAATTAGGAAAGAATTTCCCATGCGTTTTATGGAACAAGTTGCATACTCCGTGCGGATCCACACGGGATGGTGATTTACTGGTTGGAAGAACTGAGTCCGTTTCTCATTTTGGAAGGTGATATTCATAGTGTTTTTTCGGGTAGCATTGGCTAATAATACTGTCAGACCACAACACAGCAGGGAATGCAAAGACATGCCAGGTTTTTTCCAGTAAATCTTAAAGATTATCTGCTAGTGGATGACAATGATGTGTGGTTTTTAAGAAGATAAAAGTATAATTTATTCACACAGATTAATGATAAAAAGCTACTCTTTAATAACTAGGAGAGAGAGAATCTTTAAAAAGAAAAATCAACCTTGACAAAAATACGTGCAGTGCTTTTTTTTTTTTAATTCCTCGGTCCATTTTCTATCAATAGTCTTGTATTTAAACTTCTTACTTAATTCCTCATTTATACTTCCCGTCATAGTTATGTATTGTGTGTATTCCTAGAATGATACTTTTACTATGCAACTTTCATATTTCAAAATGCAAATTACTTATTGCATTTTCTGTCTGAAATTGTTTTCATCATCTTAATTTGTATAGTCAAGACCCACCAATTTTGGATGGACATTGTTAGTCATCATCTTCATATTTTACCTAACACAGTCCAAATCAGTACTTTCATTGCTATTCTTTCATTCACTGCTTCTGATCTTTGCTCTGGAGATTTTGACCCTGCTGATTTGTTTCTTTCCTCCCAGTGTGCTTTCTTTCCTGGGTACAAACGGCTTTGTCCCCTGGCTTATTCATGTCCCTATCTATTGGTACAGAATGAATATTTCAATCCCAGTTTACCAAGTATGGTCAATCATTGATTTCTCTCAACTATTATTTCCCCAAAGATTTAAAAACATCCCTTCCCATGTCAAATGCTGTCCCTACCCCATTGTTATTTGAAAAGAAGATAACGAGAAAATGTTTTAGAAAATATGTCACTCACTATTATTCTGTAATTTTTTTTGCCTGTCTCCTACAGTGAACTGTCTTACCTTTGTCTTTACACTGAAAACTTCTTGAAGTAGGACTGTTACTGCAATTAAAAAGCATACTGACAACAATTTAGGAAATGAGAATAATGCTGCTATTGGTAGCCTACTAGTATTTTTGCCTTCATTCTCATCAAGATCAGACGTGCTTACACTTCGCAAACCTATTTTTAAGTGGTGACAACATTATTTGCATTACTGAAGCACTCAAAAGCCACAGACTTGGACCACAACCTCATTGTGCAAGATCCTGTACAAACAGGGCAGAATAATTACCCATACACCAGAAGGAATGTAACCAGTATAAAGCAAGAATCCTCATGTAGACTGATGTGGGAGTACAAGGAAAATGATCATTTGTGTCATATAAATAATGTTTTAAATAGTCTGGGAACACTGGGATCTTGACTGACATCAGCTTTTTTCAGATACCCCAGCAAAAGACTACATTACAGAAAAACGCAAGGAACAGTCAATGAGACAGCTTTGCTGATGTGTGTGGAGAGGATCCTTATGAGGAAAAATGTGAAGGAATCCAGTCTCCCATATTCCAGGTTTACCTGCAATTGTAAATGTTACCTTAGATATATTTTTCTGAAGCATCTGGGATCTCCTAATCTGAAATATTTACAGAATCTAGAAATTTTTTTGGTCTAGAATATTTTTTTCTTTTAAAAGTACACTAGTGTTTACAAACTCTTTCCAAAGGTATGTTTATTTCCTTTTTTTTTTTAAATATTGCTAAAAGCCATAGCAAGGACCAGATTATTTTTTTCATGAACTGTTTTGCCTTTTCATTTGTAGTGAAACATGAACTGTCATTATCCTTTCGTTTTCCCCCATTTCCAGTTTCCTCTTAAAGAGGATCATCCAGTTCTGAACATTCCCAAAAACTCAGTCCCTGCAGCACGCAGCTGCTCCAAAGGCCAGTATGCTGTTATGCCTCCTCTCTCTTTTGCCTTTTTCATATATAAGAGGATTATGAAAAGCACTGACAATTCTGGAACTTTTGAAGACAGTAGAAGAGTTTTCAAAACATTTTTATGTACTTTATTTGCTGGATGGACTATTCTCAAATGCCTCTTTAGCTTATAGGAATGAGATATTTTCTGAAGTTCTATCATACCCATCAAGATGACTTTTGTCAAAACTCGTGAGCTGCCCAAATGTGTGACAGATCTCATAAAAATGCACATTACAGATTTTATTATGCCATGAATGGCATAATTGTTAAATTAGCTACTACTCTGTACGAGTCACGGATCACAAGACTGAAGTATGGTTTTGTCTGTGCATGCTTGCATGCTGAATTTGTTGCAAGAATAGGGTCTGAAATGCCCTATTTATTTCCCTACAGCAGTCTTTCCCACTACTACTTTACAGCAGTCTAGCATACTTATTGTAACGCGGTCATTAAAGGTAATACCAATAGTCAAAGGAGACTCAACAGGAAAAAGGCATTTCTTGACAATGTTATCACTGTGACTTAACAAAGCATGATTTAAAACTTAAACTGTGTAAATACATGCTTACAGTAATATCAATTAAGGCCAAAACGCAGTACTGAAAGTCTAAAAAGTATGCTAACTGGAAGGGATCTTCTGCCTGTACTGTGATGAACTCCACCTACACCATTTGCAAGAGATTAAGGAAGTTTAGAATGAGAAAACACATGCGTTACAGAAGGATGTAGTCCAAAAGAGCACATTGACAGGCAGGCACCCACGAAACGCTGCCTTGGAATTCGTGTGTCCCAGCTTTCACTCCACCCGGTAGCCTGGACAGAGGCAGTGGGAGATCTGATCCAGCTCACGTTCTGCAGGGCCCTGCAGCAGAACCGCTGATGACCCCAAGTGATTAAGGGTCAACAAACTCCAGCCTGAAGCAACCATTCTATGAACTTTGGCACATTCTGAGTCGGCTCCTGCTGGTTTGTTGCCTTTGGCCCTTATCTTGCAGTTTAGCAAGGATTGTGAAATTCTGAATAAAGTTACAAGACAGATCGGGTCTGTTTCAGCGACTCAAGGTCTCACTCTTCAAATGTTCTCAGTCTTCAAAATTCCTTTGGCAAATAACCTCATCTATCAGCTAAACATTTTCCTATAGGTGTGTCAAAGGACCCACAAAAAAAAAAAAAAAGGAAAAAAGAAAATATTTCTGTTAAATATCATGTGGGGCAGCAAATTGTCAGACATTCTCTATGGTAGCACTTTGAAAAAACTACCTGCATTCCATGTGTGCACAAACTTCAGCCAATAATTGAGAAAACTCTGCTTTGAATCTAGTTCTGTGTGTTGTTTACAGGTGGATGAAGGGAACAACTACTTCAGAAAAGTGCAAATAGCTTTGGAACATGAGAAGAAAAAGAAGAGAAGAAGAGGAGCCACCTCTTCTTTGAATATGACCCACATTCAAAAGTACTTATAGGTCTAATATCATTGACTAATGTCTAATGTCCAAGTTGCCCACAAGAGAGGACTTTTAACATAAAGTAAATTAGGTTTCTGAAATTTTGCTGTGAATTTTGCTTTCAACGTGGAACTTAATCCTTTTGCAGAAATTATAAGTTCTTCCTCCTTAAAAGTGCAAAGAAGATAACATATAATTTCTTGGGCTCCTCTTTTTTTTTTTTTTGTTGTTGACATGGCCTCAGTGCTGTAACAGAACACTTAATGAATTGAAGATTTTAAATGATAGGTAATCATACGTAGATATGTAAATAAAAAAGGGTGCAGAAGTCATAAAATATTAAGCTTGTCTGTATTTCTTGCAAGGAGACAGCTCCAAATGAGAAAAGCTCTCTACATTCAAATATTTAATACAAGACCTGTGCTATCTTTCAGCATACTTTGAGATGTAAACCTATCAGATCCAGCTAAATAGTCCTAGTGCTTCTCCCCTGATCTTTATCTGCAAGAAGGTAGTTCCTACTTTAGTGTGTATTTTAACATCCATTCTCCCTTCCCTTTCTCCCTACCCTTCTTCTGAGCAATCAGGACCAGGTAATAAAATAATCATAGAAAGAATTTCGTTCTTCTGCCTCCCTGATTCCTCAGCTGGTATAGTTCCTGGAGAGTTTCTCATTTTGGAAGAGCACTCAGATTAAGATTTTCAGTGTCTACAGTCAGGTTACTGAATACATAGGCAAGACATAACCACGACATTTTCAAAAGCAATTCAGAAGAATAGAACGTAGTGAAAACCGTTCAGCTACAGAGGTAACACAAATAGATACAGCAACAGGGTTTTCATTCCTGGAAATCATCTTAGTCCTGGAGGTCATGTGAAATGCAAATCACAACATTCAGTGGTGGGTCATTCCCTTGTATTTGTTCAGTTCAGCAGCTGTCTACTTATGCCTTCAAACATTTAAATGTTTTCTAAAAAAAATCTGTCCTAGTAATTATCAGAAATTAATTAGTATCTCAATTGAGAAAAAAAATTGGGACACTTACATGTCCTCCTGAAGTGCATAGAAGCCATAGAATGGCTTCTATGTACCCAGAATATCTGAATTTTTAAAGATAAATTTTACATCTCTATCTTTTAGAGTCTATGTGCTCTGATTTTCCCTTCTTAGAATTTCTGTATTTCCAGGAGATTATCCACAGGATGTTCTAAAAAAATGTGAGAAACTCGTTAAAGATTTTTTTACTCTCTTAAGAATACAGAGGTCTCAAAACACTCTGAAATCCCTAAGCATGTTGAAACATCTCTCAGTGATGGCAACAGAAAAACTGGATCTTTCTTGAACTGCTTTTCTATTGGCAAAGCAGCAAAAGAAGAATTAGAAAAATTGCATGTGACTGTGTAGCAAAGCTCCACAATGAGCCAACATAGTTCAGTTTTAACGGTTTGGAAGCTGGATGTAAAATTGGCTGTATTACTCTCTGGCATGTTTTTGCTGTCTGTCTTGTGCCTATTACCCCACTAATTCTCCAATGAGATACTGAATTGCTGAACTTTTTGTTCATTCAACATATCGACCATGTGAGTTTACTGTAAAAATAAACTCATTGCTCCTGTTCAGCTGAAAGGTCTGTACTTAATTTAACTTTTTCTAGATAAACCTGCCAATTGCAGAAAATGTTGAATTTTATATATTGTTATCTTAAAGTTCATTCAGACTTTCAAGTAGATGTGTCTTGGACAATCACTTAAGGTGCTTTGAAGCTCATCTTATTTTAACAAAATTTAATCTCACGTCTATCTAAGCTCATATTTATTTGTCAATAATCATAAGGTGTGTTGAACACTCCTAAGGCTACGCTACCGTAATATAAAATATGCTGGACTGAGTGTTACAGTTCTGTAAAGACAGTGGTAGCATCCTGCAGAATCATGGACCATTGGGAGATTAATTCTGTCATCTACTCCTGTCCCTTCTCTGAAATGAAATCATACTTTGTTTTCACATTGCAGTGTTCAGTCTCAACGGCCTGTAATTCCTCACCCGCTGCCTCTTGTGTGAGGTTTCTGTTCATCTGACAAACTGCTACAGAAGAATAAACTTTCCCAGTCCAGTGCCATTTACATACAGACAATGTTGTCTTCTCAGAGTGGGAACCCAAAACTTCAGAATTACTTCAGAATAAACCCAGACAAACTAAAAACTTAAACTAAGTTAATTTCTGTGTTAGAACACAGAAAGCTTCAAAGTATGGTAGTTAATCTGAAGAAAATAAAAAATGGCAACGCACTGGAATGTAAAGTTTCTATTTATAGAAAGCCCAACAAACTTGAAGCCCACGCCATTCATTTAACAATTTACAACACCTTCATTGTATAGTGCGGTGCAGAAAGTGGAGGGCTGTTTCATTTCTGTATTTCCAGACGCGTGTCATTTCCAACCCCATATTTAATAGTGTGTAACTGCCTGAAGGGGAGAGATCAGAATGTGTGGCATGTCTCAGTGAGAGGAATTTTTTGCATTAAAAAACCCCAAACCAAACTCTTTCAACTATTAAATAGAGAGCTAACCAGATCCCTTGCTCCCACCCTGGCTTTGAAGACCAAAAAGAAAAGGAAGGAAAAAAAAAAAGGAAAGAAAAAGAATAAAAAAAAAAGAAAAAGAAAGCACAAAGTGAGACAGAGCAGAGAGCAAGAGACAGAGAGGGCAAGAGACAGGGAGAAACAGAGCACAGGAGCAAGAGAATTTCATATGAGAGGGGCATATGTAAAGGACAAGAAGAAATGGTTTTCCATGATGTCACTCACAGCATGTCTGTGTCTGGAAAAGCGCTTGAAAAGGCAGACATGGATTTCTTCCATTCCAGTAATGCAAACTACTCCTGCCACGTTTTCAAACCATGCTCCAGGAGTAAAGACTACCATGTACAAGGCATGAAAGAAGATAATCTAGATACTTACTCGCTACCAACAAGCTGATTTGACCAAGCTGATAATTTAGGTCTTGTCATTTCCTCTTTACCCTTTGGAATCCAGTTTTTCCAATTTACTCCTACTTTGCAATCAGTCCCCTATCATCATCCTGTCCTGCTCCCCCTCCCCCCTTTCTTTTTTCTTCTTTCATCTCTCGCCCACTTCAAGAAGCTGATGCAAGGTTTTTTTTCTTCCTTCTTTATGTGCATGCTTCTACTTTCCTATGCTCTCCATCTACTGGTAGAGAGATTAAACTGTTGTCGCCACTCTTCTAACTCAAATTCTGTGTCTTCATCCCCTCATTCTGCACTCCCTTACTTGTCTTGGACTCAAGCCTGAAATTCTTTCTTAGATAAAACACAGGAAATTCTCACCAAAAGGCATATTTACATATTACATTGTTTCTTTCCCCTTTAATACAGCTTTTCTTTCTTGAGGTTTTGCATATTCCCTCTTCAGCTGAATGCACATTATTTCAGACATCACAAATCCCCCCCAAATCAATTAGCTAATAGCACACTAAAAATGACCACAGCTACAAGCAGACAAATGGATTCATAGAGGTTAAATTCAGTACTAGCAGGACTAACAGCATAAACAACAATTATTATTGATGTACTTGTCCCTCAGAGGCACTGGTCTTCAGCCCTTGGCCTGGAAAACATCGAATACCTATGATTGCTATAAATGCTGATATTTCTTCTACCTTGACTGAAGTCACGGGCAGACATACTATCCAGCTGCATATAAAAAGAAGATAAGTAATTCAAATGCTTATAGGGATAGGCAAAGCTGTGGTTGCACAACCACACAAGTGATCTTGCTGGGACTGATCTGGTGAAAGACAACCATGGACCACAGGGAAAAGAAAGTGTACTTTGGAGCAGAGTGGCTGTGATTTATTGTTAATGACTGTCTTGATTTTAATGAAAGATGCAAATCCAGAATAAAAATCAGGAAGTTGGAAAAGTCAAAGAAAAGAGAAGAAAAAGAGGAGAATATTTTTTTTAAAGAAGAAACAAAAAGGGGAAAAACAAAAAAAATAAGAAGAAACAGAACAGAAGATAACTTTAAAGATTCAGAAGCAGAGCTAAGCTGAAGTAAAGCATCATTTTAAAGTCATTCTGCTCTTTCCTGTTTTTATATACACAATTCTCCCAAAAAGCATCCAAAATTTCATAACATCTCAGCATGGGCCAAAGTCCCATCGAGCACCAAACTTTTGGATACGAATAGTTTTACAGTAAGTAACACCATAATAAATAGAACAATTCCAATCTTGGAGGGATAGCATTTTTAGTATCAGTTTAAATGGGCACTAAAAGTTATTGCCATTTTGGAGATTAGTGCAGCGCATGCTCAAAGCAGTAGTTCTCTTGGTAATTTTTAAGTAGCTTAAATACAATTGCTACACCTGACATCATAGTGCATCTCACCTGCTCTGCATGACAATACTAGCAGGGGACAGCTGAGTGATCTGAGTGCCCTCCTTCTATATGTCGTGGTTTGGGTATGAGTGTCATACAAAGGAGGAGAAAAAAAGCAGCATTGCCTGGGACACAACCGCATCCGTAAACCAGCATTACTTTACGAATGACCTCCTGAGATGATACTATTTTCTCCATCTTCAAAACACTCTGAGCTTTCCCTTCTCTTGAATTGCTGAGGGATAAGGTAAGAGTCTTGTGGTTCTCAGTCGCAAGACGATATTCAATCTGTGCTATTTAGTTTGACTGCTTCTCTCCCCGTGATCTAATTCCTAGCGAGATCTAATAAGCACTCACAGAGTCTGATAGAGAAACAATGGATTTCTCCATAGAGCTATCCAAATCCAAAACTGAAGTTGCCCTTTGGCAAATTACAAGTTAACCAACAATTCAGTATCTAACGAGTTTCTCCTAGCTGAAGGTCTTGTGCAACAGTGTTGGACTGAATAGAGTTGCAGCCTTTTGTCACTCGTTGGTCTACTGGCAAAAAGTTCAAGCTTTTTTTCACAGCTTTAAAACCCCTTATGCCCATTTCCTGGAAATCCTGCAACCCAAATTTCTGCAGCAAGTCTCCAAGAAGCTCTCTCCCTTTCCACTCCTTCACACTGTCCAGCAAGGGGACCTACTGACATTTTCTGGAACCCTCTTTCCTTTGTTCTGGAGATTTTGAGATAACTTTTGAGTTATTACTGAATGGGATGGAAAGAGTAAAAAAATCTATTAAAATCTCTATTTCCATCACGTTTATTAAAGGCTTTAATGCAAAATATCTTCTAATTTCAACACAGTAAGATCCTCTTCAATACTATTTTAAGGATTTACGTCACTAAGAGCCCTTATGCTAGTCCTCTGCATGTGGTGAAATTTATCCCCTGCCATATCTTCCAATTATTTTGTTTCAAAGAGACAGAATTCTAAAAATGGTGAGTTGTATAGATGTAATAACTGATGCAATATATCTCAGTACAATTTTAACAGGAGATTTCAGATTCCTTCTTTTCAACAGAGTTTCCCAGTAATGTTTGGCATTTATTACTTGCTCTAAAATGCTTTATCAGGCATGAAACAGAGGAGGTGTGTGTCACTAGAACAAGATATATTGAGATAAAGCTCTATGCAAGAGAAATAGCTTCCATGTGAGAGAAGTAGCCCATGTAAGGGCTTCCATGCCCAGCTGCCTATGGTTAGAGGATGTCTATGGTTGTATCGGATTGATCTAGACTATTTTCCCCTCCTTGAGACCTGCGGCAGATTAGAGGATGTGTATAAAAACATGGCAATCCCAATGGCCCAACAGAAGGGGCTGGGAACTGTGGCTCTTGAGTCAAATGCAACTCCTGCATTAGGATTTCATCACATGACTGATGGTAAGACTGTAACGGTAATGAGCAGAAACTTCTATCTGCTGTTTTGATGGGTTATAAATGTTTTCCCCAAAAAATTATTTTTGGGAAATTTATTTTTTCTTTCCGAAATATCAGTAAGTTGGATGGATAGAAGTAAGATGGATTTAACCTTCAAAAAAGATCATCCCTTGCTTTTAAGAAATGATTACGTGCTGTGTACCTCACCTATACCAATCATCATTCCCTGTTACAGGTGTTAGCTCATACCAAAACTAATGAGACTCTATTCAGATGTATAACCCCTGCATTATAGCAATTCAACAACAAATTCTATTAATAAAACTGCCTAGTGCTTACTGGACTTTGTTTTTCTTCAGGGAATATAAATTCTTTACGTCACAGACATTAGGAATGAGCTTACATAGTTTTCAGCAATTTTCCACTCACGGGCTTCTAACTGACAGCGATTTAAAAATTTTGCCCATTTTTGCTCATGCATGCAACAACAATTCTGAGCTGAATTATGGGATTCAAGTTCTGTAGTGCAGAGATGCACTATATGGGTTACATGCTGACAGAGAAAATTTGCAAGATTTTTTTTAAAAAAACCACAATGATATAAATGCCATGTAAGCTTTTCTTGGCAGGTGCTGAAAAAGAGTTAAAATTTCATACTGACATACAGTTAAACAGATTTAAGTAACTTTAAGAAAAAAAAGGGGAAACTTGGTAAGGATTCAACTCAGTCCATATGGAAGAGCACAGAAGAGAGACTTGCACTGAACTTATCAGGCAATAAAATTGGAGAACAAATGGGAACATTTCACGTAGTGTCTGACATTCAGAACATATTGTCATGGAAAGCAAAGCTCAGCACACTCTCAAAAATTCAGTCTCACCCAGCTTCATATCAGAGTTGTTTAAGTTAAAAAAGACATTGATATCCTGTCATTCTATCAAACCTGCCATTTCTCAATGGCTAGAGAAAGTGAGCTGTCTTCTACTGATTTCGTATGACAGAAAGATTTACTTATGAAAAACAACATTTTTAGATAAGTTTTTTTAATTGTAAATACACCGAAGTTTACACAGTGTAATTTTTCTTGCTTCCTTCACCAAAAAGGTTTATTTCTAATAAAACAGGTTGAATCCCTGTCCTCAACACTGCCAGTCTGCAAAATCAGCCTATGGCTGATAAAACAGAATATTCTGATAAAACAGAATATTCAACTTGTCAATGCGAGCCCATCTAAAATTTGCTATTTGCTATGTTTTGAAAGTTCTTTAGGTCCTTTATCTTAAACTATTCATTAACACCAATTTTCAAATAGCAAAGACTGAACTATGTTATTCAGAATAAGGACCTGTGGTCACAAATGCTTTTTGCAATACTTAAGCCATATTATTTAATTTTGCATCAAAAGGTATAGTTCTCAATAAAAATGGTAAATTTACCCAAAAGTAATATTTAAACTTCACATTTTTTTCCTAAAAGTTTTTGTTAATGTCTAGGTTGAAATCCTAGGACAAGTCTCATCTGTTGCCTAAACAATCCTAGGATTCACAGGGGGATGCACAGAGGGAGAATCATAAACTGGTGAGGTGGGCTTCTTTGGCTGTCATAGTCATTAGCTTTGAAAAAGTACTGAAATTCAAAAGAAATTATCAGACTTGTTAATTCTTTATTACTTTTATGTTTTTCCAGAACTTCTCTATTCATAAGCTAAATAGAAAATAGGTTTTTTTCACCCAGTTTCACAGTAATTTAAAGTATCAGCCTGAACTCTTGTGCTTCACATTCCAGTTCTTGTGATATTCCTGTATTCCAGACACCTTCTTAGATAAAATTCAGCCTATTAACACAGAATCACAGAATTGTCTAGGTTGGAAGGCATCTTTCAGATCATCAAGTCCAACCTAACACTGACAAAAACCACCACTAAACCATGTCCCTCAGCACCACATCTACGCATCTTTTAAATGCCTCCAGGGATGGTGATTCAACCGCTTCCCTGGGCAGCCTGTTCCAATGCTTGACAACGCTTTCGGTGTAGAAATCTTTCCTAATATCCAATCTAAACCTGCTCTGGCTCAACTTGAGGCCATTTCCTCTTGTCCTATTGCTTGTTACTTGGGAGCAAGAGATTGACCCCTACCCCTCTTCACCTTCTTTTCAGGTAGTTGTAGGGAGCGAATGAGAAAAATGAAAACCACTCTGGATTTTGCAAAACCAACAGACACTGTCTTCCAGGGAGGTTGTGCAATGTTCAGTATTTTTTCCTCCCAGTTGGGTCCACTTGAAGCAATAAGCAACATACCAAGAGGAACCACTACCGTATAACAGACTTAATTCCCTCAGACCCACACGTCTCCCATGGTGGTACACATGCAGTTATGTTGTGCCAGTAATTATGTAGCTGGCTGAAAACGGGGTATGATTTTTATGAATACCAGCAATTAATGCACAAATAAATTATTGCATGTGTGAGTATAAAGTGAGGAATTCCTAATGTGAAACTTACAGTACAAGGGATTGACCTAAAAATCTTCCAAACATCTTAAATCCATTAAGAGCTGAATTCCTCCGTTATTGTAAAATTAATTCTTTTTACAACTAAGTGAAATTGTTTTACCATTTCTAAAAGTATCCCCATCTACTGTAATTGCCATTAAATATTCATTCTCACAGAAAAATGTCAACCTTTACTGCATCATATCTTATAAATATTTAGAATACACCTGTACAAGTTGAAAGGCTTTTTCTTTCCTTTTTTTTTTTTTTTTAAATATGAAATGAGAAGTCTGTGTACTGAAATATGAAATATTCTAATTGGCATGACTGCCTGATGTGGTGCAAATGCCTGTTTTCTCTTGCCCAGTGACCTTCATTTACAAGAGTGAGGCAGCAGATGGCAGCATACAGCGAAAAAAATGTACTTAACGTTAGAAATAGTACCATTAGCAATGCTACCGCTGAAGGTCATAAAAGTTATAAAATTTTGCTTCCGTTTATAAAAAATGGTTATTCTACATATTCAGAATGATCCAGTGTTGAAGACAGTGTCAGCAACTCTACAGAAAGGAGGAAAACATGAAAAAAACCACCTGTATAAAAGCATAGTTGCCATAAATGAGTTGCAAGAAGAGACAGAAACGTATATGTACAGCTTGATTTAGTGCTTTGCAAGCTGGGTATTTATTTAGCTGCTCAATATTGGGTTGGAATCGAGCTTGGAAACAAAGGTGGACAACTAAATACATGTATTTCCCGGGTCATACTGCAGCTACATGAAATGGTAAATCTCTTATTGCACTCTGAATTTCCATACACTTTGGTCACTCAAGAACCAATACTGAGGGACAGAGAAGAGAGAGGGAGACTGTCCCTGACCACAGCAGCACTGTCAAAGATCTCATAATCGGATTCAGAGCTTTTGGTTCAAATTCTTGGAGTAGCTTACTTTTATTGAAAAAAAATAAATCTCACCTTTGAGATTTATGGCACTTAAAAAACTTCATAGAACAAAAAGCACCTCTGCCATTTGCAGTTTGCTGCTGCTTTCATTTCAGAAAAAACAAAATACATTTGGGCTTAATGTAGGAAGTTATACTGAGAACACAAGTTCCTATGGGGAACAGGCCAGAGTTAAAGAGAAATTTTGAGAGGTTCATGTAAGAAACACAGCATAATCCTGCTGTTATCTACTACATGATTGGCAAATGTAGCTTCATGGCAATTTAAACATTGAAAAAAAACCTTTTTGTGTAGGGTGAAATAACAGGCTGTTAGGATTCAACTGAAAATGTCAAAATTTGCTTTCATAATTAATTGTCTTACCCTGGCTTCTAAAACACTTTTTAAAAAACATAACTATGAAAGGCAATACTAACTTAATCAATGTGATCAGATCCTGAAGTCTTTACTCATCTTCAATTCATAAACATTCTTAGGTTTCCAGGAAACAAAATTTTAATTATGTTACATAGTAAGAGTCTTTCTCCCTAATGCTCACCAGAATTGCTTCCAGTTTTAACTGAATGAGTAAAATAAGAATTCAAGGAACACTGTAGCATCAGCAAAATTTAGAAAAGTGAGATGACTACTTTAATAAATAAATAAATATAAAATAAGGGTATGATTCAGCAACAAAAATCTATCACCTTTCACGTGACATGACCCACGTTGAAAAATTTGTCAGCACAAATTTATTGACATATTCTGCATGTGTTTGCTGCCCTGGTTTGAGGATTAGTTGAATTTACTATAAAAAATAATGCAGTTGGAAACATAAACATTTCAAAGAGTTGCTGCCCTGATAATTCTTCTTTATGAATATTTAAGTCTTAAATCAAGCAAGAAATTTGAACTATATATCTTAATCTTATCTTATATATCTTAATCTACAAATCTATAAATTATTCTTCACAGAATTATTTGGCTTTCTCTAAATAGCTAAAATTTTAAAATATAATATGAATCAAAAGCATATGTGAAAGGCTAAGTTATTTTAGTACATACAAATGAGCAGTTTGCAAAACTGTCATCTAAATAATACAACCTTTTGTCCCAACCCATTAACAAGATTTGGGAAAGTGGACCCCTGAGCAAATCCAGGGTTTCACTGAAATCAATAGCTGCACCTGAATCCTGAATTCTAGTGCGCAGCCAGACTGGGTCATTTTGTACTTGCAGGCATAACTGGTGCCCAAAATCACTTTGAGAAATGAATGCATTTTAAATGACTCATTACGGCTAATCTGAAAAACAATCTTCTCCTACATACCAGCTGTTCTGGTGATAATAGATTTCTGATTACCTTTGCACAGCGTGATTAAGGCTAAGTTGGACACTGTTGAAGTAAGAGGGACGGGACTGCCAAGAAAAGCAGTAGAAAATAATCATGGCTGTTTTTTTTCACCTGAACAGAAAATGGACAGGCTTTGCAGAGCAGATGTTCAAGGACAAAAATTTGGCCACAACTTTTAGGCCTTAGTTGCTATTGTTCCTTAGCCAAATTTTTATATTTAGGAAAAAAAAAAAAAAAAGACAGCAATAATTGGTTCAAGCTTTCCTTAACTAGTTAGCTTTTAACTGGGCACTAGAGAAGGCTATTGTAGCTTACCTTTTGTTATTAAAATACATTTTTTAATTCTGTAGCCACATATTGTTTTTATAATAATCAAGCCAAATTTAAAAATAAGTAGTTTCTGGTCTTTATTGTTGAACAATGTTATGAGTGTTGTCCAGATGTGTTAGGCATTAGTTTGTAGATGGTAACGACATCTAGGATATTTACATTCCTTGCACTCCAAATCCAGACCAGGCACTCCCATTTTCCTGTGTTTCTCATGACCACTGGGGCAAAAGCCTGTTATTTCTTATTTTTTAAGCTGATTTCAGCTCTCATGTGATTAATGCTTGCCAAGTGTATATCCTCGAGTGTTAATATTCAAAAATCATTGTCTATTTTGGAGACTGGTAAATAAAACCCAGAACATAGATACGTGCTAATTATAGAAGCATGAACATTCTTTACTCTGTAAACATAAGTAATACAAAGACTCTAAAAACATTTCTTACTATCCAATCCTAAATTATGTGGGAAATGTACCTGTTCAATCACGTGAATCCTTATTTCACATGGATCGTCCATTTGTGCACCTTGCCAAACATGTACATTTTGAATTAGTTGTTACGCTGTTAACCAAACACTCTATGGTTCACCTTATACTTTTACCCTGACCATGAAATATAATGTTGGCTGTCCTAAATTTAGGATGAAGTCTATTCAGCTGTATACTTCTCATAAGCCCAAAATACCATGTACATCCGCATATCAAAGGCTTTCATGCTGCACCCTGCAGAATCAGAAAACCCTTTCTATAAAAATACCTTTTCATAATGCCCTGGGGGGAATCCTGTTCTCCCTTGTTATACTTGTATTCAGGAGTACTCTGTGTGTTGCACACATCTATATGCTTATATACATTACACGTGTGCTCTACAAAGACATTCACACTGACAAGAACGGATTTGACTATCTGTAGGTGAGTTTTTATGAAATGTTTTAAATAACGTGTACGTAAATACTACTCCCCCAATTTTCTTTAAGGGAATATCTACTATCGATTTGCAAAGAAAATTGTATTCAATACTGGTTTTTAAATGCAATTCTGAATACTTCTGCTACTGGGAATCTTGATTAACATTTCATAAAATTTGGCCCTGAAAATTTAGAATATCCTGATTTTCCATAAACCAGTGAATGAATCATTTCCACTAGAGTTATCAAATTCTGCTTATGGATATTCTGGCATTTTGTGATATTGCTAGAAATTTTATGGTTTAAATCTATATAAAGCTGAATTAACATGAATGGACAGAGTTTATCCGTACACATATTTCCTGTATTTATGATAAGATCTTGTGTAGTTAATATCTTACAAGTTCTTTATTAGGGATTTGATCTGAACCCATATCTCCCTGACTTCTTATTCCCAGCCCCCCAAGTCTGCACATGATTCTGTGTTTTAGTTGTACAATCTAATTTTTTATGCAGTCAATAGTTTGCTATAGTTTGTTTAAAAATACCACGTATAATTCCATAATGTAACTAATTGCAGTTGTACTCCTGTTTACATATTACTAATAAACACAACAAAGTAAGTTGTCCTTGGAGACTAAGCATCCGGAATCCTTGAAGATCTGCAGCTGCAAACACCAAAAAGGAAGTAAAATCTTTGAAACAGTCCATTACCATTAAAAAGCAGCTCGCTAAGTTTCCAGTGCAGAATAAACTCGTTCCTGCACAACTTAGTCTGACAATAAAAAAAAGAAACTATGAGAAGAGTGTCCCTGACAGACAAAATAGCAGATTTTAAGGATTTTAAAAAATTAATCCTGAGTAGAATCCAACAGCAAACGTGACAAGAAGAATACAGGAACTTCTTTCCTACTAGTATGGGTTTGCAGTTAAGCCCCTAACAGCAGACTGATAACCATGCAGAGCAGATAAACAACAACAGGGGTAGAGATACACAGGGGTAAGAATGAAGGGTTATTTTCTCCTCATGTGTTCCAAGAAAACTTATGCTTTCAAATCAAACTTGACTACAGGTAAGGAGGCAGCTCAAGTTTTGAACAGTTGAAGCCACAGCACATATTACCACTCAGTTTGTGGATCAGAAGGGTACACGGTCAAAACAATCTGAAAGCCCAAAGCTGAAAGGAATAAAAAGATCTTGTTTTTCCCAATTTGCAGGAGATCTACACTCAAGGAAAAATGACCCACATTTTTTGTACTTATCAGACCTACTATGGTAAAACTGAAAATATGGTCTTTGTTTGAACAGATTTGCTAAAAAGAGCCCATCCCCAAATGCTACTATAGAGTGTGGTGAGTTGCAGCTACAAAGTGTTAAGAGAGAAAGTAGAGTTTGGAGAAAATTTAGCTTCACTTATAAAAAAAATAAAAATAAAGAAGGGGACTCTGTATTGTAACCCTACAACCCACACATCAGCAGAGATTTTTTTAATATTCACAGTTAATCTACAAAAAAATATAAAACTACCTCTCAAAAATTATACTCATTACAAATCATATATTAAATAAATATTCACAGATAAATTCAGTGTGATATATCCATCGCAGCAAAAGTCAAATAAATACTTATTGGAGGTGAATTAACACTTAGTATCTAACTCCAAAGGAAGTGACCCACACTTCTGCAAAGCCAGGTGTTAAGAGTTCCCCAAATATTAGTAGAGAAACCTAAATTTAAAAGGGATGTTTAATACCTTAGAGAGTGTCTGTGCTCTTCTCAGGATCTGGCAAAATGGGATATCACCTTCTAGCATAACATATGTACTTATTTGAGAATCTGTGCTGCATTCTGAGCAATGACAGAGTGCAGAGCTCTCTATTTGCTATAGTTATGCACTGATGATAAATTACAAGTGAATTTATTTTTGTACAAGTGAACAATCCTAAATGTAAATGTTTATTAGAACTTTTGTTACTGCCTTAATCGAAGGCATTAGTTAACTTGCTATTATTGCGGTGCAGTAAATGACAGTTGGCCTCTATTTTACTTTTTATAAACTTGTTATAAACATATATATTTATCCTAACCACACTTTTTAATTTTAATATTTTATCCCAGATTTGCTGCTGGCTTGGTTAACAGCAGCAGTTGAATTTGTGAACAGATGGAGCAGGAGTTATGCTAAGACTTTTCAGCCTGGGTGAAGTTTAGAAGAGTCTAGATTTCTCTGCTTCATGAGGGAGTGGAAAAAGCAAGTGCAAGAGGGAACAGAAAGTATGTCAGGAATTTCTAGGACATCCAAGCTTTTCTGCATGTGCTGCAGCTGAAGCTTTAAGAAGAAGGATTCTGCAAGAGATGGACAATGGCAAAAGAAAGGACCATGCTCCTGACAGGTCTGTGTATCTCTGCATGGACACAGAAGGAGGTTCCTTGCCATTTCTAAGCTCCCAGACCTGCCCTTCCTCACCACCTACAGCAAAGGGGCTGCCTGGTCAGAGGCTGCCCTCTCATCCTCAGCCTGTGAAACCACTTGGCAAATTTGGCCTTAGAATGGCATTCTCCATTCAGTAAGGTAATACCTCTGTTTGCAGTACACAACAGTTTAGCTTCTCAAGAGTCACCTCAATAGGGTGACTGGGTTTGGGCATCATAAATCAGGCTACATGATTCCCATAGGAAAGATGGGGAGGGACTCTTTATCATGGAGTGTAGCGACAGGATGAGGAGTAATGGTTTTAAGCTGAAAAGGGGGAGATATAGATTAGATATTAGGAACAAATTTTTCACTATGAGGGTGGTGAGACACTGGCCCAGAGAAGCTGAGAGTGACCCATCTCTGAAAGTGTTCAAGGCCAGGTTGGATGGGGCTTTGAGCAATCTGATCTGCTGGGAGGTGTCCCTGCCCATGGCAGGGGGATAGAACTCGATGATCTTTAAGGTAGCTTCCTACCCAAACCATTCTACAATTCATCTTTTTTAATGGCTGCATCCTCCATGAGATTTAGGAAATGTTCCAAGTGATACCACTTCAGGAAACTTTATCTTTCTGAGTAAAATGGAAGAGCTCCTTTGATTTATTTTCTCACATAAAAACCCAGCTTATTATAATCATCAGCTGATAATAGTGTGTTTCTAATTGTGAAACTTCTAGGATCGTTTGCCACTCAAATGGCATCTTGAGACAACCTTCATTATTAGTCCTATTTTTTGAAGTGTCACAAACATACATGTTGTACATGTAATGGATAGTGTAAAGTATCTTCATTTCAATTCCAACCTGGTATCATGAGTGAAGTTACGAAAATATAATCTTTGTACTCACCCCAGCCTTTGGTTTAGCTCCAGAGCTGGCTACTGAACAGGGAGACACTATGTCAGGAGCATGGACATTAGGAGACAGGTTTGTTTGTGAGTGACTTATTGAAGCAACATCCACCCCGCTTTCAGAACCAGATTCAACATCCTGTTAAAAAATGTTGCAAGTCTCTTTAGTAAGTGTGAATATGAAATAAAAATATAGTTCTTCTAAATAATGGAAGTATTTAGACAGGCTCACTCAAATATATATGCTTAATTCTCTGTGTAAGAGTAATTCCCCTTACTCTTTTCCATTACCTACACATTTACTTGCTGTCCTTTTCAATGTGGTGGTTTGCATTAGCTGCTGCTCTGAAATTATAAATCACCACTAACATCAAAGCTCCAATTCCCCTAAATGTTAGAATGCAAGGTAAGAAAAATCAGTTCGGGTCTGCAGAAGTCTGACATTTTTCTCTGATGTTCAGTATTTCCTGTGTGCTCCCACCTTCTGTCTCTGGCAGCATTGCAGGCTCAGGGAACATCTGTAAACCATTACACAGCTGAAATGACATCACCATCCAGCAGTTTAGACAATTCAGAGGTACAGCTCCCTCAATTTTTGGAATCAGCAGACACTTATCAGCCAAATGCTATTTCTGGTTAAAATGCCCTTACTTTTAATGACACTGATTACATTCCTTTTTTTTTTTTTTTTGAGAGTAAAAAGAAGAAGAAATATAGTATTTTTTATTGTTGAGGAAGTAAAAATATAGCACATGCTTGATTTACTGCATAGAGTGAAGGCAGAGGATTATACTGCTTGCAGATAAATTGTGACACGTGTCTGGCAAAGAGCTGGCTATGTGTAGAACCAGCCATATACTGTCAGGATTATTAGCCGAGATGCAGCTTGTGTGAATACAGCCACACAGTACACAGAAAAAAGTCTGAACTACTAATCCCAGCTAATTCTACAGTCAGAGCCTCAGTTTCTTAATACCAAGTTCCTAGAAGAGGTGAAATATGGGGCAGAGACATCTCAGGGCTTCTGCTCCTGAACTGGAAAGAAACAGCAGCCCTTTAATTCATTAATTGCAGTTAGGTCTCTGGTCAGCCAACACGACAGGTGCCTCCACACCAAGTACAACGATTAGAAATTAGAGAGAAAGCTGCACTCTAGGTAGGACCACACATTTGAGTCAGATTTTTCCTGCCGGTGAGCCCTCTGTAATGTGAAGCATTGGGAAATGCAGTGGAGCTGTGGAAATGTCTCTGTAGAAGTCAGCTTGGGTACAGCTGCTCTTAGAACCTTCTACTTAGCAGAGCCATGCTCCCACAGTGCAGAACCATGCCCCCTGCCCTGTTACCCACGGTTTTGCATCACCTTCACATGCTTCATTACTAGAAAATCAATACAAGACTGAACACTATGCATAAATTTCCTGAAACCCAGGTCTTTTGATCCTCTGATTCATAATACCCCCAGGCTCAAAAATTCCTAGAAAATCAGTGTGTATAAACAGCACATGTACCATGTTTGATGCAAGCTTTCTGGAGGCCTGCTTTGCAGCATGAAAACAGGTACCACTTCTGATTATCATGCAGGCTTCTTTACACAGATTGCCTCAACTACATTTGTTGCTCTAAGAAATTAGCTAAAATGCTGGCATGGATTGGTGAGATACAGAGAACAGATGTTAACCTCATATTTCAGCTTTCCTGTGCCATCAGTGCTCAAGGAGATGCTGTGAGAACATTGATATCAAGGGGGTAAAGTTTTAACTACCGGAACTGTAATTATATTATGCCCTTTAAAAATGATATATTATATAATCTTCAGCTGATCAAACCCTCTGAAACATAAATACAGGTTTTCTCACCTACAGACCACTCATTTGACTATAAGCAATAATGGAGTCTGGCCTTAATAGGAAAACCTCCTCATTATTTAAAAGAAAATTACCACTAACAAAAACAAATGAGCTGAATGTTAGCCTAGAGATCTTGGGGCAGTATTTCTCAGATTTCTTAAATTGAAAAACAGCTGCAGCACATGTGGGTGAAATTAAGAGGAAGCCTGCATGAGAACACCTTTGGTCAGCCATTTCATGTTCTTCATAGTTACACATGTGAACATTTTTCAGGAAAAAAGAACACATCAATCATGTTTGTGAGCTGTCCGATCTCCCTTTGGACTACTCTCAGCAAGGAATTCTCACATTTAAGTAAATAAAATAATTAAAGAAATTTAAATAATTAAAGTGCACAGTTCTGCCCAAAATCTTATTTTGAATGACAAAAAATTTCATAAGTATGTGTCTGCCAAAAATGACATAGACCCTCCCACTAGCAGAAAAACAAGACCTGTAGCTCAGATTTACTTTTGGTTCTAAGTATTTAATGTCAAAGGACACATACACCAGCGCTGAGGCTGATGTGATCCTCACTCTGAGCTGAGTCTGCATTTACAGTAAAGCCATAATTAGAGAGCCAGATATTTGCAGAATCTTGTTGATCTCCCCGTTTTTCATCTGGAAGCTCTGAAGCTCTTCTTTATGAAATGATGCCAAAAGGAAATAATGGATTCCAATATTACTGCCTTCAGAACATATAAACAAAAATACAATAAATTCTTTATGAAGAGAGTTCTAATTATGAAGTCAAGGAACTGATAAATTTGAAGACTGAAAGAAAAAAGGAGAAGTAAAACCAGATTCTACTTAGAATAATATGAAAGATTAAGTAAACTGACTTACAGGTATATGCCTCCGCTTGTATGTTGGGGTGCTGGATGGGGAAGAGCCTGCACTGAGGGCATTTTCAATATCCTGGTCAAGTTGGTCCAGTTTCATAATTAACAGCACCATTGAATCCAGTCGTGATCGATCCCGATCTTCTGTTATTTCCTAAGGAACAGACGATGCAATTGCTAAATCTGAAATGGTATTACTTGGAAAGAATAAGCTTAAATTAAGAAAGCTCTGTTTCTTAATTTGTCATGCAAGTATGCTGAATAATAAGTAGAAGAAGATCTTTTTGCAAAAAATACTATTTTGTGTAATCAATTCACTGAACATTGACTTACTGCTGGGAAAAACTTTTATATTAATATTTAATATGCATGCATTATAGTAATTAAATTAAAAAAACCCTCACAATCGTTTGGTACAAATACATCATTACTGTTTCCTTGATACACACACTCTTTAAAGAACTACTGATTCTAACACTCCTCCAACTACGCAATCCAAGTTAATTAATTTGATTCTATAATGCAAATAATGAAGGTTAATATGTGATCGAAATAGAGAGAAGAAAGCTCAAAGAAGCCATTTTGCAGCTGAAGACAACCACAACTACTTTTCCTTGCAGAACTCATCAGCATAACTGTTTTGTCAATTCTTGGCAGACGTTTCTGTCTTGGTTGGAAATTCTTGATATACACGAGATATGTTAGCATTATAGTAAATACAGCATTGTAGATCCTCCAACAGGAAAGAGAGAAGAATGAGGGGTATTCACATCACAGCCTTAAACACCTAGTTTATGCAGCTTCTTTCCCTGAACTCCATTTGTAACAAGTGGACACAGAGAAGGTCCTCAAAAGATCAACTCAAAGCAAGATCTTCAGGTAAGTGGACTAAATAACGTTCTCAAGGAGCACCTTCCTCTCCTTGACCCTTTCTACAGAGAGTTAACACAAAAATTGGCCATCCAGCCTGCCTCAAAATTCAGGACTATGAAAACCCCTACTGGTTCCTGTATGGATTTTCACAATAGGAAGTTAAAAAATATGAAGTTCCATTAACTCACTTAAAATAATATTTTTATAAATCCTTGTCAAGAAATAGAAACAAAAATGTTATAATTACTTCATTGTGTCCAAGAGGCAGGTAAAATAAGTTCCCAAATCAGCCTTTTTTGATAGTCATTAAACTGTTTTTCAGGTTACAGTGACTTCTCTAGTGAGGATTCCATTAGTGGCATTTTTATAGACTGCCTCAAATATCATTTAGATCATGTTTTGCAATGTGTTTTAAAGGAACAGAATTAAAGGAACTGTATAGATAAAATAGTCATATAAAACATGGTCTATATGACCTTTATGTGAAGACAGAGGTGATGAAGGTTAGTTAACTAAATCTTAGAAAAGCAGAAACACAAATCTGTCAGTCCATAGCAGAGTTATGAACGGTGCTCACAGCAAAGGCCAAACCCAGGAAAACTCTGTATTTCATTTGTTATTACAACATGATATTCTGGATTGGGTTGCTGAAAAAGCTGATGAATTTGCAGGACCTCCTGATGAACCTGAGCTAAGTTTAGAATGACCCTGAGAGAATATTACCTCAAAACAACGTAGCAATCAGTGAAATGGACTAAGTTCTTTCTTTCAAACTGAAAACACAATGTCCCAACTGATTCATTGAAACTCCATGCATCTTCACTTCAACTGATGTTAAATTGATGTTTATAAGTGTCAGAACAGTTATTTCATCTAATCTGCATGGGTGTAGAAAACCCAATGGAGCACATAAGGGTCTGCCCACAAAGGAGACATGACCTCCTTTGTGGCATGGGGCTCCTTTTGCCATGGTAGATGAGATTGTAGCCAGTTTATCCACTGAGGGGGGGCCAGTGCTGCTACCAAAACCAGTCTCCTACACAGTCTCCTAACTATGTATTTATTTCTATTAGTTTTGTAGTTTTTCTTGGAAACGTATCACTGGAAAGGCTAATCAACCAAAAATTTACACTTGACTTAAAACCCAAAAGTTAATTGCCACGCCACAACAAAATGAGTGGAGGTGACTGGGTGGGTTTCTTTGCTTTGTTTTGTGGGCTTTTTTCAGACTAGAGAGAACAGGACTTTTACATTGAGACAAAAAAGAATAATCTGGAATTTTCCCCAAGAAAATTGTTTGACTTATCCTGCCAAAAAAGTATAAACTTGCTCTGCATGTAACAGATTGAGAATGCTGGAGAAGAATCTGGTGAAATGAAGAGGTGGCAAAATATTGCTCAAAGCAATATTCAGGCTTGACACAACGAGCTGGCTTTGCAGGCAAACATCGCTTCCAGAAAACAATAATATTATCAGCTATTCTATTCGGAAGTCCTAGCAATGGTTTGTGGTTCTGACTGCTGTTGACGCCAGTGTTGTCATGAGAAGTTTTAAATTTTTAACTATTTAACTTTCTGTTTTTACTACTTACTGAATAACCTGATAATCACCTTCTGTTTGGCTGGGGAACTATTACATTTTATACATGAAAACCTAAGCATTATCTAAAAAACTTAACATATACAAATTAGAAATGTTGAGTTGGAAATTCAGTACAACACACTAAATAAATATTATATGATTAATTTTTTGTTTAGGCAGTTTTAGCCTTGATATTATCTAATGAATTTCCAAGAGCTTTATAGCCTATTTGTCTTTTTGCATCTTCCTTGTGTGTGTATTCTGAGATTCTATTACTGAAGTGTGATATGATCTAAAGCCAGCAAGATATTAGCAATTAATTTGTTTTCTTTTGAAAACACAGTACTGAATTTGTTTCCAGTCTTTCATGTTGTTCCTCACTGATAGGTAGTTACCTTTCAAATGAGAACTCAAAAACATAAATTACATTTATAGAATTATACAGAAATCCTACCTTTGTCATTATAAACTCAAAACTCAGGCATTAGAAGGTGCCAGGTCAAAGACTGCCCCCTTACAACCTTAATTCCTGCCTTTGAAGGCATTTGCATTGGGCAATTTAAAAATGTATCACAAAGATATACAGTAGGTCAAACTCAAGATATTATTTGTCTGGAGATTTTATTTTTAACATGGCTCCACACAAAGAGGAAATACTTTAGGTCATGAACTGGAAAAAGCAATATTTCTTTTAATTTGTATCCTCACTGCTGTGATAAAGAAGCTAGTTAAATTCCAATACATTCATATGTTTAGAACAGAAAGCATTGTAACTGTTCCCAGAATGAAGGATGCTTGAATTACTCCTAAATTAAGTATTAAGACCCCAAAGTTAAGGTCATATTAAAAGAAATCCAAACATTTTTACAAGGAAAACTGTTCACAAACCCTGTTGCTAGCATCCGCAAACAACGTTAATAAAATGAAAATATTTTTGAGAACATGGCTGCAAATGAGATTCAGCCACTTTTTTAGACACTTTTGTCATTTTGGAGCTTATATTGTTATTGAAAAGAATAACACTTACCCCCCTTCCCACCATGTACCCCCATGTCTTGTTTGCCTTTTTACTACCAAGCTGTTTTGTGCTTGCATTTAAAAACTGAGGTTTCCCTATATTGATTCCCCATGATTTCCCTATAGCACTCTGCATGGAGAACACCTAGCAATTTCTGAATATAATGTTATTTGTGCATAATGTTATCTTTTTTTATTTTGAACATTTGATGGATAAACAACAAACAGCATTAATGAGAGTATTTCTAAAAATTACTTCCCCCCCTCCTTTTTTTTTTTTTTTCAAGTTGCAACAGTTTTATACCCATATTATTGGTATGTGACAATGATTTTAATCTACTCAAACAAAAGAAACCAGTTAAGGAGTACAACACTAGTTAAGTTTGGATTTAATACATCCATTTTGTCTTATCATGGCCTGGCAAAACAATTGAAGCAGATACCCTTCACTTCCTTGCTCTCTTAAACCCTGTACTTCTCGAAGTGTATTTTTCCTCTTTTCTTGGAGCCACTGTTTTACATCACACACACTTTTCTCCCTACCATAACCCTTTTTCCCACAGACCTCTTTCAGCTGAGTAGATCTGAAGCAAAGGGTATCTTCTGAAAATAAATATGTGCTGTTAGGAGTAAAACCTATTTTAATTTTCACAGCAAAGGTTTTGTACAGAAGTAGTTAGTACACAGAACTAACTTTGTGCTCTCTCCTAATACCCGCAAGAGGATTGAGTCACTCCCACCTTCCCTGTAAGTGCTCCCTTTCAAAGCATCTGCTGGTTTCCAGACTGGAGCAGACCCTCATTAGTCCCAGTGGGGTCCCCTGTGGTTAAGGAGAGGAGAGGTTTTCCCACTCCAAGGAGCCCCCTGGTAGAGACATCAGGGCACCACCAGCCTCGCTCCTCCCTGATGCTCTTGTGTCAAGATGCTCATCTTTTCTTTGAAAAGGAGACCTTGGTTTTTAGAGGTAAGCCTAATGCACAACTGACAAGGTGAGCTTGATTACCCACAAAAGAAAGGCACCTTTTATGGAAAGAGTCGGCTGCGTTTTGTCTGGTGTTCTTGATCTGCAGACAGCTGGACTGACTTAAAATCTTGTATTAATGCTACGTATTTCAGATGGTATTAGTAATTCTTGTCTTTCCTTGCTAAAAAAATACCCAGTTTGAAAAATAGAAAGTTATTAAATCACTGATTTTATGCTGTGAAGGTTTTCATCTGAACTGAAAACAAACAAAGACAAATGAAAAATATGCTACTTTGGAATTATCTACTGATTTTTGCCAGCAAGTGTATAAATCAGATGTGTAATTTTCATCCTTCTACATTGCAGTGTACAGTTCACAACCTTTGAAAAATACCTAAGAATTTTATCTTTCTCTAAATTTTACACTCTACAGTACCACGCTAGAGTCCTATTCTTCATTATATTGGAGGGATTGCAGGCGGAGAACATTAAAACACAATGAAAAAGTTAAAGCACTCAATTTTTGACATAAGACACAAGACCTAAACACCAGCAAAAATCGCAGTGAGATTATTATTATAAGTCATATCTTGAACTAGTGTTTAGAATAGACTCAAAATGGAACAAATAACATAAGCATACACTGGCGTAGACATGGACAGGTGAGGAGACATGCTCAGGCACGCAGCTGTCCCTACACATTCATGCAAGGTTTTGGGAAAGTAGCTTTTCTTCTGACTTTTCTTACAAGTACTTTAAATAGCTGACTAAATTTCCCAAATATAAAGTATTCGATAACATTCGTCTATGTGCACTTTTTAGTTCCTCTTAAACCCATAAATAAATTATGTTTGCAAAACTGAAGTCTTCATAGGCACTTGATTGCTATATAATGTAGTAATTATGATTTTCACTTAATGTATCCTTAAAAGAAATGTAATAAATTCAATTACTTCAGAAAGTCAACCTCTGAATAACATATTCTCCTAACAAAATACTTTCTTTTTATACTTCCAGAAAAAAAAAAAATAAAAAAATTTCCTTCTGTGTAGCATAGTGTTTACAGGGATAGTGCTACACTCTCTGGGGAACAGAGGAAAATGTGTTGGTAAATGACAGAGAGCATAAACTCCAAATATACCCAAGCTGCTAATTTCCAGGAAATGGAAGATTTCAGGACTAGAAGCGAGGTGAAGCTTCTCCATTTCCCTAACTTTTCACAAGATCTTTCAAACTCATGTTCTATTCACAAGTAAGGTCTGAATTTAACCTGATTTCCACTACAGAAACTTGCTATCTTTCATGTTCAAAGCTAATTTAATCTAAACAAAAGCATTCCTCTTTAGTAACTTCCTTTCTACAGCTGCTTTTGCCTAAACACATACTCAACCTGTAGGCTGTACTTTATTTTAGTCCAGGCAGTTTTGATTGTACTTTTCCATGTTTCATGTCAGCCAAGTAAACTATCTAGCAGAGATGCTATTTTAATAATGAAATTTAGCAATTCAGTATTGATGAAATGGAAAATCGCTCAAAAGCCTTGGGGCAACACAATCTGACGAATCATTATTACACGGCTGTGTTAACTCAGCAGGGATGGCAGGCAGTAGTTACTCGTGAAGTGGTTCCTCTTGAAACACAACAACTCTAGTATAAAAGTCAGTCAATCATGGTCACTTTCCACCTGATGTCATATTGCCACGGGTAGATATTAATGGAAAACAGACTTCTCAGACTGTCATTACTGCATTAACATTATACCAATTCTCCTGAAATACTAATGCAAATAATAATTGGTGCCACTAATTCAGGTAACCAACAGAAGCAAACAGAAATGTAAAATTAACAACTCTAAATAGTACATCTTGTCCAGTGTAGAAGATAATTATCTTGTACTTACAACACAATATCATAAACTACAGGTGATGGATGAAATCGAGCTCTCTGTCTTTGGAGTTACATTTGTTTACAGTAGCTGGCCTGGTGACACCCAACTCCCAGTAATCATTCCTGTCAGGATTATGAGTATGAAAATTTGCCAAAATCAAATCATGCACAGAGCACAACAGGAACATAATCTGTCTTCACTGGGTGGAAAAAAGCACAGTTAAACATAAAAACACTAATCACGCTCTTTTCAGCATAAACAATACTCAATTACTTTGCAATTTCCTTCTTCTTCATATTTCATAAATTAACTTTATAGTCACCTTTTATGATTACACTCTTATGGCTATGCCTTACAAAGTAAGCGAAAAGCAAGTTTTTAACTTACTGGACCTCATTTCTGTTTACTATGAGGCGAAAGACTTGAGTCTCCGTCATGGAGATGGAGATATTAAAAATCTGACTGGACAACCTGCTCTGACTCTGCTTGGTCTAGACAATCTCAAGAGGTGTCTTCCAACCTCAACCATTCTGCTACTCTGTGATAGTTTTTAACACTTCATGCAATATGCTTTTTAAAGAGGACACAAACAATATTATAGCGAGAACCTGTGTGGCATCTAGACCACTTTGCCTAAACCTTTCTCTCCACCTGTGATCACTTTGCCTCAATTTCTTCATCTTTTGTCAGTCTTGAGATTTGAAAGGGACAAAGGATAGGTACGTGGACAGGAAAAAATAAGGCTTATCATATGTTATAGTTGGTTGTGTAGGACTTTGGAGGTCTCTATACCAATTTTCTACACAAGCAGGGTCAGTTGTGAGATCAGATCAAGATTTTCAGGGCTTGATGCAGTCAGGTTACAGAAATCCCCAAGCATAGAGAATGCCCAACCTCTGTGGGCAACTCACTCTCATCCTTGACTGTCCTCATGGGAAAAATGCTTTTCTCTGAAGACATTGTCTAACGGATTGCAAACCTGGAAGTAATGAATTGTTTACAAATGGAAAGCAAACCAAATACTTTCAGTTTCGTACTGCAGTGCAAAGAGGACGGGGGAAGAAGACTAAGCCTATAAGAAGTCTATTAGTAACATTCTACCCCACAATACCTGAAGATACTGCAATGGTCATACCGAATAACCTCCGGAAACTAATGGGACTCTTCCGACGACTGCAATGA
This sequence comes from Tringa tobata, assembly GCA_033628505.1. Lineage (NCBI taxonomy): Eukaryota > Metazoa > Chordata > Aves > Charadriiformes > Scolopacidae > Tringa > Tringa tobata. Next base: position 4,202,123 of record JAHREE010000278.1, on the reverse strand, counting down.
ACTTGGAATTCGGCCTAAGACAGACATGAGAACTAAAGCCCACAAACCACTGTACACTCTAAATTCTCCCAGGTGAGAAACAGAAGTGCTTGTCTTAAGTGGTTATCATGCTACCCTAGCAAATGAAGAGTTTTAAGATTACAGGTTGGACTGTCAACTCAATCTTTTTAGGTAAGCTATCCATTTGCTAATATGATTGCGATGTCAATAAATGAAAAAACAGCCTATTAAAAAAACACATCACAGTCCCCTTACTAAGAATACTTTAATCAATTTGCCTATAACTCTTGTGCGTGGAGGGGAGAGTATCCACTGAGTGTTTCAAGTCCAGTTAAGAGGTCACAGAATATTTATTATATTTGCTTTTCTTTACAGGCAAAATGTTTGGGCAATGATAGAGGGCATTATCGAAGAAATGTGTTGTTATAAAAAAACTATAACAAATTCTCATATGAGGGGAGCACGTTTAGCTGGTTACTTAACCTTGTGAATCCTGCCAAGAGGACTTAGCTTGAAGACATCCAAGTTATCATTCATCTGGTGGGGTTTTTTTTGGTAAAACTATAAATATTTAACTGCTTCTGCCTTTTACTTTAGTTTTATATTAGTCTTTTGAGTCTCATGGGTTTATTTATATTTCTATGTATTTACAAGTTAGATAAACACATACACATGCATGTATGCACTCTGATTTGTGCAGCAAAGAGACTTTGTACATTGATGATAGGTTCAAATATGGCATTTCCTAAATGCAGAACTAAATATTACGTAAAATGTAAATATTACAACTTTACCTGGAAACACTAATTAAAAAAAAAAAAAGGTTGGGTTGGCTCATTACCAAGAGTTGGCTGAGAATTTTTATATATTGAATGACAAAACGTAGGAATATGCAGATCATTGAAATAGGCCCAGTGCTTTACGGCTTCTGAGAAAGTGGCCATTTATTTAAATATGTAGCTGGAGACAGAAGAATCTGCATTTATCATTCCAGTTTTGGTAATATTGCTCAAGTTAGCAGTTTACGTGAGAGACTCACTAGGCTTGTCTGCCAAATACAAACAGTTTCCAACCTCTCTCACGTCTAGAGGAGGCTGTTAGAAGACAAAGGGAATCAAGGAAAGCTGAGAGAGGGTGCAATCAGCAAAGGGTATTTTCTTCCCCTGTCCCCTGAAGCATGACTAGATCATGGACACCTCTGTAAAGAGGCAACAAAGAAAATATGGAACTTTAGCACTGATGGTGGAAAGAATGAGGTGGGGGATTCAATGTGGAAAGAAGAGCTCAAGTTCTTGTATGGAAATTTATATGATATAGACAGGTATACACCAACCACACTGAATCTCAGAGTCCAAGCAAGCCCGTGTCTGAAAGGACACTCAAGATCAAGGCACAAAAAGTGTGAAAGCAGATGCCTAATTTAAGTGAGTCACCAGTTAATCTGCTGTACTGCAGAATGGACCTACTTTGTTTATGCAGTGACAAAGGTATCACAGCATCACATGAGAATCAAAACCCATAAACCACTCTTCAGTTTCTTCCTGGTGATAAATTATTGTGATAGAAATTATTGTCTTAGATGGTTAAAATGCTAACCTATTAAATGACGAGTTAAATTAAGAACGCAGGTTGAATGAGGTGAGGCGACGTGATGTGGGGTGCTCTACCTGTGATACGACAAGGTCCGGTTACAGTTCTATTGCCAAGATGGGCTAAATGGAAGACACAGTTTCAGGTGATGGTTTTTTTCTTTCCTTTGTTGTGCTATTCAGCAGGACTAAAATGCAGCACTGCAGATCAGATAATAAGGGTTGTAGACAAACAGAAAGACAAATAAGTACCACTAGGGTGCAAATGGTATTAAAAAGATAAGACAATGGCTAGCTGAGTGGGAAATAATAATGCTAATCTAAACAGGGCACTTTTGTGGTACAGATAACAATAAAAATGCAAAAGTGGGGTTATCTTCTGCACATGTAGATGAGCAAACTTCACAGAAGTTTGGCAATATACAAAACTTCCATGTGCTGTTAATGTTCTGTCCTTCATAGACCATCCTTCCATGCAAAGCTATTTGGAAATCTCTTCTAAATATTTTGGTGCAACTTCTGGTTCATTTCATCAGAAAAAACCTGAAGATTTTTGGAGTCATGCAAGTGACCTGAGAGAACTGTTTAAAGATTTTCTTGGGCTTACTGTTGTGGCAGATGTAGCAATGGATGATGAAGGCTGTTGCAAACTTCCAGAAGTTATAGCAGAGTCATGTTTTTCTTGTGCAGACGTTTCGTGACAAATAGAGAAGGGAAGCTGAGAATTTAAACTCCTCTCTAGTAAGACTGAATTTGTTTAGAAACAGTGAACTTCAAAATAGCACTGTTTCCTTCAGAGGAAGAATGTTCTCTGCAACAAAAACACTGGAACAGATTCCCAGAATGCTCCTTATGTTTGCATGTGACTTGCATGACACTATTGATTTAATTGTCAGTATATAGAGAAAAACATTTGTAAAACTGAATGACCTTTTTACTGCAGGGCTTGATCAACATAAACCCCCCTAAATCATTATAACAGTGACAGTAATTATAGCACATGCATCTTCAGGAACAAGACCTTGAATAGGGAGACCAGTGTCTCGTCCTACTGTTAAAGACAATATTCAGAAAGAGTTGCGGTGAAACATTATTTGAAAGTCCCAAAGCTCAAAGAGCTCAAAGATCTACTTTCTTGCCTCCCGACTTTGCCCACCATACTGCTGCAGTTCTGGTGCTTTGCTGTAAATTCAAATATTCTGCCTATCTTCTCTATATTTACAATCTGAAGACTGATTGTTTGCTGTATAAGTGCACTTGATCTTGCCTCCAGCAATGAGCTAAGCTTTTTAGCTCTCCATGGATTGTGTAGACTCCTCATTTCTTTTTTTGCAAACATTCCTGTCAATACCAAGACAAAACCTAACTCGTGTTCACTACTGTATAGCAAATCCACTATTAAACTGTACACTGGTCAATGATTTAAAAATATACATTCACTTTCTTTAGTAACTTTATTCTGTTTATACTTTGAACTCAGTTTTAAAAAATAAATTTCTAAATCACCATCTGATGCAGGTCATGAGTTCACAGTTACTTTGATTTTCCTCAAAATTCCCAGTTCTACTACAAATTGCTGTTATGTCATCTACTCTCCCAGGCCACCCCTTACCTCTCCTCGTGCCAGCACTGGTTTCCAGTAATGAGCCAGTGGGGATCTGGCTGAACGTGGTCCCTGGGAAAGGGGTAGTGCTGAGCAGGGTCAGTTCCCTACTCTGGTTCTCCATGCAGCCATGCAAATGTTAGTGTTGGCCAAGGAAGCCCAAACAAAGGCAGGACAAAAACTGTATTGATTTTTTTTTTTTTCACTGCAAGACCCTGGATTTCTGTTGGTGCAAAGCGACCACGTAACTGTAACCTTGTTTTTACAGGCGAGGTTGTGCTGATTTTACAGACATTGCTGGGTCTGGGGGCTTCTCAAATGTTTTTCTTCAGGACACCACTACAAGGAACTTAATGGAGCCTGCACATTTGTAAAGTAGTTGGTCTGAAAGAGATGCGTATTGTTAAAAAAGAACAGTCAACTGCTGTCCCCTGCCCCTCAATTCACCCATGTATCCTGCTTTAGCTTTGCCAATCTATGCAGCTGATGAAATGCCAGAGATTTTTTTTTATGTCACAAGTTTGTAGGAGAACATGATAGCATGAGAAAATCCATTGCTAATTTTTTATATTCAGTGAAAGGAGTTTATGTGACTTGCTTTCTTGGAGAAAGGCTCATTCGTTCCCATGTGAAAATTGGATTGTCCCGGTGACAATTACTTTCTTATTGAATTACTTCTGCACAGTAAGATTTAAACTAAGGGCAGTTTTGTATCACAATCCACAGCAGACTGATATGTATGAGAACTGGTATTGGTGACTGAGGAGGTGGCTGTAAAAATCTTGATCTTCAATGAGGACAAAATTTGTATTTGTGAGTAAGACTGAAGCGAAGTTAGAGTTCAGGTTTGGGTTAAGACCCAACATCCTTGAATTGTCAGAACTTGCCTCTGCAAAAGTGTTTTAACACAAAGGTAACAAAATAAATATTTAATATCAGACTTCTTAGCTTAACTACATGGAAACCTTGTCATAGGCAAATCAAGGCCCCCAAAATAGGATTGGGATCAATTATGTGGGGAGTGGAAAAGTTAATCAAGGCAACTGCTGTCCCTTTTCAACTGCATGAAAAAAGAGTCTAGATAACCCCAAAAAATCTTTGCAGAACACACTCTCTCTTTTACTTTAAATTCTTAGTAAGTAGTAACAAATGGCAATCAGGGGTTTTGAGAAATTACGGAATCTGGATCAACCTTTGTATGGCACAGACCATGTTTAACAGCTAAGATATTTCCTAGATTAAATAACCGAAATGCTGCTGTCACATCAGCTTCTCTGAGATTCTGAAGAGCTGATAATGGCTCAAACTGGGTAAAAACTACCAAAAAAGCCCCTTGTTTACCTCAGACACCCCTTAATAACATCTGTCTTCTGTGTATTGTTGTCTGAAATTCATCAAAGCTAAGTGTCTGACCATGTGGTAAGTGGTTGACTGGAATTTTGTAAAAGTCTGCGGTTCAGACAAGGAATTCCGCTTTTCTGTATAATATATTCAGCTATTTCATGTATGCCTTTGAAATATGTTTATGTGCACTGGAATTATTCTAACTATTAATGTTACTTAATGAGACTGATCTGTGCACAGTGCCAAGCATTGAGGACTTGCTCAGACACACACGCTGGCCAGTAAACTAGCCTTTAGGGGTGACCATGTCTTCACATCAAAGGACAAAACCCATATAACACACAACTAAAAGACAAAGTTACTCTGAAAGCCTCGTTCTTCTGAAACTACCTTTTCTGAATCCTTGAACTCGTTCTTCCATAAAAAAGTTTACTACTTGGATCTGTCCATCATCCACTTTAAATAGACATTTTCCTTTTGCATTTCTATCCAAAATCCTTAGGGCAGACCCAAACTTGCCCCACACAACTGCTACTAAAGCAATTTTCCATAAACATTTAAATGAATACAATTTGTATACTTGTTTTTAAGCATTCACTACTTTTTCAACAGTTCAGCTTCTTAAGTCTAGTGACTACTTTAATCTGAAACACTAACTGCTTTAACTATTACACAATATTAAATATTACACATTTATATACACTATTAATGAGCTAACAAGAGAAAGTCATACAATCATAAAAAATACAACTGGAAGAGATCTTGAAATGTCATGTCATCTGTCTCCCTCTGAATGACAGGACTGTCATACCTAATGGATGGTTCTCCAGCTCCTCTTGCAAACCCCCAAAACTGCCCCAGGCAAAGAAGGTTTTATTCCAGTCCAACCTTCCCTAGCATGAAAAACCTAATTCTAATGCAGTATCTCAATCTTTTTCTAGCTTGAACTCATTAATTCTTATTTTTGCTCTGCATGACAGACTTTTTTTGTCCTTGGAGATAGTGATATGTTCCCCCCTAGTCTCTTGTTCAGGCTCATTCCTTCTTCTCCCCACTGCAATGGCAGGGACTGGTTTCTTTGTCTCTGGCCATTCTCACATCTCCTTCTGAGTCTCTTCTGGGCTCTCCTCCTGAAGAGCAACTTGCAAAACCCTCTGCCTTCACTACAGGTGAAACTGATGTACACCTCTAGGAATGGAAAGGCACAGTACGCTCAGGACATTTTGCTCAATGATTTACCTCTTTACTGTATCCCACTTACATTTGTACTGCTGTTGGATAGGTATTGGTGTTTTTGTATACAGCCTTACCCATACAGGGTATGTTTGCCAGTCACACCCTGGAGCCATGTCCACCGGCAAATGAATTACATTGCGTTATATGATAACTAATCCTCTTTAGGAACTAAGACAAATAGCTTCAAAACTAAATATTAGTGTATATTTTTTTAAAAGCACCCCTAATTTATTGCAACTAAAGTGAAAATTCAGCACCAATAGCGTTCCATGGGGATATCACTATATAATTTGCTTTCACATCATTTCATAACTCAGCCACTATGAGTATTGTGTGACCTACGCCAGGACTGTCTGAAGATTTTCACTTCCTCTGTCAGCAATAGCAAAAATATATTATTCCAAATTGTATGCACAGCTATTAGATGAAAAATCAGATTTAGATTTTATTCTTCCCCACTGCTTATTTTTCTACTTCCGGATCTTCTTTTACAATGAAGGAATTTTAAAAGTCTCAGACACAGAAGGAATAAGCTGCTCAAAATACTTTGTCTTTCTTACTATAGAATCTGAAAATATTTCATATGGATATACTGAGGTGGGGAAAAGTATTAAAGGAAACAAAACACAGCAGAAATATTGATGTGACCGTCATGTGTCATACCTGAATTCATAACACATTTATCTTAAAAAAACACAGGCTGTGTTTACTGTGTCAGCCAAGACAATAATAAGGAGTAAATAAGCAGTAAATGACAGTCTGTGCTGGAACCTGAACCCCTAGTGCCAGGGGAGCAATGCACTGGCTGGACTTGAGTCCAGCAGAGACTGGACTGCAGCCACAGCATTTTCCTTTTCCTTTTTGTTCCTGAGAGTTTCAGCAAGGCTACAGCAGGTAATGGCATTAGGGTTCAGCTCTGACAGTCAAGAACGGGAGGGGAGAAGTGCCCGTCTCTCAGAAAGGATGCACTGCTAAAATTGAGGTCAGCCTGTGTCAGTGTGTCTGTCCACAAAGGACCCGGTAGTCTACAATTTGATTGGTAGGTGAGGTTGGTTACAAGTCCTAGCTTTGATTAATACCCAATATATCTACATTGTAAATGTGATCACAGCTATATAGGAGATATGTAGATATAAAACCATAATTTACATATGTATACACACATATATATAGAGGGTGGAGAATGGATACAGAAGTTAATGGTAGTTCTAAGTGTGGCTTTACTAAACAGGAAGTTTCATTTCAAGACTTGTCTCAAAGAGGAGATAGAATAAAAAAGACAAATATTTCAGAGCCAGGATTTGATCAGTTTTAACTAACGTTCAACAAACCTGGATTCAATTCCAAACTCTTCCCCAAAACACTCACCAGGGTGAGTATGATTTCATTCTTTCATTCTTACAAAACAATTTAAAAATATCTTAATAATCTCCTTGTGATAGGGTTTTAATTATTATCATTTTTTTTCCCCTACCTGAATCTCTATTTCTTGCTGGAAGTCAAGATATCATTAACTAGAGAGTTCCAGAAATTATGGCTAGAAATATCACAAAAATCTCAGAACATGCTGCAAAAAAGTTTGAAAATAAACATAAGATTTGAAAATGTACTAGATTTGTAGTAAGATTTTATTTTGAAAACACTAATTTTGAATGAAAATGTAAAAATAAACTCTGGCCATAAAATGAAAGTTGGAAAAAAAAGAAACCACACAGGAAAAGAAAGCTCATTATGAGTAACAAAAGAGAAAGATATGAAAGGAAAGAATAAGAAACTTGAAGTTGCTCCAGCATGAAAAAACAACAATATTGTCAGTCAGCACCTTACTATGATCTTGGCACCGCACTTCTGGGGATTTTAACTGGACAAACAGGCCACTATAAACACTCAAGCAGGATGTTGCTAACAATGAACAAGCTGCATTGTAAAACAGCAGATGGAATAAAAGTCATATATGCCAAGAAGACAGGATGCAAAGGGCCTTGAAGAAAGTAGCATTCAGGATAGGAAAAAAAAAAAAAAAGAATAGGAAATTCAGTGTTTAGGGTTTTCAGTTATGCTTGAAGTTTCATGTGATCAATGAAGTGTAAAAGAGTTCAGATATGAACAGCAAATAGTGAGGAATGTTTTAAAAATATTGAACATTACCATTTTGAGAAGGTAGTCAATAAGGCTGTTAGCTTGGGTGTGTTGCAGGGAAAATGTATTCATCGAGATTTAATTGCATCTCTTTGGAAAACTCAGCATGGTTTGATTTCCAGTTCTTAATGGCATGAAAGCCATATCAACAGTTCATGTTCAAGAGAAATAAAGCAAATTACATAATTTATTCAAGCATTTTCAGAATAGTTAGCTTGGCCATTGCTTAATTCATCCTGCTTCAGGCCAGTGGAAAAATCTTAACCAACTTCTACTGAAACAGGCCTACCTCACATAAACTGCTTCTGTGAATTCTATTGGCCTCAGATCACCAAATAGATCATTAACGATCCATGTAATCTTGTGGAAGGGCCAGTTGGGCTAGGAGTAGATTTCAAGAAACTCCAAGATTAAAAGACAATGATCACAAATCATGGCTCTCTAATTCAACCTCCCTACACTCAAGTGAATTCCATGACAGTGTTCTCATTTTTAAGGAAAAGATCACAGATGTAAGGACTGAGGATTGCACAATGAAGTTTCCTTGCAGTGTCTCAGCTTGAAATACTAAAGTCAGTTTCTGCAAAATATACATTTCTCATGAAGCATATCATTATCTCTCAAAGTTTCCAGAACATGGTTTTCAGAAGTGCTTTTTGTCTTTTTTGACTTTGTCTCCCTGACTCAGTGAGTTATATGGTAAGTTAGTCTGTATTGTGTCATTGAAAATATGAGTCTAACATTCCTGATTTATTATTGATTGAACTAAGAGAAAAAAATCAGTAGCAAAATCAGAGATGTAATGACCAATGAGAGTATATTGATGAAGCAAGGGAATAGGAGAGGAGCCATGGGGCATGTTAAGCCTGGGTTTGCATCTTTAATCCAAAAACGGGCATAAACACAGACACAGGAAAACAACAAAGACTTATAAAGCTGAAAAAAGTTCACTAACCAAGTTATATCAAGCACCTGGCTATAACCACTAAGTCACAGTAAGAACTAAGTCAATGTCTGCTATCTGTGACACATCTGTGGCAGCCGATGGAACACAGTTTGTGAAATAACTAGAAACAATTGCCTAAACTAGGTAAATTTTTCAATGATGTCACCCTACTTTGAGGTAGAATTTCTGTGAAAAAGGAAAATAAAAATAACACAAACAAGCCAAGATTTCCAGATCAGAGAGGACAAGGAGTAATTTAGTCTCTGGATAATGGGAAACTCTTGAATTGCACTTGAACATCAAGTTGTGCAAGCAGGGTAACATGTAATCCATGCTCAATACTATTGGATGAATAGTAGGAGAGCCTGGAGAAAGTATCTGATTAATGTCTTATGATAATGAACCATGCCTTCCTGTTCTATTGCATATTAACGCAAGGATGCAGAGGAGGTTTAAAGAAGTTGTAATGAAACAGTAGAGGCAAAGTAAAACAATGAGATAAGTCACATTCAGATCATAATTCAGGCAATGGCAGTAGTTGTCTAATAACACTGAGCCTAAGAGCAAAGGTGGCCTTACAGTCTCAAGATCCAAGAAGAAAGAAACACCTGTGATGTTCTGAGAAGAGCCACCAGTCTCTGAAGTCAACCACAGGACTCAGGGAAACATGGAGACTGTGAGCAGGAGAGCTTGGTCAGCACTGTCCACGAAGGAGTCAACTGGAGTTTTCAGCAGTATACACACAGGTATTGTGGGTACAGGACAAAAATTCTTGCCAGGTCCAATGGGCAAGATGGACCTACTGAATAAGTCATAGCTCTCATAGCCTTAAAGTTAGTGTCTGATATAAGCCTCAGCTGAGTAAAGACTGAGTGGAAAAACAGTGAGTAAAGCAGTGGGAAGAAGTGTGGTACAATTAGGCCAGTGACCGGGATATGAGAGGTAGTGAGAGGTTCAGACTGCTGCAGTATTACATAAGTTTCAAATAGTGCAAAAAAATACTGTAGTCTATCACTACAGAAGGATGGGAGAGATAGTAGATGCTGGAACTGATAGAATTAAAAGACACAAAAATATTTTCTCTACTGTTAATAAGCATCATGGGAAGGCCACTGCCAGGTCTTTGAAATCCAAATATAAACTCCAAGAATTCATAATGTTATATTTTTGGATCTGTTAGAGCATGTTAGTGGGCCTATGCAGTGTTACCATTAAATAACAATGACGGTGCTAAAGAAATTTAATGCATTTAGAGACTGGTGCTGAGTGAAAGTGGTCAAATTATTGTAATTCTTGGGTTTACCAATAATATTAAGCATTGTGCCTCCTGGGCCCTTAACTATTTAAGTCAACAGTATGATACCCTAACCAAATTTACAAGATTAAAGTGTAAGAAATTGCAGAACATAAGAATGATCAATTTTTTCCTGTAACTGTGAAGCCAGACTTGAAAGACCAGCAATTAACCTGACCTGATTTTCATAAATTCTTGACTTCTGTTTGAACTGCATTTTCAGTATTTCAGCCCTTCAAGTTAACAGAATAAATTAATTTGCTTGCCATTTCTTCACAATTAGTGTTACTCAAATAAATGAGACTAGTCTCCAAATATGATTTAGTGAATTAAATTCAGATTGGTGTAAGCTAGCTATTAACAATGGGGACAGTATCAGGCAAAATATCAGGATTCAGTGAGTGCTGGTAAACTGAATTACCAATGAATAATAAATTACTATGGGGTAGGAAGCAGACTGTATGCATTAGTGTTTCCCATCTACATATCTGCAGCAAAGTACACTTTAAAAGTTAAATCTTCTAACCGAACTCTTAAGCTTATAGAAATCCATAAATCTCAAATCCTGGATAATCTTTTGCATTTACATGTGCATGAAAATGTCTGACCGTTCTGAGTTTTTCAATCCCTAAAAATGAACAAAATGCCATTTTAATTATTATATTTTAGTTTTAAAAAAAAAGTTTGCACACTTCTATTTCAGTGGGGCTGGCTTCTTTTCCAGGTGACTCATTCCTCTTTGCAACTATGCAATAGGCAGCCTATGGTAGGTCACTAAGAAGTGTGTGCTTACATATACAGAAAAGAAGTTTAATGAATCATGAAGCCATGATGCAGTAACAATAGCATGCCGTCAAGCAAAAGGTATAAAACCATCACAGAATGGAGTAGAAACATTTGTTTCAAAATCTGCCATAAATAGAAGTGTTTATATATTTTTTACCTTATTTTCCTTTGTCAGAAAATGTTTTGTTGATAACAAGTTGAAATGTCACTCTCCATTTTTTACTTGATCCTTTTTGCTTTTCAGGACTAAAATCTGACTAGTTTACTGTGATTCACACTTCAGAAACGTGAATCTTAGAAGATTCTCACAGTGCAACACAGTGACTTTTAGTAATAGGATGTTTCTTGAAGAGATTTTTTTTTCAAACATATATGCCTTTATACCCCATGCCCCCTATTTAAAAGTGTAGCACTTGCTTTCATGCAAGTCTAGTTTGAGCAGTACAACCTGTTAGTTGGAAATGCAACTAAAAAATTGCTAAAGTCCAGCTTATTTACCCTTGCAAATGCATGTTAAGTAAACACACTAAACAAAAATAGCACTGTACGTTTTGGAGTGTATAATATCTGGAAAAAGAATGTCTATTGGCTTTATCTTCGAAAGCTGTATAAAACAGTAGGGCAACACTGTTTCTATACGTATTATTTCTAGACACATCCGTAAGGTAAACAACAGCCACCACCTCCAGTTAATGAGTAAATGTGGTGAGGAATTAAAGGAAAGGATGCATTCTTGATTGAAACTTTACTAACTTCTTTAAAAACAATAGTTCTGTATAATGAAACAGTAACATTACTCTCTCTTAAAATTTTCCCTATATTCCCATAATAAACATAAAGCTGTATAGTTATTTACTCTTCATAAAGATAGAAATAACAAGATGTTTCGCTACACTGTTAAGAAACATTTTCGATGCAGCGTTTCCTGATATTAAACAAAATAAACACTGTCACCACATCTTGTGACAAAAACGTAAAACATCTTTAAAGGTCGGCATAGCTATTGCATGAAATATGTCTACAAAGAAAAAAAAAGTTACTTGAGAAAGGAGAATGAGACTTCTGGAATAGTTAACTACAGAGCAGCTGGCACAGATTAGCCTATGTCCTCATACAATCAAAATGTTTCTACTAGAGAACTTGAGATAACTAGTTTGAGAGCATTTAAGCATACTCCAGTATTTTTTTTTTCCAATTTAATCAAGCATTATCTCATGAGATATGACTGCATTATCCCGGTAGAATTGAAGAATTACCAACCCTACACTATTATATATATATATATGTATTTAATATCAGGTTATTGGGCTTGATTTTTATCTGTGGTGTACACCAACTATTATTGGCTTAACACAAGACACACCATGGCAAAATCAGCTCAGGGGAAGAAAGAAACATTGCATGAAAACTCTGGCTACCGATTCACAAGTGAGGCCAAAATGAGTGAAACTACAGTCTCAGAAATCCATAGCAGAAATACACGTGCAGGGAAGGAATCTGACTTGGGCTACACTCAGTGCCAAGGCAAGCTGTAGCAGATTTAGAGTCACCACCAGCTGGCCTCCCCAAGGAAGAACAGCACCAAGAACACAGCAGGCTTCAAGTGGATTCAAGGCACCTTAAAGAGAGGGGTGCTGGACCAATGATTGCTCCATTTGAAGAACAGGACATTTGGAATGTAAAAGTATTTCTTACTGTGTAGAAATTCAATATTAAAATAAATGTTACTATTATCAACCACAGCCTTCTACATGTAGGGAAAAAGATAAACGCATAATCATTCCAGAATTTCCAATAAAATATTTATGAACTGAAGTTCTATCATTATTTGAGTTAAATCCTGCTTCCTCTGACTCATATCAATGTGACACATAAATGCCAATATGTCTGTTTCACTAAGGCAGTGTGTTTATTAACTTGAACAAAATATGATTTGGCTTTTCTTCATTTAAAAAATGAAATAATATATCTTATTATTAGGCTCAGATTACTAGATGACCGTAGGTCAAATCTGAGGCCCTTTGAAGTAGTTGAGAATTTGCTAGCAACAAAATAAGGATTTCTCCAAACTGATTCACATCCTTCTGTTTTGTGTGTCACCCAGGGCAACCACGCCCAGGAGAAGCCTTTTCTTTCTGAGAGTTTATTTTTCTCTTCTCCAGGGCTCAGTTGCTCAGCAGATATTTATGCTTAGGAAGAGAAATATCTCTAAATACGTGATTAAGTTCAATAGTCATATTGATATACCTTCATAAAGGCTGAGCTTTTATGCTATTCTTGAAAAGAAGATAGGTGAATAGAGAGCTGAAAGGAAAACTTGCTTATAGAGAAGAATGACAGTAAAGGGCATTGGTGAAAGTGTAACAATTTCCTCAAATTGCTGTATGGAGACCTCAGAGAGACAGAAAGCATGTGAAAATGGGTAAGAGCACACCCACATGGGACTGCTAAATTTCATCTGAATTTAAAGCATGGGTGCTGCAAAAATGGGAGACGTCCTCACTGGGAGAAAATTGTGAGTTTGAATACGGAATGGAAGGGAGTGTAATGAGCAGAAGCAAAATTGCAGCTGTGAGAGATAGCTTCTAAGGCTCCTGAGGAACTTCCACCTATGTATCTCAGGCAATTGCATAGACCCTATTAATACGACATTTCAGTGCATCTTTAATACAGTTAACCCACATTACATGTAACAAGGGAAAATGATATTAACTCTATTTTAAGGATGTGAAAATTATAGGCAGGATAAGCATTTTTCCCAAGGCTAAAGCAGGACTTGACCTAAACAACAGTGCTGGTCACTGAGCTAAACTCCCCTCTGTTTTTAACCCTGCTTCTCTGATCCATCCCTGGAGTGGTAACATTGAGAAGTGTATTTAACGCTCTGGTTAGTGGGTAATGACTGTCTGTTGCCATGATTGTGTCTGTTGGGGGATGTTTCATTACTGGTTCTCATGTTTCAGGCTCAGTTCTTACAGTGTAATCAAACTGGAAAAAATGTAAATCAGAGTTTTCTTGATATTATTGAATGCATGTACTGTCTTTCTACATTTAACAAGAAGATTTTTTTTTAAAATATTCTTCCCCTGCTCCCTTCATCTCTAGAGATTTCCAAAGCAGCTCTGTGTAGCTTTATGTTTATCAGATTTTTTTCTCCTTTTCCTCTCTGAGACAGGAAGCCGGGGTTTTGACCTCCTTTGGATCTTTCCCAGTGTCAGGAGGTGGTCTGTTCAAAAAGATTCCATGACACTGATCTCTTCCTGATTTATCAGATAGCTAGGTCAATAAATAAGGTCTCTACTGTTTTCTTCCACCGCTGTAAAATAACCAATGGACTATTCTGAGAGCTAATTATCAAATCTTTTGAGTTTTTCTTTCAAGGAACAAGCGTTATCTTTCCAGTTAGTAAATTCCACTGCAGTGTAATTTAGCAAAGACTGCCCAATTGTAAGAGCTCTGTCTCACATGAAGCAGTTCATTTAAGTAAAATGTTAACACTGAAGACCTGTTTCTTCATTATAAATTTTTCTCTGTCCTTTTATGAGTTTATTTTCTCATAGTCACAAAAACCTTTTACTGTTTATCAAAAGGTTACAGAGCAATTGTTATGTCCAACAAATCCACCAAGTGACAAGAATAATTTTTCCATCTGCATCCTCCTTGCCAAAATGCCCGGCCATAATTTTTCCCCCCGTACGACTGGCCATATCCTGTCCCAGGTGAGGCGGTGCATTTGTTATTCGATACAACCCATCAGAAATAACTCCATCACTAGGTTAGAAAGCATCTTGTCTGAGACACAGTGAAACCAAGGAAATGTGGAAGGATCCAGCAACTGCCAAGACAACTGTCTTTCAATATCTGGCAGAAGTAATCAGAGTACTCCTAACAGATCATATAGCCCAATATGAACTGATCTATTTTATTTGAAACCTTTAATTGAAAATCATAATTAAATGGTTATTTATTAACAGATTCCACTGACAGTTCACAATTGTTGGCTACCAAAGGTCAGTCAATAGGCATAAGCTCGCAAAAATCCCCAGAACACAGTCAAACTCTTTTTCTACTCTCTTTCTCTTTTTTTCTGTTCATTGTATTATTTCAACTGAGATATTCCTTTTATAAGTTACATATTTAATATGACTTTACTGGCTATTGAAAATATGCTTATTTAAAAAATGCTCATTTTGCCTGCAGGCTATACCCTCAAGATTTAATGAGGTATTGGAATTCAAGGAACTTCCAAATCCTAACACCAACTCTGCCTTTGAGAATAAATAAGATAACTTCTCTTTTTTGATTTATTCATGCTTGCACTGATGTTATTATCAGTAACTTTTCTCCCAGTCAGCTAAATTTTGGTTAGATTCTCTAAACAACAGTTCAAAAAAGTAGGATGTTTACTGGAGATTATGTGATAAATATTATATACTGGTTTTAACAAAAAGCTTCTACTCTGATTATTTCTAGAAATTCTCATACTGAATTTTAAAACACAAATAATAAACAGATGGAGATCATTTCTGCAGGACAGACTGAACTAGAACAAATGAATGCTTATCTTATTACCCTACAGAACATGTGAAGTGATATAATCACAAAGCAACTGTTCCACACGCTGCCAAAAATGATCAAAACCACTGCCACATAATACATGTGCATACAACATGGAGACTACCAGAAAAAGGTAGAAGATTTTATGCCTTGGTCATGGTAGAGAAGACAAATCTCACCATTTGTCATGGGGTAATGGGAACCACTCAGGCAGAGAATGACCAACAATGTAATCAAATAGATGCCATAGATTCCTCTCGACACAGAGCCTCCTCGTACATTACTGGGTTAAGTCACAGCCCACACTTGCTGTGCCTGCTGGAACTGTGGCCTGGGTGTGAGTCTCAGCCGGTGTTAAATCAGAGAGAGCATCCAAATTAGACAAATGGCCCAAAACCAAAGTACCCACTGTAAACTGTACTTACTATTACACTATCCTATGCACAACAGAGCTTTTTCCCAGTACAGAATTACATTTCAAATTTTATCCAGCACTGTATACCATGGAATCAAATGTTAGGCTTAACAATAAACAAAGAAAGGGTCTTAAAATAAACTATAGACAAACACTTCCTTTGCATTTTTTTTATTAACACACATACACACCCACCCTGCCAACTGCCTTGGGGTGATCAGGAGAGACCAATGATTTCTAGCTGCTGAATTTCTTTTCTGTCTTGAAGAATCTGGGGTAATACCAGGGGTAAAACCATCCCTATTTCCAGCTCTCTTAACACTTGGTGTTTAGTAATCCCATAAGTAATTTTTGGTGAAAAATGTGTTGCAAGAGGTAACAAATCAGCCATTTCTGTTTTAGTCTGTTCATATACTTTCTATTTCTCCTGTACAGATGAACTTTACTTTTGAGGTTCACAATTCTGTCCTTAACAAAGACTGAAGTTAATACTAATGGGCTAATACTAAATGGCCTACAAAGGGAACCAGAGTTCCCTTCTACTACAGGCAGTAATTAAGAAAAGCAAAAGAAAGCTAATTGTGTTAGAGATAAACAATTCCTAATATAAAAGAGATAGTCTCTCTTTTTTTTTTCCTATTTCAAACACATATTAAGAGCAGTTTAGTGCTTACACTGCGTAATATTTGTTATTTCCTCATTCATCACTTATTCCGACCGAATTTGATTGTGTTTGCATTACTTTCCCTGTCTACATCCCCAGTGGTATATTGCTTTGCTTTCAAAAAAGTTTTAGGTTGAAGTGGAATAGGACACTGAATTGTAAAATGCTGGGAAACTCACATCAGGAGGACACATTCATGGAGAGCTGCACAGCTGGCCAACAGAATGAACACATTACCACAAGACTACTGGGAATTAGTGAAAGAACTAGAAAGCACAACTACAGGGGGAAAAGTATTCTTCACTAGTTTTCCATTGGATCTGATACATTTCAGACAGCTGAAACAAAAACTGTAAAAATCTCAAGAGACTGCCTAGTTTGTTTAGGAGATAAGTTTTAACCTCAAGTCAGAAATCCATATTCTTCTACCAGGGAATATTTATCAAATTCACCTAAAAGGAAACTTTAATGTGCTGATCTCTTCTAAAAAAAAAGTCTTCAGAAGATTTGTTGGTAGTTAACATTGTCCAGTCATAGCAATCATGTATCTTGCACCCAGTTTGGTTGAGGTAGAGGACAGAGTGGGACGTCTTCACATTGCAAGTGATGGGAGCATACAATAACGTGACTACATCTGATAACTAGTCTTTCAATTCATACCTCTTGCACAGTGCAGAAATTAATCTGCTACCCACTGACATACTTTTTTTCTTCCTAATATCTGAAAAAAATTCCCTGGCTATTAGCAATCCTAAAATACAGCTTTTCTTTGTGAAGCTTTGCAGTAGCATCTATCAAATCAGCCATGCAGCTATCAAATCAGGCAGTTCACACTTAATCTGACTATCTCACATCTTTCACCATGTCACTTATCATGCTTTATATCACATCAATCAGCAAACTCACTTCAAAAGCATGCTCCTGGCCCAAATTAAAACATACGTGTGAGGCACACATGTGCCTTAACCCAATGGCACAAACCTGGCTAAAAACAACGTGAAAAAATTCTGCCTCTTTGGGAAATGCAACTCACATTTTAAAATTTTGGACGTTGAATAACACATGCAGTTGCATACTGAGAATATAAATTCTAATCGACTCATTTTAGGATTGCAGATGATTTAGCAGCAATGGGAAAGAATAGAGAATGGATTAAACCTCAGACCTGTTCATTTTCATAATTACATGATTTTGCTCAAATATCAAATAGCTTGCCTTACCTTATACAGTCTAACAGAAAATGTATATTAAAGTTAAAAAAATAGGCAGGCTGCAGTTTAAAATGCAGACCCAAATTGCTAGGTTAAAGGATTGAGCAATACTTGTAGTTAAAATAATGTCGCATCTCATACAATTTTACTGGTTAAAAGTCTCAGAATTGCAAAAGCACATGCATCTGTGATAAGCCTATGTAAGATAAGCCCCTTCAACCAAACGTAATGAATGCTAAGGTGGGTAAAAATAGATAAGACGGTAAAAAATTGCAATTATAATAAGAATGGCAGAAAGTTTCAGACTGCTGGATTTCAAAGAGGAAACTTTTGACACCTGCCTTTTACACCAAGCTTGTCACTTACACAAACATTAGTTTGGTGGATAGGATCAAAAGACATCTAAGCATCAAATAAGAATCAACCCCCATGTTTCTTGAGGATCCTCAGTGTGCATAAAAGCAAAAGTAAAATGTATCCACAGAATACATGAAAAAAAACCCCAACAAAACAGGAACTACAAACAGAAGTTAAGTTTATGTACCCTGACATCTCTTCCTGAACTCCTTTCTCTTTTCTCGCTCCCAGGAAATGCTTGTGTTGGTTTCTGGCCTGCGTATTCATACCAGCACTGAGGCGTGATATGGAGAGTTACAAACAAAAAGGTTTCTTCACGTTTTAAAGGATGAGTTACTTCAAGTTTCAGCATTTATTTTTTTTAAATCTTTTTTTTTCCTCCCCTTGCAGTTGCAGAGCTATGAAATTAAGGAAGTACATCTGTACTCAAAGAAAAACAAATTAATTTTTCAAGTGGTTATTTTTTGTTCAGAAGTCAATACTGTAACAGTAATTAAAACAACTGTAACAATAATTAAAACAAGCATATATGTTCTGCTACCAGGTCTGTGAACTCCTCCTTTCCCTCCCCCAAGTGACATACTCTAGCAATAGTAAGGTGACATCACTAAAGATCACAACCAGAAGTTGGGAGTTTGACAGATGGGCTATAATTGAGCTACCCCCCCTTGGCGTACACAAAAATTTCATAAGTTTTTACAACAGCACTCTCTTAAAGCAGAGGATAGTGGAAAGCATAGGGACGGAAAATCTGTTTCTATTTCAGTTGTGTATCTTGTAAGATGGAAAATTTTTCAAGTCTACACAGATGGTAAATAAATTTCTGCTACATGAGGCAGTTCCTGGAATAAAGAAATTTTCTCAAATAACAAGTGCCAATTTTTTTTTTTTCAGCAAGACTTATTTTTAACTTTCCCAGGGACTTGTTGAGAGAGCTGGAGAAGTGTCCTTTCACCTTCAGAATCCTGGTCTAACTCCAGAAATAGCCTCCAATATAGTTCTCAGCATAGACGAGTTTTCTTTACACTTTAAAAAACATTTCAAAGCAAAGATCAAAGCTCCCTAATTATACTTTACTGCTGGTAAACACTCCCTCTGAACAGGCTAGAAAATAAGAAATTTCTATTTAAGCCCTAAGACAATTATCAGTGACTAACAGCACTGACATTTAAACTGTCATTATTATGCTTTGTGAGGCAATGCTGTTGACACAAGAGAGCTTGTCCTACGTAATGGAAAGGACAGAGAGAGGAAGCCCAGAATCAGGGACCAAGTCGCTGCAGACCATGCCTGCTACAGAAGCTATGAAAAAGACACAGAATAATTAGGGTTTTGTCAGAAAGACTCATAAATGAATTTGTGCAGAGGTTTTGTGCCACCATAGAAATGAGCGCGGGGCCAGGGGACTGGGAACTATTGTCACCACTGCAAAATTGGCTCTTGAGATTTTTTGGGAGAGCTCTACCCCTCATACCAAAGTGGAGTCAGATTTGTAGAAGCTGCTCACCCTTTTCTCCAACGACTTCGTATTCCTGTCCTAGTCTGTTCGTGTGACTGCACGGCTCTGCTTGGCTGCTGCCTTGAGCCTGAAATCAAGCCCTGTGGAACGATGATGTTTACAAGGAGAAAAATACACAGTATTCGCATGTCGCTGAGTGATCTTTCCTTTACATATGCATAAGCTTCAAAAGGCAAAGAAGTTTAAGACTGCCACACTGAGCTTAGAATGTGAAATAAGTAAAAAAAAAAATAAATCAAAGCATTTCTGAGAAGGCAGGAGTGAAGGAGAAGAATTAGTGATCTTAACATGCTGTCTAGAAGAGTATGGATAGGATGAAGAAGGATTTTTTTTTTGTCTGACAGGGTGTATAACCTAGAAAAAAATGAATTGACATTCTAATCTGAGGCTTCTGTTACTACTCCCAAGAGCGTAAGATTCAGGAATATATGTATTTTTTCTGAATCTGATTAAAACTTATTTCCCCACAGTCATAACTATTCATAGATTTCAATCTGCAAAAACACAATTAATTGATTTAAAACATATATTGAAAAGGAACTATTGAAGAAGATTTACAATATGACTTCTCTAAAAGCTTAATAAAATGTTGGTGAAATGTGCTGAATTACAAGTCCTGCAGAATATTTACCCACAAGAACATAATCAAGGTACAGATATGGAGGAATTTCGCCCGAAATTATCTCTGTTACTGAGAGTATTGAGAAAGGCTTGGAGACAGACAAACTGATCAACTGGGAGTCGTTTTCATGAGCTGAGAAAGCTTGTACAATTAAAACTTGAATGATCACTTTACATGGAAAATTAGTTTTCACCTGCTTATTTTCCTAGTCTTATTCCACCTATAAGACAATCTCTCACTATTCCTGTTTGGTTTTTTTTGTCCTATTTCTTTTCTTATTCACTTTCTGGCTATTTACTTCCCATGTAAATGTAAAGCCTAAACAGGATACCGCTCATCTACCACATCATCTTGTCATCATCTATCAAGCAGTAGACAATATTTGTAAACAGGTGAGTTTACCGTGTTGAAATAAATTCAGCAGATGTAGCAAGGTGTGATTTACACATACAGCCAGTACTAAATTTGTGTGAGATAAATACAGCTTGGCATTTATCAGAAGTGTAGTGTTTCAGAAAACCTCGATGTAGGAAAGTAATTTAGCTTACATTCCCAAATTTTTGCTTGTGGTCATGCTTTTTCATTTTCAATGCAGTAAAAATGTCAGCTTTTCAAAGATTTTGAAGGTAAAATTACATGCAGCAGAGGCCACAAGCTTTAGCACTGCTGATTTTTTTTTTCCTGCATTTCATGCCTTCATATCAAACAGCCACAAATCACATATAAACGATTATTAGTGCATGCAAACCATATTTTTTTTTTTAGGAAGGCTGAGGATACCACCCAAGAGATTAAAAGATGTAGTGCAAAAGCGTTTGAGATGGAGGTATCTTACAGAAAAGGATAAATAAAATTCCATTTAACATAAATATTTTACATATTGCGTTTTCATTCTAACCCTTGGGTAAGGTGAGACTGCAAAAACAATGTGAAACTTAAGATACGAAAGTTATTGCTGTAATATGGCACATTATTGAAGGACATCCTCATGTTACAGTGAGGCAATTTTTCATTAACGCAGGGGGCACATGCTAAGTTCCTTATGTTCCATTGTTATAAGTGTTAGACGTCAGCTGTGACAGTTATGAAGGAGAGCAAGGATCTGGTTTACATTTGCCATACATTTACCCCAGTGCACACAGACACTCGCACATACATACAGAGAGAAGCTGTATTGCTGTCTGGATTTTTTTCATAGAAGGAAGAATATCCCTCTAAATTTGAATTCATAACCATTTTAGGCCATATCCCCTTGAGCTTGGAACAGTTTTTTGGCAGGAGAAACAGCATTGTTTCATTTTGTAAAGCCATATCCAATACACCCTATCTGTGACATAGACCCCCTTGTCTTTATCAACCTCCTCTGTTGCCATTAAGAGAGAGCAGTAAAAGAACATAAGCAACACATTTTTTCGGGGTTTCAATAATATGTACTACCATGACAGGAAGCAAGGAAAAAAAAAACCAAAAAGGAAATAAAATACCACCAAAAAAAAAAAAAAAAAGAGGAAAACCCTTTGCAGATGGCTCCCACCTTGCTGCAATTCAGCCCATGGCAGGGGTACCTTTGCTCCTTTGCTTTGCATGGGAATTGGTGAGACACCTTTGGACTTACCCACCACTGCACCACCGTGGCCAAATGCTCCTTGATAGTGGTGGCAAAGAGCTCACTGCTGCAAAGCCTCAAGCCCCAGAGCTGATGGGTCGCTCTTCTGCGTCCCCTCCTCAGACCCAGCACCACTATCAGAAAAGCTTTTGCTTTTAGCACAGGTTCATGTCTGCAGTAGAAGATTGTGCTGAAAAAGCTGCCCTGCCATAGCTATGGATTCAAAGGCTCCTTAGTACAGGGAGGGGTGCTCTCGTACTGACTTTACAGGTTACTGATGTAGTTGATGATTTTTGGTGGAAGCTGTATCTCTGTGTGCCTCTCAGGTCTCTCCATTTTCACTTGATTGTTAATTCAAGGTGAACGTCACACTTTTGAAAGTACCAGGCGAACAATTCAAGGAAGCAAAGTCCTTTTTAAAATTCTTCTTTAACCAAGGGAAAAGTGTGTTGTGGATAGTGTTGTCATGTAATCCAGAAGGTTTCGCCCAAGTGTTTTAATTCCACTTCTCATTTACTAAACCGTTAAATTTGGGTTTTCAGTACTATGCCCATTTATTTCTTCCAAGACAGCTTCCCTCAAAAATGTGGTGTTGATTACAAATCTGGTGTTATTTTAGGAAGTGATCATTACTTCATTTAACATGACCTACAACTGAGAATTTATAGACTACAAACAGCAAATAATTGGCCCTTACCAATCAGAACTTTTTAAAGATGCATTTTAAAAACAAACAAAAAATGTTTTAAAACTTTTCTTCCAGCCAATTATTGCAAACCTGGACAAAATTAGACATTTCTGGGTATGAAATGTATGAAATGAAAGCCCTCTACATTGATTCCTGGAAGCGTGTAATATCACTTTGGTGAAGTGATATTATAGTGCGTTACTATGAACTGTGTATAAATACAAATACTTTCATGACCATTTTAGGTAGCTAAACTCCAACTAATGCATAACTTGATGTGCAACAGTCTCTTGGTTTGCAGTCTAGACAACGCTGGCAGTCTTTAAAATTTATTGCTGAACACTGTCACAAAAATGTGTCAAAGTAAAATTTGCATAAAGGTTATACTGTAATGGCCTGGCAATCATCCCATCCTGTTCTGAACTTGTTTTAAATACTTTTCAGATTGTTTGAAATACATCATACTTCAGTCCAAACACAAAGGAAGTCTGTGGGAAAGCATTCTTTAGCTTCCCAGATGGAGATAATATTTATGATACATATTTTTGTGAGAGCAACAGAGAAAATTCATGGTCATCTAATCACAATAGTAGGAGTACTTTATGACCACCACTTTCTACTAATTTCCATAGATAACATGCATAATTTAAAAAAAATTAGATCCAACTGTTTTAGTCCATTTATAATTTTGAACCACATCATCATTATTAAATGGTAAACTTAGGAAACAAGTTTTCAATCCAGAAAAGAGAAACAAATATTCATGACAGCCAAGAAGGTTTCAGTTTTTTTAAAGAAATCATACTATTTGTTTTGCTTTAGTTGCAGCTCTTGCCAGATTCTTCCCAATGCCTTCAAAATTATGACCATTTAATAGCAATGTGCAAATGCAGCAAATTCTTTGTGGTGAAGCAACTGTGGATCTCAGTAATAGTTGCCCACTGTACTATTACTACAGACTGTAGCTCTGAGACATGTGGGTAGCAACTAACCTTTGAAAAAGCTGCTGTGGCTTAGGATCCCTCATCAATTTTTGATGGTGTTCATAGTCACGTTATGAGTTTGAAAAACCAGATCCATGCTCTTTCCTAAAACCTTTCCAAAGTTTGAGCAAACTTTGAAAAAGCTTTAGAAAGTCTGAAAATGACAAGAGATGCAGAAATGGAACAAAAGCATTTCCAGATTTCATACATGATAAACTAGATTGCATCACTGACAAACCTATATATTACTACTTAAAACTGGTACGAAAAAAGAATTAATCATAAAGTTATCCCCATTTAACAAAGACAGAATTCAGGTAAAGGGAGATTAAGATATCAGAAAGACATACCTGTGAAAGGTCTGGAAACTGGGTCCCTGGTATTTTAACAGCAATAAAATAAGATCTAAAATGTTGGATACTATTGTTCACAATAAGCTCACATTACTTTTTATATAAGAATCTAATGCTGACCAGCAGTTAAAAAAGGATTATGCAATGCAAACAGTAGAGATGACAGGGAATAAACTGTAAGGAAACATTTCAGTAAAATAGGTAGCTCTTATGATTTTTTTGGAAGCTTTCCTACTACCTCTCCCAGGTACCTCACTAGGAGGACTAAGCCAACAGGCAAGGCTCGACAGGCTTCAATTTACAGGGTGATACAAGTAGAAGCTCCTGGAAGAACTTAACTTTCTAACTTGCCATAAAAAGTATAGTTTTTGCCTTGTAAAACAGAATTTATTACAGATCATAACGGAAGAGAGTCAGCCTTCAGATCTCATGGGCAAGCATAATACTTGTGGCAAAAATGGATGGAAAGGCATAAATTCAACCAAGCAATTTTTTTCATTTTCTCACATAATTATAATTGATGAAATAATGCAACAAAATGTATTATAACAGTACAGAAAATGCAAACCCACACTTTAAAAATTCACAGCTTTCATGTTGGGGGGAAAGGTGCTGCTACAAAGTCCTGTGTCACCCCAGGTAACCTTCTACCAGGGATTCTTCCTACATTCACTGCCATCCTTCTGATAATCCTTTTCTGAAATTAATTTGCATCTCATTTGCACTGGCTGCGACTGCCATGCTTATGTTAGCTGTGTCCTTAAGTATCCTTTGCAAACCACATAACATTTAATCTAGAAATCTGGATTAAAATAGTAGCAATAATAGTAAACATTAGAAATAGGCCCGACTATTATACTCTTTAGTCTGGCAGGAGTGACTTTGACATAACAACAGCGGTTTGAAACTGGAAAGCTTCTAAGCAGGCCCATCACGATAAAATGCAAGTAGAAAATATTAAAAGTCTCGTAGAAGAGAGGTGGGGAATTCGTACACTGAAATATTTGTTTACATCATTCCATTATCACTGAGAGACAAGCAAAACTTTTTAATAAGACTGAAATGCAGTCTGAGATTACCTGCGAAGAGAAACTGATGAAATTTCATCATGTATACTCCATTAGTTTGATGTCCCAATTAGCCCTTCCCAAAGCAGTATTCTAGGCTATATGTTTTCTTGGCAGGAATACAGCTGACAAACTTCAAACAACTGGGCACAATGCATCAGTTACATTTCCCAAAACTAATCAGTATGTATAGATTTCTTATTTCACTGCACCGTGTGCAGTAAATTTGCCAGTACTTTACCATCTCTAACCTTATAGAATTTATTAATACTTTTAATCTAAAATCCCTGTAGCACACCAGAAGTTTCACATTAGAAAAGCACCCCAAAAGTTCCAGAATTAATACATTAGATAAACAACCAGAGCTTCAAATGCTGATCCAAAGTTTGTCTGAACTATTTTAAACTTGATTTCTAAGTCCAAGGGAGTTTATTTTTGGAAGGTTTACTCCAAAGCTCCTTCTATGGATCTCTCAAAAAATTACCACGACAATAGCCTTTCTTCAGTGACTGGGCAGATCTAGAACCTGTTTCTTCCACAGGTTGATGAAAATAACAATATTAAGCATTGCAAAGAAACATTGCTGTGAGATGCCTTCGAAAAAAAGCTGCTTTCAGAACAGCAAATTTTTGTTTTCTTAAATCATTATGATTTGGGATATAAAACATAGGAGGTGTTAGAAAAGTATGTCATTATTGCAATGAACACCAGATTTTCAGTAAACTGTGTTTCACTGCAAGTGTAAAGGTATGCAAATGTATGAGAAAGCAATTGAACAGCTAAGTAACAATTTTGACATGTAACTGTTCATTTGTGCATGCTAATTCAATTATTTTTCTTCTGATATTCAAATATTAAACTACATTGTATCAAAGCAACCCAAATATGTGAGGAATGCTTCCTGCATTGACTCTGGATCAAATCAGAATATACTTATATATTTGTGTATATTCAGTGAAAAATCTGTTCATCTTTTCACAGATTTTTTTTCACCCTCAATCTTCTGGTGCTATGTTGCTAAGCTAGTCTGTGGATTGAATTTTGTTTTTAAATATTAACTACAACTTCCTGAGCCTTATTAAAAAGCCTATTATTGGTAATTCTATCTTTTTGAACACAGAATGCTTTCAACACTCCATCTCCTCTTGTCATTTAATGCAGAGATACTACAATCCTCTATGAATTGAGCCAAATACTATTTGCTGTTATATATGGTGAGTTTTTTGTTTATTTTTTTCCCCACAGTCATGACTGACTTTGAATTTTATTAAAAATTATAGGTAATATAATATTATCCTACAGGAGAGAGAAACAAACAGCTACAGCTGGTTCTCTAGCTGTTTTCTCCCCATTTATAGAGAACAATCTCTAAGCAAAAAAAAATCTAAGATTGAGGGGGGTGAGAACAATGACATATAGTGAAGAAGCAAAAATTTCTTTTTGTAAGTGGATTTCATTGGTGTTTCATTTTTTGTTTTAAATTCCGTGGAGTTTTACTCAAACTATTCAGAGTTGCAACACCAAAACTGTGATTGCGTTCGCGAAGTGAGTGGTGAGAACTTACTGTGAAACTCTGTGTCTCAACCCACCTCTTTACACTGATGTTGAATGAAGTAGATTTTTTTGTGTCGAAAAATAATTTAAATTAATCTATTAGAGTTCTGGTGCATTTGGGCACCTGCTTAATATCCCCCAGCAGGGATTTTTCTGGTTATCCCTAAGCTTGATGAGATCAGCAGCTTGGAGAATGAAAAAATTTGCAAAATATTTCACAAGGCAATGGCCATATTTCCCCACTTTAAAATCACTGTATAATAATTAAATACTATCCTTTTCTTAGTATTCTCTTAATAATTGATACTCTTCTCGTTTTGTATGATATTGTTCTCTAAAAGTTCTGTTGCATTATACACATGAACATACATGCAAGCTGTTGGGATGCCCCAAGCATGACAGTTTGCTCATTAGTTCCAAAGATAAATTCAATCTTTGGAAATTCAGAAAGTATGATTCTCAAATGAAATTACTATTTTAAAATCTAAAATGTATTTAAAGCACATAGGAGGGTTTAGTTGGTGTAGCCACATGTAGTTAATCCTTTTATGCTTCTGCTACTCTGAACAATTAATAACCATCAATGTCATGTTGTGGGCAAACTGAATTGATTATCAACCAACACAAAAAAAATAGGAAAGGTTGATTATTGTGGGATCTTTCAATTAGACCCAACATCATTAACTTCTCACAATTAAATTCAGCCACTTCCTATTTCTGACCCTTAGGAATTCTTTCTGGGAAACCAAAGGAAAAGAAGGTGCTGCGTATCAACCATCTGAACCCTGGTGACTTGAGGGAGCAAAGAATGCTGCAACAGCTGGACCTGTTTGCAAAAAGTATCTTCAGTGTCAGCACATCCATCATGACTAAAGTAATTTACTGAAATGGAACTAGTGCTGGTCAAAGATGCTAAACTTTAAGCCCTTAAGCCCTCAAACCTGCATTCATCTGCAGAGCAACAGATCCATACTGTTTCACCTCAACTTTGGTCTGAAGACAGCAGATCTAAAGATAAGAGGGGAGGTCATGCTCTGTTGCCACAATTAAAAGCAGTTTAAAATATGTTAACGAGGAACAGGTTTTCAGAAGAATTTAGTACCAGCAAGAGCAGAATGATGTCTTCTCAAAGGTCCTAAGAACTTAACTATCATGGCAGTAGCTGAGGTTCTGCACCTTTCTATGATGCCCCAAGGTGTCATCTCAAGATTTGGGTCCCTAAATTCAGCAATTCATCTCCATGTGCCTTTTCCTGTATTCTGACCTCTGTGAGTACGCATTTATGTGCGACTATAATTGACACTGAGCATTAATCAGACATTGGTGTGTTTTAGGCCTTAACTGCACTGTTTGAACTGCTGACCTTGAGAGAAAAGGTTTTATATACCATTCCCAATCCCTTAAGTCTTCCTGTCACTGCAAAGCAAATACTTGACTTTTATGGATGGATTCAGTTTCAAGTCTGCTGTTTTTCTAATGTTTTGTTAAAATTACAAAAGTGGCTTTTCAGGGAAAGTTTGTAAACATAGGCACATTTTTCATTACAGATTATTACCAACACAGACAGGCTTTTGTGAAATAGTTCATGATTCGAGATAAGCGATAAAATCCTGCACACAGGAACACTGTCTCTAGAAGCGTCCTAAGAACTTAGAGATAAATAATACCAGAAGCAAAAGCAGATCTTATCTTTTACCCTTTGCCAAACATTTTACAGTTATTGGTAAAGACTTCTTTAGCCAAAGTGGTACAAGGTCACTCCATCCCCTTTTACAGTGCACACAGCTCCGCAGTTGCTGCACCACGTAACTCTCAACCACCCTTGAAGCAACTCCTTGTTTTGCTCCTTTCCCTGCTCATGCCCTTTCTTAGTTTTTCTTCACCATTAGTCTCACTGGAATTTTTACATTCTGTCTTTTTAAATGTTTAACGGCACAAACACAAGTCACAAATATATTCTCAAGTATAATTCTTGTGAGTGCACATTTGAAAGATGAGCATGTGACCTCAAAACGAGACCCAAGGAGATTTGTAGAAACTAGCAACATCAAAGCTGTTAAAAAATACAGCATGGCACACTGACAGCTAATGTGGGCAGTCACAGCACAGTGACTGCATATATATACGGAATAAAAAGAGGTTTTATCTGTATTCTCAATAATACTTACAGGACTTCGAAATTACAGTATAAAAATTAATCTTGTTAACAGTAGGAAATGCACGCATCAATACTAACAACTGTGATTAGTAAAAACAAAAATGAGATGCTAAAGTGGAACAGCTGAGCATATGGTTATAATAGTCAATTAGTTCTCAAATATGATGTTAATTTGGTTAATTTTTTTGTTGTTTGTTTTAAACTTGAATTGTTTTCTACAGATGGGTAAGTTTAACATTTCTGGTACTCCTAGCCAGGTTTCTGTTTCTTACTTGTAACTCAGAGCCACACTCACTGCAAGATCAGTTGAAGAGTTACCATGTTAACTGTGATTGCATGAACTGCTACAGACAGACTGGCTTGGAAAGCTTTTGAAACCCTTTGCATGAGTTACGTACAGTTTCCAACCATACCAATAGAGTGTCAATACTAACAAAGGTTTTAGACAAGGAAGCAATAGCCAGCAGCTCAGGATGATGTGTTGGATATGTGAATTTGTGCTTTAGGAAAACAGGTACTGAGGCACTAACAGGTGATAGAAAAGAAAAACCCACACAATAGAAACCAGATTGAAAATAAAAACAACAACAGACCAAAGATCTTTGACATAGATATCAAATTTAAAGGGCAAAGAGGAGTAAACAATTACAAATTGGTTATTAGCAAGAATAAGCAGCATAGCTGGGAAAGCCAGACTTTGAGATGAATTCAGTAGTGCTACAGCCAGCACATCTCCTCCCATGAAAGCCAATGGGAATTTTGTTGCCAGGGAGTCTGTCCATTAAACTTTTGTAAAGATACTCTTCCTGTGTAGACAGTGAAACTCTGGTTGCTTTAAAATTACAGAACATTTTTTCAAACTCAGCAATACTTCTTTTTTGCAAGAACATATGCTCGTGGGGCTGAGCTGAAAACCAAACTACTGAAAAATATTTCCACTCCTTTTTTCACTTAGAATGTTTTGTTGCACTTTTCCCCTATTCTCTTTTTTCAATAAGGCTTCCAAACCTCTAGACACTATCTGTTTCCTAAGAGGACTAATGATACCTGATAGCAACAGAAAATCAAGAATAAAACCAAATCCACAGAAAATACTTATTCATTTAGACTTGAACAACATATATAAAATTATATATATACAAAATAAAGTGAATATAAGGCACCTCTCAAATTCACAGCTCAGCCATTTTCAGACCTTAAAAAGTGCTCATTGAACTTGGTTGTTGTATAGACACATTATTTTCAAAACTGTTTGAAAAAAATCTGACAAGTCCTTGAAACAAGGCTGAAAAACACATTTTATCTCCAACAAATTAGTCATGGAATCACCTTCATAAGAAATTAGGGCAAAACATTAGAAAAAAAATCTGCAGCTTATGAGCATCCTACCTTTCTTTTGCGCAGTTTCACTTGACTGTCTGAATGTTCTTGTGTGGTCGAATGATCCCTTACATGTAAACACTGAATGTCTTCTGCTGAACTGACATTTGAAAGGCATTTGTTTTCAGGGGCCACTTGAGGCTCTGTGAAACCACTTCCATCCAGACCATTTTCCACTGCCGGGATGAGAGAGCAAGGAGAAGATTGCATAAGGCAGTCGCTGGATTCCACTGCTGAACATAGCTGTCTATCACCGCTGGTGCATGATTCAGAAGAAATCCCACTCTCTACCACATTACACTCAGACTTTCCAAGCCCGTCTTTAAAAGCATCAGATTTCCGGCGCTGTTGTGCAATTACAGCAGTATGAAGCAGCTGCTGGCCAGGCATAATTATTTCTTTCACATTTGTAGAATTAGAAAGATTTTCTTTCTCTACATCTAATCCTTCATTTAAGCCTTCGTAATTACAAAGCTCCAGGCCTTGCCCAATACTGCCACAAACATCATCTTCTTTCATCTCCTCTTTAGGAACTGTGTCACAGCCAGCTTCCTTACTTATATCTCCAATTATCCCAGATGCTTCGGTTGCCTTGTTACTCTCTGTTATTGGTACCACCTGTGTTAAGGAGCCTGCTCCATTTAAGTTCTTCTCTTCATCATTTGGTTCCCTTCCTACAGCAGTGATGTGATAATTAACGCTATCCAGGTTGAGTGCTGAATAGTCATCATCGTCATCAGACACATGGACTAGAGTTTCTGTGCTGGCCTCCAGAAAATGCTCCTCATCCTCGTGGTTGTCGTTCTCATCCACCTCCTTTGAAACATTTCCCAGCTGCTTCCCAGGGAAGCCAATCAGCTCTCCGCTATAGCAGCACTCTGGAAAGGAAGCACATTTTTCTTTCCGATCCGAGCTCAAAACTTCATCCTTTTCCATACTTGTCTGCAAGTTATCAGCTACAAGTCCGTGACGACATGCTGTATTATACTCCACAGACTCCAAAGCCAATCCCATCCACTGGGTCACATGCTCTTCCCAGCTTTTCTTCCTGATTGCTAGAGACATGTCATAACAGTTCAGCAGCCGGCTGCGAGGTACCTTCCGCACAGGACCAGAGGAGATGTCATGGCTGCTGTGCACTGTTCCAGATGGACAGAGGGTTTCATCTTTTTAACATCTGTAAAAAATAAAAAATAATAATAATAAAGAAAAAAAATAATCGGGTTATTGAATCATCTCCAAATAAAAAAAAGAAAGGGAAGGAACAGTTTAAACAAAAGTGTAAAAGCAAGATAAGACTGCAGGACCAGAAGGACAGGAATTTAGAAGATTGTTTTGTTTAAAGTTTTAATACTTTTCATACAAAACTTGACAGCACCCATAATTCACTATAACTTTTTTTCTGATTAGTCTCCAATATCAAGTAAACAAAAATGGTATAAACAGGCACATGGACAGGCAAGTAGCTCTGGAGCCAAATTTTGACAATAAGTCTCTCTTCACTATGTCTGTCATAAGATATTAATTTCCATGGGTATAAATGGCATTATGTCTTATGATTGCTTTACACACAAAGTTATTTTGTATTTCTTCCTCACCCAGAGATACCCATGGAGTGCAGAATTCTGGCTGTTTCCCAGAGAGGTAGAGAAGAACTTGAGGGTTATTCCAAATATACCAAAGTTATAAACTACTTATCTTCGAGTAGCTTTGGCCCATTTAGTGGCTCTCATTTTTACTGTTATTGTTTCACCCTCTTCAGGACAAGTTGTAATTACAAGTGTTACATGAAACTTCAAGGGAAATAAGCCATTGTGTGGTAATAAAAAATAAAACCCTAGGAAAACTAACTGAAGTTTTTGGCAGATTCCTTACCTTAAATACATCATAAAACCTGAAAAAAAGCCCACCCTTGGTGATTTTATATTTGGGATCTAACTACTGTAAGGAAGGGAGGAAACCCTTATTTAGGCTGGGGCTCTCCAGAAGGCTGGCTTGTGTGGTCAGCCCTAACTGTGCTGGTCCCCTGAAGCCTGGGGCTCTGCCAGAGCCCACCATCCCTGCTCCATGATCCAGGTGGGTATTTGTCAGTGACTGCTCTATCAGGTCTTCTGGACGATAGTATTTGAGACAGGTTAGTCTCGTGCCATTGTATTTATAAATTAGCACAAGGAAAATACCCCATATTCATTTATACATTATGAAGCAAAATTGACAAGTTCTTTGTCAAATAACAAGGCGAAACTTCTGGCCCATAAAACGTTAGAAGTTGAAGGAGCAGGCGCTTCTACTTTTCGCTCCCTGCGTAAGAACTGTCAGCACTTAGCGTGGATCTGCTTATTGATTTCAGCAATAAAGAAGATTAAGTACTGAGTTTGTTCTGGGTCATTTCAGTCCACTAAGGCAAATTCTGATTGCCCACCAAGCCACAAAGATGCCTGACAAATCACATGCCTGAAGGTATAAAAGTATTTGTCTTGAAAGAAATGCAGAAGTACTCCTGTGCAACTGAACCTCAGTAAATTATGTCTTGACAAACTGACTTTCAGGACAAAGTTGTACATGCTCCTAGATCTTTAACCTTCTTTGAGGATGGCAGGCTTCATTTCACATTCACATTTTCCACCTCTGCAGAGACTGTGCTTAAAAAGAAAATATATTCATAGGGTAAGAGAATTCCATGCACAAGTCATTAGCGTGTGGGAGGCTGAGGAAAGCGGAAAATAACACACAAAGTCAGGCCAAAGAAAATTATCTGCTTTCAGAGGCAAAAGTTGGTTGTAAGAAGTTAATACAACTTTAAGATTCTTTTTTTTTCCTGGTTGAATGTGCGAGAAAGCCTAAATATCAAGATGTAAAATCAAAATATTGTACAAATTTGCATTCTTATTCTGACTTCATGTCATATTTTTATTCTCCTACCATTTCTAAGTGTCTGTGGTCCAAAATTACTACAGGGTGCAAATCAATAATACTTTTAACTTTTACTACACCTCTTCCTGATGGGCCCTCAAGCTCTTCAGAAGCAATTAAATTCGCTTTACAACACTTTATTTTGACCTCTGAAAAGGGGCAGCTTTACTAGAAGGGGCTCTATGATTTCTGCTGCTATCCATTAGCACTGGGTGCAACTCATTTGTAGCTTACCTCTTCCCTGCTAGAAGAGTAGCTCCATCTACTTTACAGAAAATTAAACATGGTTGTTACAGCCATATAGGGGGATTTTGGATAAAAATCAAGAAAAGACAGCAGTAATATTAAGTGTAAAAAGCTAAACAATGCATCTTCCTAATGACACGCATGCATCCATCTACCTGAGATTTAGGCTGCTCTTAATATGCAGAAGGCATGCATGCAAAGAGTTAATGGGTGTGTGTTAATCTTGCTGCTGCTAAATGGAGTTACGTGTGTGCAGAAAGGGGAGAACAGATCCTTTACTGTTTTACATTTTTTGGATGTGGAGAGTTATATTTCATGGGGGATGAAAAACAAATAAATTTTACTTTAGGAACCCTTCTGTTTTACTTGCGCTATCACTAGTTTTGGCTGCCTCATAGACTGCAGAAAAAATTATTAAACAGGAGAATATCAAATACTTTGCTTGAAATGCAAGACAAATAAATATACGGGAAGGGTACTTTCATTGTTCTTTAAAATATGAGCTTACATTAGCACCGAGTATGAAAAAATTACCTTAGATATGCCCCCTCTCTGGGCAGCTTCAGCTATCAGTCCCTGAAATTCCCTCAATTTCCATGGCACATGGAGGAGCCCATACTTTGAGGGATGCTTACTTTTCTCCTGCTCCCCCTCCACTCCTCAAAGTCTGCTTTTTCTGCCACAATTCAGCTTAGAAATTCTTTTCCTGCTATAACTGCTTGACAGTTATAGGCCAACAGGGAACTTTTTCCTCTCTTCTACCTCTGTATTCAGAATAACCTATTTCCTTTGCACTCCAATGCAGGCACATAAGCTATGCTTTGGAGGATTCACCATTCCAGATCTCTGAATGAGATCCATAACTGCGCTCCTTTCTCTGCCAAAGGACAAAGTGCACTGCCACTTTGCAGAAGAAAGGGTTCCTGCCTGGATCACTGCTTTCTGCTATTGCTGCTCACTCTTTTCTTTACATGCAAGATCTTTTCTCTTCTGAGAAATGCCCCCTTCAAGTCTTTTTGTGCTCTTCAAGGGAAGAAGCACCCCTCTTTTTCCCTTTCCATCATTACCATCCCACAACTAGAAGCCTTTATATCTGATTTTTCCAGATTTTTAAGACACAGATGAACTCTTAGCAGTCTGTTGAAATGTTTTGCAGAGTGAAAAGACATTTTCTTCCAGTCAAAGCACCTGTCAGTACGATAGAGTCCATTCAGCTGCTCCCATAATCCAGACTTATATTTTGCTTATAGTTTTCAATAGCGCTAAGTTTGTTACTGCTAAGCACTATTAAGTTTCTGAAGAATAAAGTTTGAAACAAAATATGAACAATGGACAAAAAAATCTTGACCCTGGGTGTGACTTAAGGAATATTGTCATTATTGAGGCAGTAGGCAACTCTTGACCAAAGGAAATGGAAATGAGCAGTGGTTGATTGCAAAGCAGCAGAACCCCCTTCAAGCACCCACTGTGATACTTCACGGTGTTTACAAAACAAGATGCCATTTTGGGCTGATTTTGTAATAATTTACTGCCTGACTCCTTTCACTGCAAAATATAATGGAAATGAAAAATAGGGAATGCTTTTATGCTTGTTTATTTTTGGAAGTTGTGTATCAAGTCTCATGGAACTGATAGTTATGCAGCAGATAAAGTGCAGAGTGAAGTGATATATAAGATGAACCAGTAACCTCTGCTGTAATCATATTGTCTAGCATTTTCCTTCAAGGAAGATTCCTGTGATTTTTTTTTTTTCTTTTTTTCTGAGAAGCTCAAATTAATCTGTTTCCAGCGGGCTTTCGAAATTCAGACAGAGAAGCATCCTTTATCTCATGAAATTCCATTCAGGTTTGGCTGTGTTGTGCATTTTTCAAGACGCATTTTACCTTCTAAGATTTTCTTGCCTCTTCAAGAAATGTTATGGGCTACAAGAAGCATGTTTAAACAAAACAGCCCCCATACCTATGACTGACACCCCGCAAAAGCTGTACAAGCTGCAGCAGAAAGACCTAGGAGTTGGAGCTATAGTGGGAATGGGAGGTGGAGGAAGGAAGCTTACTTGAATGTCCGTCTCTGTGCTACTCAGACCTGTCAGAGACTTTTCTGGAGCACAAGATGGAACACAAAAACCTCCCCATTACAAGAGTGGGAAGGCAGGGGCACACAACCAGGGCTCTGTGGTTCTCCACCTCCTCCTCAGCCTTCCAGGACATGGCAGCAGAACCTGCCTTGATTTTTACAGGCTGGAAGAAAGGAGTAAGGAGGAATAAGGAGAGAAAAATGGAACCAATCAGCAACAACAACCACCCCATGAGATGGGGCAGTGCACTCCATGTTGCCATTAGGATGGCAGGGCTATGGCAAGAGCAGGTACAAAGAGGATGCTACCATTCAGTAGGACACCTTGATGGCAAGGACAATGACACAAGTCTGACATCCCTGCTGTCATACCGACAATTCATAGCACCATGCACAACCTCCTCCACGTCATAATAAATAGAAAGCTTTGGAAGGGAGAAAGGCACAAAGAACATGGAAGAGTTGAGTAAGTACACGTGACAGGAGAACTTCAGAGAGGGCAGCCCAGGCAGTATAGCCCCTACTGTCCTGCCAGTGGAATTCAGTTTTTGCTAATGCTTTACATGCGATGCAAATCTTTTCTGAGAAAAAATAACGCAAAGCATTAGTTTACGAACTTAAACAGAGATGAAAGACTGTTTCATTACATTTTTTACATAGCAGGCATATGTAAGCAACGGAGATCAAGCAGAAATATTTATTTTGTTATCATTATTTTATCTTTGTAGGTCTGTGACCCCAGTCAGCAAACTTTGTTTAAGGAAGTCTGAGTGAACAGGGTCTGTTTCCTATAAACTCATCTCACATCTTCCTGGTCTGGCTTACATTCAGCTCTTTCAGTAACTCCATACCAAGCTCTGAGACAGAATGTTGTTTACAAATAATTTGAGATAAAACATACGCCTCTCAGTCTTTGCTCAGCTAGTTATTTTAAAATATCTCCTGTTTTAGAACTTAAAATCCTTCCTTCTCATATTTCCTGGACATATACCACCTTTTGAATCTTACTGAAGCGGAGGCTCACCTTGTCTGCAGTTCCTATATAAACAGCCTTTGGAGTGCATAGGCATAGACCATGCTAAACCCTGATGTCCTAGAATAGAAATATAAGGATTATTTGTTGTAGGGTATTAATCTAGTGAATACCAGATGCATTCTTCCTAATTACGTTTATATATAAAAGATAATAATGTACGGTCAACTATTAAAAACTGTTTCTACTAACAACTATTTTGAAAATATTTACAACTTTATTCTAAAAATCAGAAAAGGCATAACACTTTTAAGACAAGTACGCCTTCCTAATGAAATCATAAAAGAGCTGAATTCTTTCATATAAATTTTAATGGTAAGGTTTGCATATATACGGATGTGATGCACTTATGTGTTATGAAAGTGAACACAAGCCAGTAATCTAGCTGTTGCTGATTTTTGTATGGATAAACACAAACATAACCCAATACTGTCTTTTCTCATGGTAGTTGTACTTTTCTTTGGGGAGATACCTTACTGTTTGTTTTCAGCCATGAATTAGTGGACAGAAATACATGTAGGGTCTTTGGGTAGCAGTGATAGGTGGTAAGTAATTAATACTTGACTGAAACCCATAGCCTAAGTGCCCTTGGTTCCAACAGAAGAGCTGGGGCTTCTGTGAAAGTATGAGACACATGCTTGATAATCTCATTTTTCAAGAAAAGCTAAGGAAGTCCTGCCTAGACTAAGACAAACAGGTATACTAAAACTGACTCAGGTACATTCTATAACTGTTTCAGCTTTAAAAATTATTTTTTAAGGACTCGAATACAATCCATAGAACTAGAGAGGCAGTACAGCTTACTAGACACTGCTCAACTAAGACTTTTCTGCTTCATTCTGCAGGCCTTTCAAGACAAAAAGTATTAGAAGTGAAGTGAATGGTGAAAAATAAAAATCCTAACTCCTCTCTTTCCTTACACTTGGTTGACAGATTTTTATTCTGAGAAAGTAATATTATAAGCAATTTTGGACACATAACATCGAGGATCACAGCTTGTCTCTTAATAGAAGTTGCCTGTTAGTTACCTGTGAGATAATTAATATAAATATTACAAACAGTTTGACTCATCTATAACTATCCGAATTTAAAGTTTTCAGAGACTTCATGCTCTAGTCATACAAAGCCAGACGGATAGGGAGAGTTTCTGCATGTACTTAAAATACAGTCTTAGTTGGATAAGAACTAAATGATACATTACATTATTTAGGATTACTAAAAGCCATAGGCTAAGTTTTTGGTAATAGTCTAATACAACATGTGCCAATCCCCAAAGTTTTCTAAAAGAAGGAGAATATATAACAGCTAGGGATAAAGTGTAGACTTTTTATTCTACAGAAAATTATGATTCTTTATTTTATTGAAATATTTCTATGCAACATGAGAGTGTGACATTCTACCATATAAACCATAATAAAAAGTGCTTTCTGGAATTATTCTTGGTCCTCATTTTCTAGTAAAATACTTTAAAACAATACACAATATTAAAACACCCCAAACCTTATGAAATACTCTCAAACACCAGTACTGGAAAGATATTGCATTGTGACTTCAGCACACACCAGAAAGATGCGCTACATAGGACTGTGGGGCTTTGGTATCAGTATTTATTACAGAGGTACAGCCTTTCTGGGGTAAGAAAGAGACTCTTTTTCCACTTTTATATTTCTGATCATGAAAAGGAAGAGGAAGGAGAGGAACTTTTGACACTTTTGACCACAAATCCCCATATTTTATTAAGCCTCACAGGTAGTATGTTCCCCCTGCACAATGAGAGGACTGCAGGAACAGGGGGAATCACCCTGCACACTCAGCCTTGGGGTGCCGCATGCAACAGTGAGATGAACCAAAAGTTGGTTTTAAAATCACATCAAATAAAGAAAGACTACCTGGTCCTGAATATACTTGCAAGTTTGATCTCCATATGCAGTAAATTGACTGAAAACATAATGAAGAAAGAAAATTGAAAGAAAAAAAAAAAAAAGAAAACTGAAAACCAAAAGTGAGAATATATGATTTCTATTTTTTTATAAGCAGGGACATTATTAATAGATTTGCAAACATGGTGATTAGAACCTGTGCTTTTTAGGTTATTCAGAAGGAGGAAAGAAGTGAAATTACATAGTTTATTAATGATACAGAGGGATCCAGTTGCAGTGGACAGCTAGGAGATAAATTTGCATATGAAATTCCCTGTCAATAAATATAATATTATGCAGTTATAAAAAATTAATTCTAACTATAAATGTATAATAAAAAAACCTTTTTGATATCTGCTACCAATCAGGAAAAAACCCCAATGCTAAGAATCACCATAACTGGTAATCTGGAACCAAATTTCAAGATCAGTGAAAAATCGAATATGTAGCGCAGTAGGCAAAAGAGAGACTGAGCATTCAGTAGCAGAATAATGTTTTCTTAGTTCTCATTATGTTTTGAACTGAAAACTGTAAGCAGTTATGATAATTTCACCTCAGAAAGAGAAACAGAGCAGGAAAAGGTACAGCAAAAAACAATAAAGAGAATCATAGAACCATAGAATGGTCCAGGCCGCAAGGGACCTCCAAAGGTCATCTAATCCAACCTCCCCGCAGTCAGCAGGGATACCCGCAACTAGACGAGGTTGCCCAGGGCCTCGTCGAGCCTCACCTTGAATATCTCTGGGGAAGGGACCTCAACCACCTCACTGGGCAACCTGTTCCAGTGCTCCACCACCCTCATAGTAAAGAACTTTTTCCTGATATCCAGTCTAAATCTGCTCTTCTCCAATTTAAAGCCATTGCCCCTCGTCCTGTCACTACAGGCCTTTGTAAACAGAATCTCCCCAGCCTTCCTGTAGGCCGGCCCCCCCTTGGTACTGGAAGGCCGCTATTAGGTCTCCCTGGAGCCTCCTCTTCTCCAGGCTGAACAACCCCAGCTCCCTCAGCCTGTCCTCGTAGCAGAGGTGCTCCAACCCCCTGATCATTTTAGCGGCCCTCCTCTGGACCCGCTCCATCAGGTCCATGTCCTTCCTATATTGAGGGCTCCAGACCTGCACACAGTACTCCAGGTGAGGTCTCACCAGAGCAGAGTAAAGTGGCAGAATCACTTCTCTAATGGTGAAAGAATGAAAAGTATGGTATAGCTCTGTCTGAGGAGCCATGAAATAGGCTAAGATTTCCTGCCTGGGAAAGACAGGATTTAAAGCCATATAAAATCAACAGTATTAAGCAGGAGAACATTTATTATTTGTGCCTCATATTACAGGAACTTGCACATGACCAAAGTAGAAATAGAAAGCAGAAATATGAAAATAGAAATAAGGAGGTTTTTGTTTGGTTTGCTTATGTGTGCAAAGAAATAGAAGTTATAATGTATAGTAGATATAAATTATACACTGAAAAAATGTTAATGACTTCTGATAGAAGAAAAAACACATAAGAAGTTAATCAAGCCATGTATCTGAAATCATTCCTGTGACTTGATAAGGATTTCCTCTTTCCTGTGGAGATCAGTTTCACTATCCTTTTCGCAAGCTATTTTCTCTTCTCCTTTATAGATTCTGACATATGTCAGATATGCTCATTATAGTTTTCTGTCAGTGAGAACGTGTAATACTGTTAAGGTTGTTAACAACCTTTCTTTAAAAGACATTTAACGTGTTACAAGCATTGTGATACTGTCCATCAGTGTTATAAGATCTCAATACATTAGATTCCCTAAACTATATATATATACACACACTATAAAGTTGGCAAGTTGTTCATTCAGAGACATCCAAAGTCTTGCTTGTTTTGAGAAAATATTATTGGTTCCTAAAGTATGAGCCTAAACTTTGTCAATATGCCTTAATTTATTGTTAGAAAACATAGAACAGCATCGAGTTGCTTTACTTTCTATCCCTGCTCAAAAAGTAGCTGCATTACCATCATCATCATACAAAGAAGGGCTTTTACTTGCAGCCAACATATGATTAGAGTGGGTTTTAGCTTGGTTGCATTTGTATTTATTTCATTTCCAGTGCTGAGCCTCAGATCAGCAGAGCCTTTTCCTCAAAGATGAGAAAAGGGAAATGACAGGATCCAAATTGATCCAGTTATCCAGGCTTACTTAAGATCTATATTATTTACAACCAATTTAATTATCAAATCAAAACCAATTTAAAAGAAAATTTTAAATACCCAACTTTGTATTTTTATACTATTTGGCACTTATGAATAGTCAATAAAACATAGGAATACTATTTTTTCAAGTATTTATAGTATAATTATACTAATTTACTATCATTTTGTTAACAGCATTTTAATATATTAATGATTAGCATTAAAATCTTATTAGCTGTTATGATAATCAATCGCCTTCACCACAGCATCATTCCAGAGTGACAACCACCATTGAATTTATAACTGCCCACTAGAAAGAAGAGGTTTTAAGCCAAAAAACATTACTACCACAGATTTTTTTTTATTAGAAGAAAATCAGAGCCATGATATCTAGCAATTCTGATCTTCAAAATTTAGTAGTCTGAAAGATATGCCACCTTGATTTCAATATAATCTAAATTACTTATTTCTTTGAAATGAAGAAAAGTGATCTAAGTTGTAAAGGTATGGATTCTTATTTTTGCATAGGTTTTTCTTTCACTAACAGTTTTTTTTTTTCCTTTTCAAAATCGAAGTCACCTACACAGAAATTTCACTGCCCTTTCGATCCTCCCCCAAAATCATTTCTGGTCTCCACCCCCAGGGAACAGAAAAAACAACATAGTTGGCAGATTCCTTACACCCCCTTTCCCACCCCCCTTCCTTTACTGGAAGCATCAAAAGAAAACATGAAATGAGAAAAGGCCATCCCATAGGATATGGCAACCTAGAAAACCGTGGCTATTATTTTTGGTCCTGAATGAAGATAATTTTTTCCTAAACGTCATTTTTTTTATTTCAGAATAGAAGAAATTCCATTTTCTAGCCAACTCCAGTGAAAAACTAATTTTCTAGCTACAGGAGGTCCTTTTGAAAACAATATAAATTAACTAGATTGTATTCCTGATGCCTTTTAGATTTAAGGTTCTAAAACAGTGTTTCCATTTAAAGAAAAGTTGCTGGTGCTCGTTATAGCCATGAGCTATGAAATTTGAGGCATTGTGGACAATGACTGTTGGCAATCAGTCTGCTTACTGAATAGTAGGGGGCATGTTTTCATTCCTGGTGAAGACAGGAATAAAAAGTATTTTTGAGAGTATTATGCATATACTTTTTACATAAAGAGTTGAAAATTCTTTTGTCCCATTGATAAAAGCAAATATTTTATCATCGAAAGTCTAGAGAGAATGGCTATTGAGATGGCTGTGCTTTTTGGTGCCATTAACAGTATCATATGTAATCTCATTTTGATGCACCTGTAAAAGAGTACAGAAAGCAAACTGAGCAAGTATTTCTGGAATGTAACTGAAGATGCAAAACATCAAAAATTAATAAAAAATGGCTACTGTACCAGATATTTCTTTGAAACTAGAGAGATAACATTTAGTGCACACAGAATGTTTTGTAAATGCATTAGAGAATCCAATTTAGTCCACTTTCTTCAAGGAAGGGAATTAAAAAATTGAATTTATTTCCCAGGTTGGTGAAATTGGGGGGAAAGAAGTCTGCATCAGAACAAAATCTTGCAGCTGACTGTTTTTCATTATAATATTCTTATTTCAGAATTCAGGAAGCTTATCTCTCAAAGGACTTGTGTACAGTGTGAGTTGTATCTCACCTCTTTATCCCCTTTCTCCCTGCCTGTATAATAG
This sequence comes from Tringa tobata, assembly GCA_033628505.1. Classification (NCBI taxonomy): domain Eukaryota; kingdom Metazoa; phylum Chordata; class Aves; order Charadriiformes; family Scolopacidae; genus Tringa; species Tringa tobata. The sequence goes on along the minus strand of JAHREE010000278.1, from coordinate 4,160,011 downwards.
TCATCATGGGAATATGACTGTTGCAGTCATAGTCAATAGGCCTTCTCCGTAGTGTTTTCCAGAGATACCTCAATTCCAAACTCATCGGCTGGTCTCCTAATTTTATGAAGATACTCTCCAATTTACCATCTGTTGCCTTTCTGGAAAGACATGCTCAACCCTGGAAATTAGTGTTTCTGAGTACACAAGCAGAAGAAAAAATAAAACAGATGACTCAAGCTCATGCAGATATCTTCTCTTGATTTGAAAACCATTTCAGGTCTATTTCCTTTACCAGCTACTAGTTCTCACACAGCACGCAAAAGCTTTTTTAAAATCTTTAGCTATATATCCAATTAAGCTGACAGTGTCTCAAGATTTGGAAGTTGCCAGGAAGGCACTGACATCTCCTGCACACAGGTATTTAGTGGAACTAAAATGTAGATTTGTCTCTGCGCATGGAATCGTCCAAGTGCAGCTTCTGCTTGGAGGGTTCAACTCTTGGAGACCATCCTTTCAACAAAAATTTATTTTAGTGCATTATTATTACTAGTGAGAGATGCTACCTCTCTCTAATAAACCAGCATTTTCTGAAGATAAACAATTCAAGCAAAACAAAGAGAGTTGTCTGCCCTTTATCTGTGGACAAAAAAGTGTGTAATGAATCTAACAGTGCAATTTCCAGTTGGTTGAGCCTCTCAGGACTGCTCAAAAGTGGAGGGTATGCTCCAGACAGAACCAGCGAATCCAAGGCAAATCTTTCTTGTCCATTACATGTCTGTGTCTTGCAGGAGAAAATTCATGAGAAGAAGAAACAACTTCATATTTTGTGGGGGTCTTAACAAAGCTCCTAATAATACAAAATCAAGGTTGTTGCATGTTCTTTATTCACAACTTTTGGCTTGGCAAATTTCTCACTGGTTCATCTTGCCTCTTACGTTTTCTCTTAGCTCCCTTAGTAGAACAACACTTTGCAACAGCCCACCAATACTACTACAGATTTTCCTCACTTCTCACTCCAATGAAAATTTCTTTTTAAATCTCACCACTTATTCACCCTTATTCAAAGCAAATTTTTGGATCATGGGGCAAACAACTACAGTGATGTTCAAGTTAAAACATTTATTTATTCTAGCATTAAAGACTATTTTTCGTGCTTGAGATCTAGTGCAACAGGCTGTACGATCCTCTCATTGATAAGACATAATACCTACGCTGGAACACCTAGAGCTGATAAAGAGTGAGCCAGAGGGTGCGAGAACAACCAGAGATTCGGAAGTAACAGAAGCTGTTTACAAATTTTCCTAAAGTTCAAGGGCATTTAATCTAAACCTAGTGGATTTTGACACAAGGTATAATCAAATATTTAACAGGAACTATCACAAGTCAGAGTAAGAAAAGAGTCTAGAGAGAAGTGAAGGTTGGAAGAGTATATTGTATGAGCTGAATTTGTCTTAATGTAGATGCATACAGCCTAAAGCAAACTTCTGTATTTGTATTCAGTGGCTGATGTACAATACACCAGAGATAAAACTCCAGGCATTTTAATCTCAACTTAAGTGATTTTCCTTATTCAAGGGAAACAAACGATTATGGTAATAGCGGGTTTGAAATTCTCTACCAATAGATTGTTCTTGAAATAAGTAGTTTCTAAAAGTGTCTACACATATTCAAATTTAGTATTGGTAATTATTTTAATAAAATTATTTTTAATTATTCTTTAATTATAATCCTATTATATATAGGATTTGCATGTGAAAATTCTATATAAATTTTGTTTGGGGTATAATTTTTTTATATATATATACATATGTACACATGTACATATATATATGTGTAAACACATTCATAAAAATATACCTGGGTCTACAACCAAGCTTAAAGTCCTTACTAATTGTTCACACTGATCACCATCTTTGGAGGTATTCAAAATGTAAGTTGACGAGGCCCTGAGCAACTTGGCCCTGCTTGAAGTGAAGGGTTGGACCAGAGACCCCCAGAGGCTCTTTCCTATTAGGAAGGGAATTAAGATCTAGCCCTTCTGGATATGCTGTTTCAATTGCTCTTACCCCTGTGTTACTCCATTTTCATCTTTTTCCTTGTTCTTTTCTAAAAGGAACAGAACACCAACATCGAAAAAGTCTTTTCATTTTTCTCCAGACAAACAAACAACAGAAAAATAGAACCAGATGACTAAAAGAAAAAAGGAGAATACTCTGAGATCTATCTCCTTTGTGAGAAAAGAGAAAACTGGTTGTAAGTTCTCTTCCTCCTTCTGCTACTGCCCTCCTCAGGGAAACTTTATATCAAAGATAGTTTCAGCAGCAAAATTCATGTTAAGAACAACAGAGAAATATAATATAAAATTCAGCTTAACACTTCTGACAATTAAAGGAATAAAAATGAATTAACTTTTGAGACTTATGAAACAGCCAAAATGGAAATCCTTCTATTGTTCCATCAACTAAAGAATAATTTAAAAATTGATTTTAAGCTCAGCAATTTAAAAGAATTGCTATAATTACTAAGAATTATTATATTACCTTACCTATTTAAAAACTGCCTATCCAACCAGTTGTCTTTGGTTTTCCTTTTCGGAGGAAATACATTTTGCTTTCTGTTACAGAGCTCTTCATGAATTAGGCCCAAATATTCAAACTTATTTTGTTCAAGTACTTGAATTATGGAATTTAACATGGAGGTCAACAGGTATAAGCTTCAAAAGAAAATAAATTTGCAGGCACATAAATTTATGGTGAAGGAAAACTATTTGAATATTTTCTAGTAAACGAATGTAACCACTTGCATAATTTTCCTCAAAGCTGCAGACATTAATTCACGTGCTTAACTGTTCAAAGGAGTCAACTGATATAACTATTTTGGCTATCTTCTTGTTTCAAATGAAGAGCATTAACATTTCTGAAGGAGCACAGCAAGGTCAAAAACTTAAGATGCTCAGTGCTAGGTTCTATCCTTCTCATTTTCCATGTTCATTATTGCTATAGATCTATAAAATCATTTTCAGGGATTTTTTAGACAGTAAGGTTTCCATGAATACTGTTTCTTGAACAACAATAACAGGATAGCATAACAGAGAAGTTAGACTAAGTAGAATCAGGAACTGAATAGCAAGAGTGATTTGTCCTCAAGACCCCTAAATATATCTTCTAAATTAAAAAGATGGGTTACAATTTCTTATAGTCTGTAAGAAACTTTAGAGTCAAATGACAAAATACTTTCTGGTTTCTATTCTGTTGTCTACTCTACAGTTCAGCTGTCTCAGGTGTCCAATATTTTCATCTGCAAGTGAGGTCAGATGAGGCCATTACATCCTCTAAAAATCAGAAGACAGTGCTGCAGAAGGCACCCCTTGATATAGAATAATTTTTTTTTCTTTTTTTTTTTTTTCTCTTCTGTTTAACTGGAGGACTCGCTAATACTAAGTGCGTACAAACATATTTGCAGGGGTAAGTATGGGAATACAGTGCAGTAAAAGCCACTAATGCTAAATCCCTTGAGACATCAAAGTTCCAGCACAAATTTCATGGGAATGACGCAGAGACTGAGCCGTTCAGATTCCTCCCAACTCCTCAGTCCCACCACCTACCTAGCACAGCTCTCCCAGCTCAGGACACTGAACCGGAGAAAGCTCGTCCATAAGCAAATGAGTGACAGTGACTTTAAAATTCACCCCAGGATATGCCCAGGGACAACTTGCTTCCTATCCCCTTCAGAGCCATGCCCTTCGCAACCCCGAGCCACTTCTGACCACCATGAACAACAATTTTCTTCCACCCGAATGGCAGTAAATTGTACAACTCTCAATCTATTGCACAGGAGATATTTGACCCAGTTCTGGGGTATTTACTGGTCCTTCACGTCCTTTCACACCACAAGGTGATTTCATTACTCACTGATCAGTTTGAAAAAATACTCAGTAAAAACACAATTTAAAACTTCTTGAAATACGTGAATAGGTGATTCTTGTTTAATTACCATCTGGTCAATAACTATACAGAGCCTTAATGATGAAAGAATCTCTCATATTACTTATAAGCAACAACTTCTTTTTAGATTTTCAGGAAGACAAAGGATACTGCATACATTACCACGAAAAATGCTTCTGATGTCCATAACAATTTAATAATTAAATCACGCTTGTACATAAAATAAGAGCAGCTCCATTCATGCATCAGTTAAAGATAAAATCCTGAATTTTCCCCTAAACTCCTTAAAAGCAGATTCTTGTTATTTTTAATAGTTAAATGTTTACTAAGTTATGAAAAAGATTGGATGTAAATTTATATATCTTCACTGAAAATTATAGTCAGCTGACATTTACTGAATCTTGCTTTCCCTCTTCTAAATGCTAGCACAGCACACCCCAAACTGCGTATCTAATCATAGGTTACTAAAAATAACCTAATTTAGCTAATGCCAAGAAATAAACCTTAGCATTTCAGATTTAGAGTGTACACATTTAAGACTGTATTGTCAGTTATACCACACATTTCATCTAGGAAAGGCGAGAGACCAAACCCAGCATAGGTACAACTCATATATCTACCTAAAACACTCCTCATCATCATTACTGCTGGAGAGGAGGGAAGGGAAGGGAAGGTGGGGGGAGAGAAAAACCCATAGCCCTAAATGCCCTCCCTGTTGGCAAACGAGGTGAAAAAAGAAATCATTCACACGTCTAGCTTTCCTATTTAATGTCCATTAAAAAATGCAAGCAAGACCATGCAGCTCTATTTATATATGAATGCAAATAAACAAAGTTCAGCATATCAAGCATATTTTAAAAGATGAAGAAAAACGCACAAGAAAATTTTTTTACAGATCTGGCGCATTTTGATAAACAAAATTGGCACAGTCTACAACTAAATGTACATTTTTAATGATTATCTCTTTTTTACCTCCAGTTTTAGTGCTGAGATCCTGAACGCAGAAAGCTCCAGTGCTGGATACTGCTTGTTTCTTTGCTGGTTTTTCTTTTTTCCTTTTTTTTTTCCCCTTTTTTTAAAAAATTTTATTTTTGATAGTTTAGAGTACAGAAAGATTCCAAGACAGCCTTACCTAGATGAAGAGAATCTGAAGTTCGGACATGACCTCCCTAAAATCTTTGGTCAATAAAAGAAAAAAAAGAAAAACAACCAAAAAAACCAACCAAAAAACAAAACACAAAATGAAGGAGCAAATAAACAAACAAAAGAGCCCAGTCCCAGTTAGCTCCTGCTAGCATAAAAGTTCAGATTTCGCTACTGAGATCATTGCTCTATTCTAAGCAGTTTTGCCCAATGTGTGATTCTAACAAAAACACCCTCTTGCAGCTGGAGGGAGCCTTAACTAAGCACGAGCCTGTCAAGCTTTTCCCAGTGACTTCTGTCTACTAAATTCAGACTGATGTTTTGTGAAAGGGGCCTCAACAACCAGGCCCAGATTGCCTGAAAAGTATTTCCTGCCTTTGAGAGAGAGGGAGAGGGAGCGAGCCTGCCTCTGCCTGCGCCAGGGAGAGCGAGCACAGGGAGGGGGGAAAGGGGAAAAAAAAAAAAAAAGACGGCAAGACCGAGCATTTCAAGACATTCAGCTTAATCCACTGCTGGGCTATTTCTATCAAAGGGGGAGATCTGTGCTACAGCTACACAACGTAAACAAGTTTTCCAACCCCTCCCTCCGGTTGTGGTTTTTTTTTTTTTTTTCTTCGAAAAAATATTTTATACATCTCTCGAGTTCGTGCAAAGGTAACAGTTAACCAGAACAAGAGGAGAAAGTCTCTGAAACGTCTGGTCTTCGGTACCAGGTAGCGAGAAACAAGCGGAGAGCAACATGGTCTAAACTCAGTTAACACGTGGCATTGACAAAGGGTCTAGTGCTGTCCTGACGAGCAAATACACAGAGTTAGATGGATACCGTTTATACGCGCATGCTAAAATTGTATTCCTACTCAAGAGAATAAGCTGGACCTGAGAAAAAAAAGGCTATGGCTTAAACACAGTCATATTGCAGGCAGTGGTATATGTTGCTTTACCTCTTCTGAGAATCCTCCAGAGTCACACAAATCCAGCTCTGCAAAAGCACAAGGACAGACTCCATCTTGATCATATTAGTATTTTGCTGACATAAAACACTTGTAACTACTTCGTTCCAGTTTGACAGGGTGCCTGAATCACGTCTCCAGAGTAACCCACAGCATCTACATCCTTTGCTCTATACAAATTTAGCGAATATCATCTGTTTATCTTTTCTGCTTTCTTCTGCCTCCTCTGAATGACTTCCTCTTAGCTGTTCCAGCCTGAGAACTTGGATTACCATTTGGTTTTGATTAAAACCAGACGGACAGCACTGTAGAAGTTTGAGGGTAAGCTAATGGAAATGACTGGTATGGCTTTAATTAGTGTATCTACTAATAATAAATATTAGCTGTTCGTATAATAAATTCTATTAATAAAACACATGCAAAAAACATCTTCGATCACTGGTCTCACATGTAGGTGAAATAATTTTTATTTCATTTAATTCAACGTGAATCATATCGATAATGACCACGTACAATTTCCAAATTAGAGAGTGAAGTCAACTCTTTTTTTCCCTTTTCTTTAGAGAAAGAAGTGTTTAATTGTCTTCCCAGATGGGTTGGTCACACATCATCTACCTTTTGATGGCCCCTTCAGCCAGTGCACACCCTCTTTATTAAACTATTGCTCTGAGTAAATGATTTTACCGTTACTGATCAGGTTATTGATTGGAATCTTTGGCCTCTGGCTGGCCTTCAGAGGGAGCTATGGAGATGCAGAGATAAGATACCACATACGCTACGCTATGCAAAATAATGCCTGGACATTTAGTGACCAGAAAGTCTCCATGCAGTAGGCCTGCCACAACTGGGACAGGATATTTATTCTGAAAGAAGATAGGAAACCTTCGTAATTAGTAACTGCTGATACATGAGCTTTCTACCAGCCTCCAACAAGTGCCTTTTAACTGTTTATACACTGCCTTCATTAGCTCGAGCGAGTCTTCTCGAGGGCATTTCTTTAGTCAAAGAAAAGCCAGCCCCGTAGGGCTGTCTCCAGCTCCCACTACTACGGTCATATCTGGAGCTAATTTGTCAAGCTTTAGTTCCTCAGCATGTGGAATTTTGTCCTAAAGTCTGCTAAATTTGCTGAATGTGGTCTTCATTGTCATACACGTAATTTTATATATGCATTTTTCAGCCTTAAAATTACAGTATTAACTTTAAAAGTTAGTTACAAAATTATGCAGGCCCAAATGGGAGTGGGTTTGAAATTTTTCCCAGTAGCTTTCATGTACATGGATAGCAGAGGTAGAGAACCTTAAGTGGAACGACTTACCAACCTAACCTCTACATCTTCAAAGACAGAAGTCTTTGAAGCCCATAAAAGGAAATGGCATATGTGGTGGTAAACTCTGAACAGACAGAAGTGCAGCCCCAGAGGTAAATAACTTTTCAAAATTATTTTTAACTATATTTGGCTAGTCCAAGATCTGAACACAAAACTTTTACTCTACTTATAAAATGTGATTTATACTATTTTCCTGAAAGACTTCCAGTTTGGAATTCAGTGAATAAATTACAGGCTGCAAAGGGACACATTTTATTTGCAATTATGCAATTGCATAAATTGTACAATTTTGAAATTTATTTTTATGGGAATCAAAATAAAACAAAAAGCCTTTAGTTTCCTTACAGTTAAAATTTACTAAAAATGTTGTTTTTTACAATACCAAAAAAGTGATGAAAAATTGAAACACACTGTTGCAAAAAAATAAAAAAATATTTCAAGACAGAATTTTAATTAAAATATTTTTTTTCCTAATTATTTCTTTTCAGCTAAACTTCACTTAATTTTCCATCAGGAAGCTTTGATTTCAATAAAATAGGTTTGGGTTTTTCACAGAAGATGCTCACAGGAATAATACAAATTAAAAATGTGGAAATTAGGACATATTTCAAAGTTATGAAATTATTAGGACATGGTCTGCTCTGTGAAACAGTTTCACTAAGACAACTTACTTTCAAATATTCTCTAACGCCTGATGAATAACTAAAGAAGAAAAAAGGAGGACATCGTAGACAATGCCTATCCATTTCCTGTCTGTCTAGGAAAACTGGGGACAGGCTGTCTCCTATATATCTTTTCCTGCTATCACATCTACAGAAAGGAGGAGAATAACCAGAGTTTGAGTACTTGTTCTAAGATGCTTTAATAAAAATTCATAATGATACCAATAAAAAAAGCATTTAGCAGTATTTTACAGTGAGAAAAGAAATAACACATGGAATAAGAAAACCTAAGTCTCAAAACCTTAATAATTCTGTTGGGCCTTGGACAATCAGTAGAACTGAAAAAGTAAAAAGAGGAATGAAGGAGTGACAAGGAACAAGGTAATTCACTAAAGAGGTAAGTTAGTAACACTGCTGTACTTTGTATGCGTTGATTAAATGCACTTCAATTGCAGTCAGACTGACTATACTAAAATGTTAGAATTAAGTTCCTCCTATTTCTGAGCTTAAACCAAACACAAAGATGGGTTTTTTTGGCGATACCCCTTTAGGTCAAAAAAACATATGGCTCAAAGCTAGGCCATATAAATCAGGTATTCAGGCAACTCTAATTTCTGTTTATGTAATGTTGGATGAACTATTCTATTATTATAACAACTATATTTTATTTCTATAATAATTATAAAAGGAGAAAAATATAATATATATAATGCTATTTATCCACAAATATAAAATATTTGTTGTCATACTAGTATAAGCTGAGTACACTCCATGACACATTATAGAAAGAGTATGCTATTTACATGATCCTATGTAAAATGAACTACCAAAACAATTCAATTCGTAAATCAATGAAAATTTATCTGAATCATGCGGCTGCTTTATAGAAAATCATTAACACACAATATAGTTATGGTTTATTGCATACAAAATTCAAACTTCTTCAATGAAACCGAATCACCAGGGTTTGTGGATTGGCCTAACCTGTTTTCATGCTTAAAAAGCAATCTAGCTGAGAAAGGAGTGAGTATTTTAAAAAAAAAATATATATAAAAAGACAGTACCTAAAATCTTAGTCTCATTTGGCTTAAGCAATAGAAGTTGCCATATGCCTCATAGAAAAATATGAAAACTTTTGCTGACGTCTTTCTTTTTTTCCTTAAAAGTATAAACCTGAGATATTTCCCCTAATGAAGTATAAGAAAAAAATTATATCTATTTTGATTAAATACACCTGAAAACTGCTGAAAATATAGCAAGACAGGCACAAATTGCTCTATTTTATTAATAATTTTCAAAGTTTCAATATTTGCTTTTGCTTCACAATAGATTTAACCAATTTCATTAGGTATTTCATATTTCTACATTTCATACTGTATCAAATATATTATTTTGTTCACACAAATACATTTAATGAAGGGGTTTTGGATTTGATGAAATCATTATGGATAAAACACAAGAGGGAGCAAGAGAAAGAAAGGGAAAGAGAAGAATTCATCTGGCACAACAGAGAGGTTGGGGGCAGAAACCCAGACTTCGTGTACTTGTTCTGCTCAGGGTTATGAACATGTCTCCTATGTCGTTGCTGTCCCAGTGCACTGAACTACAGTATAAATGCGTTGCATGAAGGAGTCTGAAAAAGGGTCTTTAGAATTTCCCAGTTCCAATAAATTTACAAGTAGTTATTTTAGCAATATGACACTTATTAGAGTGTCGTAAGGGTATATCTATAGGCAAATTTCTTCACTGCTGAAACCTTATGAAGAGGATATGGATGGAACTGCTTGAGAAACGTCCTCATCAACCTTTAGATAGCTACTTTTCAGCACTCAAACTCACTACAAGAAGCGACAATATCTGTCTGTATCACTGAGAAATAATGTGTTACTAAAAAAAATACACAAATAAAAACAATTCCAAATAAACTTCATTTAGGATTTGCTAATTACATTTCTTCAATTTGGAATATTGAATTCTAATTGTCAAAGAACCCAAACTTCTCAATAATTTAGTCAGAAACATTTAGATCATTGTTTAAATATCTTTAGTTTTGCACATGCTTATATACCTTCTTGTTCTCAGCAACATGGTTATCATTAAGCCATCAAAGGGAAAGAAGAAAGCTAAGGTCATTTTGGTTTTTGCTCAAAGATCCTAATTTTTCCACAGAAGATAAACTCTGAAATCCAAAGCTGCTTCTGAGACATGCACATATGTCATATACACATAATATGCTAAATGAAGATTAACATTGATTAAAAGAATGAAATGGTTTCCAAAAGGGTAGATGGTAATCCTTATGCAGATTACCTATTTTTAGAACTGTTTGTTCTATTTCCTGTTTAGGAATTTTTCATCATTCAAATTCAGGTTTGAATGATCAAAAGAAAGATTTTGTTTATAATATATTAGGTTATTTAAAGTGTGTTAGTCAGAGTTGCTTACATTTTCCATGACATGGATGCTTAGCCATTGCTCCAAACAAATCTCGCATCTTTACAAGTTTCACATTTCTATGTTAGTATTTTAAAAACTTTTCTTCACTACTTTTCATATGAAATCCTTTCGGGCTGCTCTATTTTAGTAGGGGGAAGCCTTCTAGAAACACCAAAGGTGGATGCAATTAAAATGAAACCTTCCTCGAATTAACTCTCAAGCGTACCTGTTAGCAGACATGCTGGTTGATGAACAAACCTTTTCTTGTGCTGGCAAATTGATGACAAAACCTGTAAGAGTACAGTTACTGCAGTCCCCATGGAAATAAAAACCTGTCACAGCCTACAACTTCAGGTTTCTAGATAAGTAACACTAAAGTTCAGCAAGACATTGCAAAGCTATGTGGTTGATAATGTTACACAATGATGTAAACTGAAGTTAAACTGCAGTTTCAAGAGCTAATCGAAGAATAAGTGGTTCCAGTCTCACTGGAATATGCTATCCAGATCTTGGCCTTGCTTCTACCTTTTAGTAATCAATCAGCGTATCTGTCATAACTTGGCAAGAAACTCAGAAAGTTGCGTATTGCTGAACCGTATCTTACATTTCCTGTTGTGAAGACTCTGTATCTTCTATTCTGGGGGTGTTTTTCAAGCAATTATTAATTTTTAAAGGAAGCCCCTGTGCAGACAATTTTTGTTGTAAGAATCACACATTTCAAGCAAAAGCAAAGCACAAAGATGTAAGTACCTGTCCTCTGTTTTCAAGTACTGTGCAAATGTATTGTGGTTACAAGGTGAGATTAAAATGATCCATGGGTGCAGGCGATGTGTTTTACTTCTGTAGAGACAACAGGCACTGATAAAGCAGGATATGTTCTTACATGTGGTAAATATTAAGGATAGTGCCATTAAATATTGAGTACGAGTGGACAATATTCAGTCAGGTTCTTTAACAATCTTCAGCTCTCAGTGAAGACAATGCTTTCCTTAAATCTCACTTATGTGAATGCTCTTGGAAGGACATTGCAGTACATTTACTTGAAAAGTCATGTTTTGTTGGTGTTATTGTTTTTGTGATAGGATCAAAATAGCTGCACAAAACTCAGGGGAGATACTTCAATTTAAAGCAGTTGAGGATGTGGTCCATTCATTCCAGACTTTTGCAAGCTGTTTGGATTCATCCTTCCTAATTGCTTTTGGATCTGTGGAACGATACAGTCTCTCAATGGCTGTGTCTGTTCAGCATAAACTACATGAGATCTTTTATACCTAGAATCATTTAGGTTGGAAAAAACCTTTAAGATCATCGAGTCCAACCATAAACCTAACACTGCCAAATCCACCCAGTAAGCCATGTCCTTAAGTGCCACATCTACACGTCTTTTAAATACCTCCAGGGATGGTGACTCAACCACTTCTCCGGGCAGCCTGTTCCAATGCTTGACAACCCTCCGAGTGAAAAAAATTTTCCTAATACCCAATCTAAACCTCTCCTGGTGCAACTTGAGGCTGTTCCCTCTCATCCTCTACTGATTTGTTGTTGTTGTCATCTGTCTGTGTTTATATTTACTGTTAATTATTTTATTTTTGTCCATCTACTCAAAGTGGAATCTAGGAACATAAAAGCTGTTGATCCACTTCCTAAACCCTTTTTCTGTGGTTTGATGCATAAGAGTATTCAATAACATCCAGAAGTTTATTATTCTCTCTCATTGTAATAGCATGTAAGTTTGCAGTGGATGAAAGAGAGAAACACAGAGTTCTCTGCCCAATTTCTGAGAGTGCTTGCAGTCAGAAATTATATGGCAGCGGACTTCCTAGGAATTAATCGAAAAGAATTACCCGAGTACCAAAAGAATTTAACAAGTACAGGAAATGTTCAGCGGAAAGTCTTATTAACCATTAGGTCAAATCCAGTTCAGACAGGTATATTTCAACAATGATATTCAGTTCCAGGAGACAAAAACCTACATTAGTAAAATTATTATCATGGCGATGTCGAAAGGGAATGGATAAGAAAACCGAACTCTTCATCAACCTGTAAACTATTTGCAAAAGAATGTATTGTGAACGCATAAGTAAAACCACTGTATATTCAATTGTTGTTGCTGTTTTAGTTTTTCTTAGTATAAAGGCATTAAATTCTTATGCTGCCATTGTTTGTAGTCTTGTCTTCTGATGCAAAGTTTTCTACATACATTATAAAGCTATTAAAACTACACAGCTTTTTCCAGAAAGAATTTACAAACCATCACCTTTATGCATGATTGTATCCCTGAACCTCATCATTGTCAATAAATAATTGCTGAAAATGTTGAACATTTTTCTAGCTTTTTCCAGCTTCACATTTTACTCTGAATGAAACATCAAACACTAGTGTATAACAAAGGCCATTTCTAGATTATCCAGTTACTGCATGCCTATCTATGAGGAAAGCTATTTATAATCATCTATAGAACATTTGCATGATAACTAAATACACATTTAACAATGAAACAAATATTTTGCTGATTGTTATTAGTAAGGGACTGTGATGAACCAGTCATTGTAGTCCATCATTAATTTTCTGAGCTTAAAATAAGACAATTAAAAACAAAAAAAGTGGTAAAAAATTGGTTTAGATTATGTATGTCAAGTCTGCTGCTTATAATGATCCAGCTGCAACCATCTACTGACTATATGCTGTAGCTTCTCCAAAACACTTGACAGACTGAGGGACAGAAAGCTCAGGAAAGCCATGCAAATTAAGCTCAAGATCACTTCTGTCTATACCTTAACTCATGTCCAGTTAGGCTAGATTATGTGGAGGAGGACCAGTAGACTTGATTTTGCAAAATACAAAATCTTAAAATAGTTATTATTTCAGCAATGCTGTTATGGAGAACATTATACAACCCTATATATTTTATCCGAAAGGCTAGGGAGCACTTTTTACTTGCTAAAGTTGTGTCACATATCCCATTTAAAAAAAAAAAAAAAAAAAGTGTTGTACTAATTTATCTGTGGCTTCAATAATGTTAATCTGCTTTCCAGATTAGTTCTTAATCCATTGAAGCTCATGATTTTGAGAAGCACGCCTAGCTGAATATGTGGCGACACCGTCAGTTTTCATCCTATATGCCATTGGACGGCAAGGCCCTGTTTGTTTTGCACTTGGAGATGCACACTGTTTAATATTTCTACAGAATCTTTAAAGTTTGCAGAAAGTCTGCCTTTATTTTCTCTTTTGCAATATACCCTAAAAATTTGCTCTTTCAATATCACATTTAATTCCATTAGTAATCCGTTTCATCTTCCAAGTAAACAAGAAAATACTTACAGTGGCACCGTGTTTGTTCTTAAAACAAACCAAGCAAGGTTGTTTGACTGTTTCCTTAGAAAATACTCGGGAGACATAAATATAATTATCACTGTTTTCTTGTAGAAACCACCAATTACTCAAAATAAATTCAGACTTCCCAAACAATAGGGAATTATTGCATTAATTCAGACAGATTCCTTTCTGGTGTCATTTTGTTTAGTGTCATTAGCCTTAGCTACACTGTGCTGCCTTAACCGTTAGATGAAATATATTATTTGATAAGTGGTCATTTATGTGACAATAAAAATCATCATATGTGATGATGATCTATCAATCTATACAAAACACAGCATTCATTCAGCTCAAAATTGTAAATTTTGAATACAGCAAGAACTGTGTGAGTACATCCAGTGAGACATGCAGGCTTCCAACAGAATAAACTTACATTCCAGAAATATATTTAATTTGGGCCAAATACATTTATAACTTTAATATATTTATAGCTTTTAAAGCTGTGCTTATGGAATCAAATTTAGGAGTTACTGCCTCGAAGATGAAGATTGCTGTGTTTTCTAGAGAAAGACCAGGAAAAAAAAAAAAGGAGGAATTAAATATTTTTGGGCAGAGAAAGAACCTTCTGTAATTTGTATTTTTACATAGCAGAAATCTTTCAAAAAAAGGGTATTAACAAAAAAAATTAAGACCAGACATTCTATTTAGGTAGGAAATGAGAATACAATTATAACTTCAGAGTACAGGTAATATTGGTACATAAATAATTATAACTTACATTTCTTACAAGATATGCTGTTATTCGTAGCAGATAGATGTACCTAGATATATTTGGATACTGATGCATGTACCGAACACTACGTTCATGAGTCACAACTGATAAATCCTAATTAGATAAAGTAAGAAAGTCCAAGTTCATATTTTTCTTTCTATTGAAGAGAACAGTACAAAGTAGAAGGATCTTCAGAACAATTATGTACCTACAGTACTGAGCTTAGAATTTATAGAGAGAGATGTCTCTCTACAGACTTAAGGAGTTTTCTTTGACAAAGAGGTACTCCTTCTCATTTCTGTGAGCTACAATCTCATATCAGTACTTTATTTTTTTAGTATCATGTGGACAGTCTAGTTCTTTATGCCAACGAAAAGAGCTTTGATAAAAACCAAGATGCCACAGTTCACCAACAGATAGGTATTACAAAAGTATGCTTTCTTAACTTCCTGGCTTTTATGAAACATATTATTCATTAATCAAAAGCAGCAGCTCCTCAACACAACACCACAATATGAAAATCTCTGTTACATCAACGTTACTAAAATTTAATATGCGTTTGATACAAGAGAACTGGAGTCTGTGAATGACTGTACTTGTTATCAGGATTTTACAGAACAGAAGGAATTGTGGTCTGCTTCTAGTGGTTTTGTCAGTAGCCATATAGGCTCTGAAAAGATAAGAAGGAAAAGGTCTCAAATCCAGCCAATCTCAAAAACTTTCAAAGACATATATAAAACGTACTGGTCCTTAATCCTGAAGGAGAAAAAGGTGTGCACAGAAAGCCTTTTAGATATTTTAGTTAAAATGGAAGTTTCTCAGAAAAACAAAAAGTTATTAATATTACAGCATTTAAAGCAGATGTATAGCCAGCATGCAAGTCGCTTCACAGCATAATCCATTTAGATGTATGTCTATTAGCTACCTCAATTAAAAAAAAAAAACAAAAACTAAACACCATCAACAATCTCCACTAATTAAAGAAATAATTACTAAATTGCCAATTGAAAAATATAATGGCTATAAATTATTCATAAACAAATGAAATATCCTCTTAATAGTAAGAGCATAATGACTCTAAGCCATGGACCAGAATCTGCCTTTAAAACTGAAGTACCAGGGTATGTGGGACATGGAGGAAATTTGGCCATGTACAGTGGTCCAGTCTTGGTGTACGTCAATGCATGGAGTTGAAAGGCATGTGAGTTAATTCCAGACTTAAGACCAAGGCTGTCACTGTGTAACTTCAGGTGTGTGTAGTGTTGAGTGTTGTTTCATGTTCGTTTTCAGTTATGGAAACAAAAAGGAATTGTTTTCTGAGTGTCCACATCCCCACATCATATGCTGGCACAACCCCCCATCCCCATGCCTCATTGAAGGCTTATCATCTCACTCTGTCCTTGTCCCCTGGCCCTTGGCTTCCCAGGGAACTATGAGAAAATAGCTTTGAGTTCTTCTGCAACCGCTTTTGGGAAGTTCAGTTTAGATCAGAATATAAAGAAATCCAGTCAGTGAGTTAAGTCTGCTAACCGCAGCAAACAAAAATAATCTAGACCTATGAGACGTGAATCTGGTTAGTATTTTAAACTCTACAATGCATGTGTTTTCTAATCTTTAATCTACTCTCAACTATGAATGTCTACTGACATACCATCCCTTCCACTGATTTTTAAAGATTTTTAATGTAAAGTTTTTCGTTACAAAAACAGAGGCAGAAGAATTTGATTTTAGAATTTGCTTTAACATGAAACTCTGTTAAGCTTATAAATATAGAAATTCCAGATGACACATACAATAGTCTCAGAAATGCCTTTTAATTCCCTATTGACAACTTCTCTATTTGTTTTTTATGAATATTTTTACAGTATTCCAAAAATTACTACTTATATTTTCCAAAAAAGAAAACCGAAATCAACAACCATATAAATCAGCACAGGTTTCGTTCCAAGAACTGCTTTTATTTATAGACTAGAGTTTCCCAGCTGTGTATAAAATTTCTGTTAGTACCATACTTAGTGTTGAGATCATACCAATTACAAAAGATGGAGAAAGATTGACATTCTACAAGACATTGGCTAGATTTCAAATAGGAAATGTGATCTGGGATGTGTCTGCTGAGAAAGAATTACTGAAGAACTAAGTGTGGTGCAGATGTATGTTTTTCATTTTTCTTAGGAATTCTATAGGTGCAGATTTTAAAAGCACATAGGAAATAATAACCATAAAGATAAATGAGATTTTGTGGGAGAGAAATACTTTAGTATAATACATTATTAATACTACAGATGTAAAAGTCTTCCAGGGTGCAAAGCTAGGTATTTAAACATAATATAAATGTTCATACACAAATATGTATGAAATTGCATGTTGCTCTACTTTAATCTTACTAATTTTATTCAGAATTCTAATGAATTAAGGAAGGTCCCAATTCATGATTTACATTATTTAAGGTAGCACACTGAGGACGACCTTTCCTCCATTTGTAGTTAGATGTATCAACAGCTATTAAGCAAAGATACAAGCTCAAGGTTGAGTTTCTGACCTCAACCAAAGACTTCTAGGGAAATTGGAGGGCTAAAGAAAAGAACTACCAGGGGAAACCTCCTTGTGAGGTGGTCCTGTTTTTATATTCTTTCATGACTTGCCACTACTAGGAATCTGCTCCTGGATGCTCTGAGACACAGGGTATTGAGCCAGATGCACTTTTTATACAGCAAGACTACTAAGTCTTGCTATATAGTAACATCATTCTTATGTCATGTTTTCTTATGAGTACCTCCTCCTCGTACAGAATATCCAATTACAAATTCAAGAAAGTCCAACATTTCTGACAACAACATCTTCCATTCATCTCAATTGTCTGCTAATACTGAAACCTCCAAACGACGGACACCAAAACCCGTTTGTTCTCTAGACCCCGCTACCTCCCTACAGCACAGTTTGAGATAAGCTGTTATAAAGACTGCTAAGAGCAATTTCAAAACACATGCATGCTCATATTAAGCCAAACGTACAGAAAGAAATGATGCAAATGTGAAAATATTTTTATTCTGGACCTTCTAGTTACCAGCTGGCAATTAGAAAGATACTGTGATGAAAACAACAAGGCCATCAATAGCTGCAGCAGGTTTTTCAAATGTGGCTTCCATCCAGGAATGGGATAGGACTCAATGGGGACAGTGCAATCACTTAATGCAGATTTTTTTTAGTTGATCAGTTGACTTTTTTTTTTATAAATATGAGCAAAGACATATCTGCAACGTGAACATTAAGTGGTTTGGAAGATCACAACCATACATTACGTACCAGAACAACCACACTGCATACATCTCAGTTTATGCTGTGCTGTGTATTTCTTGAAGTTTTGGGCTTTTTTTTGGTTTGTTTGGTTTTTTGTTTGGTTTTTTTTTTTTTTTTTTTTTTTTTTAAGATACAAACCCCCAAAAATACAAAGTCCCTCAACATTTACATTAAAAATGGAGGATCTGGTGGTTTCCACATCAATATGCCCCCAGAATCCACAAGTGAAATAAAATGCAAGTAATCCCTCTCCATGAGCTGAAATGAAACATCTGATGATATGTAACTGTTGAAGAAAAAGATGTTAATGAATATAAGTTAAAATTATCATTTCTGCATAGCATTCAGCTAGTTCTGTATAGTTCTGCAAGTTGTTCCATGAACAATAGGGATAATTAAGTCTGATTTTTTACAGTAATGTCTTTTACACTTAGATTCTTAGTGCCTACAAGGATTTGAGTTCTAACAGAATACTCTTGATAGCTTTCACTCTCCTTCAACTGACTTTGAGTCTAGTATTCCTGAGCTGGCAGCAAGCAGCCGATAGGTTTTAAAGTAAAAGACAGGAAAGACATACTCAGAGTTGCATACAACTCAGTTATTTAAGAAATCAACCTTAAAAAGAAAGGAGTTTGAGGAAAGGGCAGGGCCTACACAATTTATTTTTGAAAACTAAAGAAGATTAAACAACCAAAATGCATTGAGACTTAGGGAAAAAAAAAACCACAACAGGAAAATTGGCTGAACGACAAAATTTCATACGCATTTTTCTAAAATGGAAGTTTTAAGTTCCTTTATTCCAAATAGCTTTATTTTTAAAACACCCTTCCTCATTACTTGTCTCTAACAGCTAATACTGTAAAAACCTAAAAGAGATGTGTTTTGATTCCATTCATATAAAATTTTATGTCCGGACTAGTCCTCTTCCATTTCTTTAAAAAAAAACAGTAAGCCAAGACTACCACTATTCACACAGAGCTTTTCATGCAGTACTTGCTGTACCATGATCTTGTGGTCTATTTAGTCTGGTCTTGCACCACGATACTTATGTCTACATTGGTAAGTAGTGTCAACCAAGAAAAGTAAACCTGTAGAGGAAAACAGCTGAGGAAGTGAGATCTACATTACATGCATTTCAGAGATTTTGTTTCTTTGAACTAGTGCTGGTTGGGTGCCCCAGGCTGGATGTGTTAAACGTGCTCCATGTGATGCGGTTTAGTTTCATCCCCAAGGGAGGATGCTCCTTGAGCCTGCTCCGTAATTCAATGCAAAACATAGTAAATAGCGATGACTGGGAAATTTTGCTCAATATAGGCTCCTGATTTGCATTAACCTGCTAACGTAGATGTACTGGGAGCCTGGAAAAAAAGAAGACGACTCCTTCAGTAAGGGAGTTTCTGAAACAATCTGTCTCAAGGGAAATTTTGTTGGTTTTATTGGGGGGAGGAGGGATCTTAGCTCTTATTCATCTTGATTAAATGTTGGGGTGATCTTCTAAACTGTCTATAAAGATGCAATTTACTGAATTCATTATAACTATCATTTTGAGATTTTTTTTTTCCACTAAAAAGGCATTGATGATTTTTAGTAGAAAATAAGATCACATACAGCTTTCATCTTGGAGAGTTTCCGCTTCCCATTTTGCAGAATAAATATTCTATTCATCCCTTGCTGATGCTTTCTTCCTCTTTCCATTCTTGATATTTTCATTGGCAATATTTGGTTCTTGCATGGTATTTTAAAATAGAGTACATTTCTCCAAATTTAGCTTAGTAAGACATTTTTTTGCTCTCTCTCAGATTTCCTACTTTTCTTAGTCTGACTATCATGATTGTTCAGAGCTTCCCAGCTGCTAGTCTTTCTAGAAATGGCAAAACTGACAATGATAAAGACTGTTTTCACAGCTTTTTTTCAAGACCATATGTTTAACTTGAACAAAACCAGGACAAGCACAACAGTAGGCTTTGAGTTTATGTAGTATTTGAGAAAAAACGATTGTTCCTCAGGGAGCACTGATCTCAAAGTACAAGGGACAAGATAAATTAAACATAGCGGAGTAAATAATAGCATTGTGTCCAATTTGTTTCTCATTATAGGAATGAGAGTATTCAAAGATTTGAAGGCAGTAGAAATTTAAGATAAATAAGAACAAACTCTGTTTTATTCTCTTGCTCCTTCATTTATAAGAGCAACTCCAATTAGTGTTTCTATATAAACATAAATGCTTAAGTTGCAAGGAACCTCTCCGCTGAGCTAAATAGATAGCTGTGCAATTTGTTGTTTTCGACAGAAGTTTATACTGATAAAACAATCCAGATTCAGAAAAAAAATGAATATTGGCACACAGCGCAACTCAACATTGCTTGTAAAATCCTATTTTGTTTTATGTAGCTTATCATTACCTGATTTAATAACTAGATTTCTCTAAAGGACAAAGCAGCAAGGAGACTCTAGAAAAGGAAAATGCATCAAGGTATGAAAGTGGGGAAATTACTTAAAAGGGTGTTTTTATAAAGTGACTTGAGAGGAGAAGATAATAGAAACATGCCTGAAAAATGGTGACGAACTATACACAGCAAATATTTTGGAAGAAGAGCAAAGAGTAGTAACACATAAGGGAAAAAGATATGAGATATGTTTTTAAAACTAAGCTAGAAATTGTTAAAATGGAAATGAAGGAAAAAAAGAGTATATGCTGTGTTACAGTCACGACTCCAGCAGGAGTTGTGCTCACCTAAAACTGGCCTGAATCAGACTCCAAGTTTCAGCCAATGACATATTCAAAGTAGAGGAAAGGAACTTTTCTTGCCCTGCCTTTCATGACAAACTGAGGTTTAAAGGAAACGTTAGAGATAAGTAGAGTCACTAAATATGTTTTACCAAGGGATTAAAGTTAACAAAAGGAGAATTCTGGATAACACTTTTTTTGTTATTCTGACTCACTTCTTCTGAGTAATAAAAGAAGAAGAATGCAAGATTATCAATGTTTGGTAGGAACAAATGCCCTTCACCCCATACTACATTTTAAGACTAGTTTATAAACTAAAGAAAGGAGAGATTAAAAACAGCTTTTCTGAGAGAGAGGGGCAGACATCTGCAATGTTTTCTGGACATCATACAAATTTTTGATGCAAAACTTCTATTTGCTCAAAGTGATAAATATGGCAAAGGCATGTTTTGTATGCTTTTGCATGAAGATTTTGTTACAAGTTGTTTCTTCTGTTCACATGTTTAGTCAACATAAACATAGTAACATATATCAACGTAAGGTATATCAAATGATTCTATATCCACTGAATTCCACAATGCTTTTTTGTTGTTGCTGTTGACTTTAATAAGTCAAATTTATATTAGAAAAGGCCAATGTTTGTATATGCAACATGAACTCTTGTCTACCTAACCAAGAGAAATGGTTGAATTATTTGTCCTGGCTAGACTGACAGGCATCCTGTCTTCAGTGAACTCACCCTCTCTATACTTAGCAGCATGGTTTTAAAGAAGTTATTGCCATAAATTCTCAGTGACTCAGTTTCCTTTGCATGTTATTTCATGCTATTTTCTTTTCTTACCATTCAAGATGGTAAGAAGTGACTCAGCACTGTTTGCCATAATTACCTAGAAGATAACTGCTTTATTTTTGCTTTTAGGTATGCCAATCTAAGGGAGATTCAAAACAAAGCATGAATAGAAACACTGATATGCTTCAAAGGGATTTTCTAAGTCCTTTTCACATCTCACAGTTAGAAAAAAACCAAATAGTTATTACTAGCCTTCTCCCAAAAGTTCATCTTTTGGAGAGAAGGTGTTCTTGATACATAGTGATCCATGTGATTAAAATAATTTGAGAAAACTCATGAAAATGGATTCTTCATCAGTGTGCTAGCTCTCTGTTATACCACAAAACCATCAAAATGGAAGAAAGAGAAAGGAAAACCAAACTTCAAAAGTTTGATGAATATGTGCTGGATATATTGTCTCAAGATACCGAATATATTGTCCGGGTGATTGGATTAACTGCATTCACTATGATGAGCTAGAAATGCTAAAGATAAGTTTGTATACAATTGATATAATTATTGAAGTGATCTATAAAGTAGTTGGTCTTGCAAAAGACATATTCATTTTATCAGCCTGAATGTGTGATAATAAAGAACTGTTCACTTCAGTCAGTACTACATTCTTGGGTATACTTCCTCTGTCTGACACAGAGCTCTGCTACTAAAGCAGGGTTCCTAATGAAGAGCAACTGGAAAAAGGACTTAATAATGGCAAATGAAGGAAAGACAGAAAAGTTCCTTCTGAGAGGAAAGTATAGTGATCCAAAATTAAGTCCATTCCAACTAAACTGGAACTACACTATTTGAAGTATTGCAGTGTCTCAGTAACAGCCTTGTTGTTAAATGAAACCTTTATTTAATGTTTTACATTTCCCCTTGTCACTGGCTCCAATTTTATAACCAAAATCTGAACTCCTTAAATCATTAGAATAAATGTGTTTTCTTTTATTATTTTTAATTTTTAGGCTGAGTCAGAAAAAAGCTGAAAAAACTGTAATACTTTTATTCTTGGAGAGGTAGCCATTCCAAGTAACACAAATCATAAGATTTGTGAATCTTAGGACTTTAAGCTATATTCCTCAGTAAGAGAGAAACCCTCTTAAGAGTCAGTTTAGCAGCTGTCAAGGACCATGATGCCTGGATGACTCTACTCAGACAGGTGTATTTCCATTCTCATTTCTGAGGACATGACAGATAACATTAAAATTTAAGAAGAAGAATGTAGTTTTATACTGTAATTGATTTATGTCAGTTATAAATTAATGCCATATGTGATTTAGAGTGACTACAACTCCAGAAAATAAGTTACAAAAACATTTTTCTCTATTAAGTAGACCTATTCAGTTAGCAACATGCATAACTGAATTTCTCCTTCTATGCTTACTTACAGTTCAGAATTTAACCTCATAAACAGATGGAAGCAATCATATATCATATGTGGTCTGAGACAACTAGAAAAATGAGCTGGTCTGCAGGATGAAAAATCTTGAGAACAACTGATTTGTTACAAGCTCAGTATCTGAATCCAAACAGTTTCTCAACTCATGAGATTTTACTCACACTGCAGTAGAACTTTCCCATTCCAGCAGAATTCAAAGTGGAATTCAGCACTTATAAACCATATTTTAAATGGGAAATTTCTGGAAGATTTGGAGATTCATCCTGACATATAATGAACTAAATGATGAACTAATTAAATCAATACTTTCCCTTGAAAAATGGCACTTTTTGGGAGACCTTCCATCCTGAAAGGTTTCTTTCCCATCTTGATCTCTCTCTCTTTTTTTTTTTTTTTTTAAGTTCCAGGTACCACTATTCACAATTCAGATTTAGTCTCTGCTTCTTCAAAGAATTAGTTTATTAATGAAACACTTCACAACTTCCTCCCTTTATCCATTTCAAAGAACCCCTTAAACATCCCTGCCTATCAAAAGGGTCACAGCAGGCTGCTGAAGGACCCCGTGTAGGTTCTCTCTTCTTGCTGTCCAACCTGTATACACAGGCCATGTGAGTCCAGATTAGGTGGAGATCTTCATTCCCCATCAGTAATTTGACTTTTGCAGCTGGACTGAAAGGGAGAAGCTGAGCCAGTGTGAAGATTAAGTAGAACAAGCTCAAAATATGAGAACAGTAAGGAAGCTTCCCAAATCCTCAGGAATAATCAGCAATGAAGGGGCATGGACAGAAGCTTTGCTTTTGGCAGACACTTCAAGGATTAACGAAATACACTGTAGCGTATAGGGCAAGGGGTCCATCAGCTATCAGATAAGTCTGAGATTATAGTTTCTTCTAGTCATTATTTTCTTTCATTTCCTTTATGCTGCAAGCTTAGATGGGGGAAAGAGAGGAGAAGCAAAGCCTGAACATGTCAGACCATAACTAGCGGCAACAGATACCAGACCTGCTTCACCTCACCATAACTTTTTACCAATCCAATACAGACACGCTTTGGCATTCCTGATTTATTCCAAGCTTCAAAATACATATTGGTACACAGTGTGCAAGGTTCACACATCTTAAAGGCTGTGCACTGTAAGCACCCAACAAAATTAACAGATGCCCACAGAGAATGTTGAGCTATATTGGATTATACCAAATAATAAATTCAGATTCCTAAGGCTTTTTATTTTTATTTTATTTTTTAAAAAATATTATATGAAGTGTGAACTTGGGCCTGGGATTTCAGCTGTGATTCAAGCTGTATAGCACAGCTGTCTCAGTTTTACTGGAGAAATTGTTGTTAAGATGCAAGAAAGAACTTCAGTAGGAGTTGTGTAGAGGATCTCTTACCAAGAGCATGACCACCACGTACTAATCCATACCCCCTTAGCACCTACTACCTGCTATTATTAAAAAAAATTATGCTTTTACACTCTTAATTCATAAACATCTTTCTTCTCTCCCTTTCACATGGCAAAAGATGCTCTAATTTAGAGAGATTCAGTGACATCAGTCATACATTGGCAGTGAGGTTTATGAATTTTCATGGTAATTATTTGCCAGTTTGGCACATACATTCAGCAAAGATGATGTGACTGGGTAACATTCAAGATGAATGTAACTCCAGAATTTTCAGAAGGTGTTTGGTCAAAAGACAACAATGCAATGGAAGCGTAACACATATTATGCACTTTACACCTAGCTTGCACGTCACATGTGAAAACATACTTTCGTAACATTTTCACAAAGCCTTCAGTATTGTTCAAAATACAAGATTAGGAATGTAACTTAGTTTAGAGAGTAAGATACTATTATCAGTTTGGGAGATAATCAAAGTCTACAGAGTTCAGTGGTAGCACAATATTCAGTATAATGTGTACATTAATAGTTTTTTCATATTATTGGAACTTTTAGAGAGGTAAGAACAATAAGTGTGTAGCCTCCTATGTTATTAGTAATGATTCAGTCCTAATAAAGTAATTTTGAAGGAATATTTTTTCCATTATAAAGTTTAAATACATTGAAATACTCTACAGAAATTTCATGCATTTCCCTTATTTAACTGAAATTTTTTGTGGTCAGTATGTTCCTGTGCCACAGGGATGTAAATTAGTTATTAGTGGAAATATAAAAGGTCATGTATAGTCAAATTAACTCCAGCTTTATGTGTCTTTATGAACTTATCTCCATGACTTATGTTTTTATACACAAACAAAATATATTTAACAAATGGGCATAATATATGGAATAGGTTTCTCCACCTCTGCCTCCTGAGTCAGAGTTCAGTATTTGATAAGTTTCCTGGCACAGAGGATAAGTTTTGCTGAATAAGATCTGTTAAAGCAGGAGCCTGAGAGACTGATCCTAAGCAAACACTTGGAGAGTGTCAATAGATGCTGCTGCATTTTAAGGGGGCACAAGAGTTTGACAAGGAAATTATTTGATAAGTGTGTCAGAAGAAAGTAGCAAAAACAATATAAGTCATCACAAAAGTGAAAATGCAAATGATGCAAAAGCAAAACCCAGTGAACTGTTGCTGACAAGGATCTTCCTGAGGTGAAAGCAAGAGTCTTTCAGGAAAGACTGCTGTCCAAAAAAGAGTCTCTCTTACTAAATATAAGCACATCTTCTCTCTTGGATTCCTCTGGTAATGACACTTGACTCAAGAAACAGGTGCCAAAGACACAAATTGCAAAACAACAACAACGTAACAAAGAAATACTTGGTTCTATCCTTGTTTCCTAACTGAAGCCACCTGGGGCAACTTCAAATCGTTATTAAGACTGGCACCAATTAGTGCCAGCTGGTTACCAGCAATGTAGGCAACTGGTACTGAATCCTGCTATTTGTTCAGATTGTTTATAAGAATTCTATATGAACAATAATTGCATGTGATTTTACAAATAATCACAGAATGGTGTATTTTAATATTCTTTTTTTGCACTAAGCTTCCTATGTTGAATCATAAAATGTTTTGATGCAATGTCATCTTTAAGCCACCATAACACTAGGATGCCATTTTGTAATTTCTTGCATTGCAATTGAACATCTGAGTCGTGGTGTGTGACCGGTGATAAGATTTTAATGATGACTACCAGGCACGTACAGTTGCAGGAAAAAAAGAAACCCAAAAGATAAAAACAAAACCACACACAGAACTGCCACTGCCTCAACCCTCCCCAAATGTGTCTATTCCAAGAAGAGCATAATGTTAAATATCCACCCTTTAACTATGCCAGTGTGGTTTTGTGGTTTAATATACTATAGTATGTGAAAGGTGAAATAGAGCTATAGCAAATATTTGTCTGTATGCTCACAAAAAGTTAAACATACCTAAATATAACTGCTTCAGTAAACCTTTCCAAAGCCCACCATCAAAAAATACTGGATGATGAGCTCACTCACAAATGAACTTTAGATACATATATATATATACACCCTCTCCCCCTTCCCATTTAGACTACAGAAGTATAAAAAGTTCAAGTACTAGCAAAGTGTGGGCAGTGCCTACATTCACTGTGAAGTAGCACATAGATCTGTGACTAATATCCAGGTCATTCCATTTGTTGGACTCAAGACAATAAAAACGGTGGATGAAGTTTAAAGAATTTCGTTGAGGATTTGTGGGTGGCCAGTCAGTATGACTAAAGTACAGGCACTTTCTAGCTGCTCCAAATAGACTTCAGTCTGACTGGCCAGAGTCCCTTGTGGTCATTATGGAAAAAGTGGAAACCACCAACCCCCCTGACACACACTGGTTTTAAAGCATGCTCCTACATAACTTACTCTTGATAACTATTCTTCTCAAAGTCATACAGCCAAAAAAGTGATGAGCAGAAGTATTTTAGTACATTGTTGTCAAAAGGTTGTTAGCAAATTGAAGGGAATTCAGAGAAAAAAAAAAAAAAACAAAAGTTACAAAAGGAGGCTGGGAATGTTAAGAGATAACTAGAGCTAAGCATGCATCTTTGCTAACTAACAAAAATCATGCGTAATGTAGTGATCTAAAAATATTAGCTAAAAAATCTAAGAAAGCATAACATAACGGGATTATTCCAAAATGAATTAAGTATTGATAAGTCATCATTAAGTTATTAAAGGAGGCTGTGGAACTCAAGAAAGATGGAGTCCCAGAACAGAAAGGGAGACATCTACAATATAAAGTTAAAAAAAAATCAAAATATTAATATCGTGAATCTAGATAGCCCACCAGTATGACATATCAAACACAATGACAGTTGCTATTTGGAGCTCAGCTTTCTTGAGAACAGCAGAAAACTCAAACTGATTCTCCACATGTACTGCATAACCCTTCAGTTGCTCTGCCACTACATCCTACAGACATGTATGAAATCACACAGGAAAATCAGTGTTACTAGATTTAAACTATTTTAAATTTACACAAAGACATAAATAGTCAAGCATGTGCAACCCAGATTACTCTCAGTTCAGATATCACACAGTTCTAATATCCACTAAGAGGTTTATTCCGTGCCTGAAAGAGGAGGAAGCTCACAGCACATAAAATTGGTGGGTACTGCTGTTTGTAGATTAATCTATGCACCAGTGTAGTCTCTGCTCTTTGGGAATCATAATAATTGGATGCCACCTGCCTCTTTACATGTTGTTCTACAGCTAAGTCTAGACTATGAGGGGTACCTGCTCTAAAAGCAAATATTAGGCTTCAGATTACTCTGCAACTGGACTTTGTAACCTCAACTGCAGATAAATTTCCACGCAGTCTAACAGTCAGATTCAGTAAGCTCCTGAAATGAAACAGAACAACCAGAATAGATTTGAGAGAACTGCTAAAAGGATGGGGTCATAACCAAGATTTAATTTATTGCCAAATCAAAAGCAATGATTTGAACAAGGATGAGAATCTAGCCTTAAAAACATTCACACAATCCACCCACATTAAGAAGATTTTGCTGCAAGACACGCTGCAGGTTGAGGTTTGGGCAGATATTACCAATTTAGGCAAAGGAAGAAAAGATGAAGACAGCTTCTGCTGACTCTGAAAAGGAAAAATTGACTAAGGGCCAAGACTTCCCTGCTATGCAAGAGGCTGTACCATAAAGCCCAAAGCGGACACGACCATCTACTTCCCTGGATGTGTCAGCTGGTAGCTATTTATCTTTTGATTTAACAGGCTTTATTATAAGTAAGTGGTCTTCTGCTAAGTGAATGTCTTTCATTTATTTTTCCAGATTATACTCTGAAAACTACCACAGCAGATTCCGTGTGGTAAAAATAGCACAGATAGATTGTAGGATTTATATAGAATCACTTTCTCCCTGTGCACACTAAAAGGTTCTCTGCCTGAAACTAAGCAATAGCTTCATGAAGCACTCTCATCTGTCCTTACCTGTTCTGCTGTCATTCCTTCTACAGCAACTCACAGCTGCTCTCCTACTTTCTCAAACTGACCACCTTCACAGTAATAATTTACTACCATGTTGTACAGGCTGCCCATGCTTTTCTCTTTATTATCAAGCAGATCACTGCTGGCACTGTATTTTTGTTGCATCTACTCAAACTTAAAAGATCCTCTTTGAGCAGAGTGCAAATGAAATTTATGAAGTGGGGTTGGGGATTAACATCTTATAATACATTAAAGGCATAGCATAGAATCTCTCCAAATAGTATTTTCTTTACATGTTTTAATTGCAAATTTCAGCTGCAAGATATTCTGCCCTAGTACAGAACTTGCAGTATGTTACTAATAAAACTCAGCAAGGTCTGATTGCACTGAACTCCAAATGGCCCAAAGAATGACTTTCATCTATTGGTCTCCGATTTTTCAGTTGTAACTTCACATTTCATGAAGGATATAAATGCAGATGTGCAGGTGCATAAAGTATAATGAGCACGTTATAGGATGAGGTTTTCTGTAAATTATTCCAAAATAGATCACGACACCCTCCCTAAAACCCAGAAAACATCAGTAAGACCTAGAAAATCATCAGTAGACTGTGAAACTCTGATCAGCTTTCCATATATCTTAACAAATTTTCAAGTATCTTATCATCAACCCTTGAAGTCTTCTGGCTTCAAGTCAGGCTGAATTAGTGATATTTTACCTTTTAACCTGAGTTTGCCTATGACTTCAAAATCCAGTGCCTTCCTCAAAATTCTTGCCAAGGAGCTATTAGGAGTTGCAGACAGATTGACCTGCACTATGTCAATAACCTACAAGAGACAGTCAGAACTCAGTCTTCTAGGGGTTATGTACATAATTTACTTCATCAAAGATCAAAAAGCATATGGAAATCAAGGTATTGCTTTTAGTCTCTTGCACCACTGGGAAATAGCTACGTGACATCCTAAGGATGAAGGGAAAACTGTTAGACAGAGTAATTCATGGTGATTCTTTTCTTTCCTCACAGAGAATTCACACCTACGTAGCTCACCCTCAGTCATGGTTTATATCTTTATTTGGAGTAGTACAGCAGCTTCATATAGCCAAATGATAGAGGATTAGCCTGTCAAGGAGTAACCATCCATCATATCCACTACTGCCTCCTGCATATGAAGAAGCAGAGAACTCCCTGACCTTTTGCCATTAGGAAACCGTGTAAATTCTGTGAGCCCTTCTGCTCAACAGCATTACTCCATGGCATCCCAACTACTTGTATTCCCAAAATAAATAAGAAAGAAAGGGAAAAAAAAACAAAAGCAAAACCCCTGAACTGTGTCTTACTGGGATGGAGTTAAGTTTGTTCACAGTATCCCATACAGTGCTGTGTTTTGGATTTGTAACTAAAACCATGTTGATAACGCACCGGTGTTTTGGCAGTGCTGAGCAGTGCTTGCACAGCACTGAGGTTTTCTCTTTTTATCTTGGCTCTGTCCCTGCCCCCAGCCAGTAGGCTGGAGGTTTACAAGAAGTTGGGAGGGGACAGCTGACTCAAACTGGTGAAAGGGATATTCCATACAATATGGTATCACACTCAGAAATAAAAACTCAGGGAAAGGAGGAGGAAGAGGGGATATTCATAGTTATGGAATTTCTCTTCTGAAGTAATGCATGCTGATGTCCGGCCTTACAGGAATTGGCTAAACATCTGCCTGCTGATGAGTAGTGAATAAATGCCTTATTTTTCTCTAGTGCTTTGTCCTGGAAGACTGACTGCTGTCATCCTAAACAAGAAAGAATCACAGTATTGTTCATGTTTCAGAAATGTTAACGTCTTGTTTTTTCCTCAGTTAAAAGTAAGACAGGTTGCTAAAACAGGATTGAGGACTAATAAGTCATGTGATGACAGAAGTGTCTTAAAAGTAGAGTCGCATATCTACTGCCTCAGGAGATGTCTGTCCTAAAAATTTTGACACTGTTTGCCATCAGATTGAGCAACCCTCCATACACGGAGCAAAGTGCGCTTCTGAATTGCTTGGGGAGATTTCACGTTGTTCTGAAATTCTGTGGTGAGATCTATGCCGACCTTTAGCAAAGAAAATTTTGTTATTCTGAATTTTTGCAGCTGCTGCTGGTCACCTCAGCAATGTGGCACAACAACTTCCTACTCATCTGTTCATCTCATGAGCTCAGAAAAAAGGACTCTAGAGCATTTAAAAAAAATCTTCCCACAGTGAGTGGTCTATAGCACTGATCTCTTCTCCAATGGTAGATTAATTGCCCACAATACTGACAAAACTGATGCAGCATTCCCTAGCATGACTTTAGTTTGCAGAGCTGATGCCTGAGGGTAATGTGCTGTCAAATACACCTTCTCAAGCAGTTAATTTACAGTCACCAAAGGTATATTCTTTCTTTATCCCATTGAAAATGCTGCATAGGCTTTCACAAAATTGATGAGTAATTGGATGGTGAGAGAGAAACCATGGGAGTTGGAATGTGACTGCAGAGGCTGGAGGATGCAATCAGGTCTGGCTACCTCTTATGATATATCCCAAAGTGCAGCAACATCAGAGCCCTAGTCTGACAAGATGACAAAGAAGCGTAAGATTGTTCACATGTTAGAATTGTCTTGGTTGGAAGGGACCTTTAAGATCATCGAGTCCTACCATTAACTTCACACTGCCAAAACCACCATTAAGCCATGTCCCTCAGCACCACGTCTATATGTCTTTTAAATACCTCCAGGGATGGTGATCCTACCTCTTCCCTGGGCAGCCTGATCCAGTGTTTGATGAACCTTTCTGTGAAGCTTTTCCTAACATCTGTCCTAACCTTCCCCTGGTGCAACTTGAGGCCACTTCCTTTTGTCCTATCGCTTGTTACTTGGGAGAAGAGACCAATCCCCACCTTGCTACAACTTCCTTTCAGGTAGTCGTAGAGAGCCATAAGGTCTCTACAGATGTTGAACATTTAATATAGCACACATTTCATGAAGACACAACTGCAAGTACATCGTAAAAAGACATAACTGTGTGGACAATGTCTAACCCACAGCCGTTAGCTCATTGCTGATTAGATCATTTCCACACCCCCCCCCATCATCTTGTATCTATCTGCTCTATTGGATGCCTTTTAGCATAGCAG
This sequence comes from Tringa tobata, assembly GCA_033628505.1. NCBI lineage: Eukaryota > Metazoa > Chordata > Aves > Charadriiformes > Scolopacidae > Tringa > Tringa tobata. The sequence goes on along the minus strand of JAHREE010000278.1, from coordinate 4,128,677 downwards.
ATGTATATGGCTGGAATACCTTTCAGCACACCAGGGATAGAAGGTAGGAATCCTCAGATCCAAGGGCAGGGAGAAGTAGAATGTGAACCAGGTAAGTAATTCTTATCAGCTCCGGAAAATAATTTTAAAACACTTTTTGATACAATCTGTTCCATGCTTTCAGGGAATCTTAGAAGGAAAGAAGTAAAAACAGAAGATGCAAAATATCTTTAAAAAAAAAAAATTCTTTGAATTTTCAACTTGGCCTCTAAGCTACATACAAATAGAAAAGCACTAACAGGGTAAGAAATGCATTCCTCACTTCAGTATATAACATGTGTTAATGCTTAAGTGACTCGGGTCAGCCACAGATTCTCTCCCAGGACGGGTGCAGGTACATTCAGAACTACAGCATGTCAGATGTTCCACAGAGTAATGCTGCCCACGCATAAAAAGCACAGCGAAAATATGCACAAAACATTGTTTTAAATGCTTTGCTTTCTCCTGCGTTATTTCCTCTAGCTTATTATACCAATCACCTGGAGCGTAAATCTGTCATCTTCACCATCTGCTGTTTCTTCTAAAGCAGCTCCCCATTGCCCTTGACCACTGCTCTTGTACACAATTCTTTATCAAACCTAATTGGAAACAGCACTGAAACCAACGCTCACCATCTTCCCAGGCATGCTGCTTAACCCTTCTGCATCTAGAACAGTATCAAACATTGCACATGAGTGTGCAATCCTTTGAAATACAAAGGATTTTCTTTCCAGTGCTGAATCATTCAAGCCCTCCTCACCATTGGGCCTGCAGGGTTATTTAGATGTCCCGTGGAGAAATGTTTAGAATTTCAGAACTTTGAGGCTGCCATTTATAAACAGAGAAACATCCTACCGTATGAGGTCTTATGGTGCTCACAAAAGAAAGCAGAATTTGGTCCCTTACACCCCTTGTATGTATCACAGTCACCTAGTGTGACAGGTTTGGCAGTTGTCGGTAGAATTATAGATATATCCCAGAAATAAAGTAGGTTCAGTCAGTAGGACTCACTTATAGACTCCCTCCTACCATTTTAATTCTAGCATCAGTTATGGTAGAGTTGCAGGGAAAACAGTGTGCAGTGTGTTGATGCTGTTTTAGTTTAAAACAAATAAAAAAGTATTAAGAGGATATATTTTACCAAAAAAACGCCACTCGAGTTAATGCTTGGAAAGTGAATGATTCAGAGGGTGCACTGCAGGACACTAGGGAAGCACAAAGCCTTTCATTTCCAGGCATCACCAGTTTGCTTTCATTTATGCTTCATGGTTACATATCTAAATCTTTTAAATCTTTAGATTTTGAACAGCTGAAGCATTAAAGACTGCATTTACAGAAGCTTCAAATGCCTTTAAAGCAGATGTTTCATGGTAAAAGTAGAATAAGGTGGGTTTCTGCACAAAACACACTTGCATCTTTGTACATGAAGTAACACAAACCTTTTAATTCCTTCATTGGTTTAAAGGTGTGACTGCATATCATCATTATATCTTACTTCGTTTGAAGGGTATTTGACTATCAAATACATAGAAATTCAAGTTTTCTAATGTTATAATCTAAAAACATGTTTTGGGGCTGCATATTATATCATCATCTATAATAGTAAATAACTTACTTGGTAAAGAAAGCAGAGAAATCAATCAATAAAATTCAAAATCATTTTCATATAATTATGAAGTGCCTTAAAAGTGACTCATAGAGACCAACTGGCTTTACAAAGTCAACATTAGATGTATTTCTAAACCACAAGTGTGGATAAGTCTATGACAATATCCTCCAGCAATTTATAATTTCCCTCAACTCATGCATTACATCAGCTCTAAGATATTCCTATATGAGTTTAAAGTTTAACTAATGACCAGAAAGCTTTATTCAGTGTCTCCAAATTGCATATTTTTCCTCAAATCCCAAATGCCAGATATTCCGAATGACAAAATTATTTTTCAGTCAAAGCAAATATATTAAACTTAGAGCTACTGTGGGTCCAGCTTCCCATAGTACCTAAAGCTAAGATCCCTTACTATTTTTTATGTAGATTTGAACACTAAGAATAGGCAGGTTGAGGTTAAATCTTATAGTGTGCCTGATCAATAGAATGAACACTGATGTAACTTGTGGGAAAAAAAAAAAAAAAAAGTACTGTGGGGTACTAATAGCTATAGCTGCTGTATATATTTAATATTTTTCTGTCTGAAATGAGAGAGAGGGGAACATAACACAAATATCTGATTCCTTACTTTAATGCTGTAATCATTAGGATATTCTTTAATAAGGGTGACATTATATCATCACCTCTGCCTCCCTTCCTATAGCAGTTGTATGAAATTCACAGGAGTGAAAGCCCCATGCTTGTTTCCTTGTGTTTTCATGGTTACTATATTGAGTTCTGAGTTTAAACAAGCTCCAAAACATGTTGAACACAGGCAGTTTTCATGGTTTCTCTCCAAAATTAGAGACTGGACTGATCCAATGTCCTTATAAAAGCTTGTATTCCCCAAAAGGATTCTGCATACCTCTGTTCCTTTACCCAATCCAAATGCCCGAAATAAAAGTTTCTAAAATTTCTTTTTACTATAAAAAGAATTTCAGGTATATTATCAAAACTATGAATACTATTTAGCAAACAATAGCACAGACTAAGTAACAGATTTGCATTAGTGACTTGAATTGATCAGTTAGAGGATCTGATTGTATTTAACACAACACCTTATAGAAGCATCTGTGAGAGCCCCTTTAACTGTTAGTTTCTTGAATTCCACTTCTGGTAGCAAAGGTTCTCTTTGATGTACTGTGAGGGTTTTTTTCCCTAATTTTCAAATTCAAATCTACAGAAATTTAGTTCCATTCTTAACATTGAAAAAACCAGCTGCCTATACAGACAGGTAAAAGAAAAAAAAAAAGGGCAAACAGCATGACACTAGTATCTGTAAAGCTGCATTATTTTTAGTAGCATTTTTCATGTTTCGTCTTCAGTATATGAGCTCTTTAGGCTAAAAACACAATATTTTTGCCTGTTTCCTAGTTAAAACTTGCTGTAACACTTTTTAAACTTGATAAATAATGCATAGCAAAGCAAGCTTATGGTGGGTGAATATTAATGGCAGGAATTAGAGCACAGAAACTAATCTATAGTCAGAGAACACTAAAGCACAGAGTACTAAGTGACATAAATAGGCTAATTGGATGCTTCTTACAGGAACTGCTTTTCTGCAGACATTAGATTCACCTGACAGAGATTTACTTGATGACTCTTGGCATGAGAAAGAAAGAAAATGCTTCTTTTTTGTGTCAAAGTAACAGATCTGTGTTTTGACATCAAGAGGAATACAAAAGAAAAAAAAAAAAGAAAGAAAAGATGCACCCAGTAGCTTAGTGGTATTTTTCTTTCTCATTTAATTCAAGACTCAAAACTGTTTTCACTCTCCTCACAATCCTTTTCCCATCCTTGACAAAGACAACTCAGATTTTCTCAAATGCTATCTTATTCTGACAATAGCTATAGAAGTTTTTCCCAGATATTTTGCTTTACAGTATCTTGAACAATGTCTACACATGCTCTAGAGTCCTAGTTCAAGCTTTTGACTTGTGGATTTTTTATTTTTTTTTGGAAAGTTGATAGCCATATGTCTTTCTCAGCCTAAAGCTCTATAGAAGTGTAGATCAGTGCTAGTCAGTAGCCCAGTTTACAAATAACTATGGCAAGCTGAGTGCCTCTCTGGTCTGTAAGGGTTAACCTGGGCAGAGCACTCAAATCCCACCCATCAAGAGAGAGAGGGAAAAATAGAAACAGCAAGATCTGACAGTCTGCCCAGAGTATTTACTAAAGGTGGGAAGTGCCTTTATCACATTTGACAGCAACCTGTCCAAAGAATCACCCGCTCAGCCTGATGGAAGTCCAGAACCAAGGTGAGTCAGCAGAAATACTTTGAGGGAAGACTTGAGTAATGAAAAGCCAACAAAAGGAAGTGCCAGGAGTAAACCCATACTGCGCTACAGCTCTGTCAGACTTTAATTCCATTAATTGTATGTTTGATAGAACTCATAAATAACACGACTGGCAATTGCATGAAATCCAGCAAATTATAGGATTATATTTAATAGCTTCAAACCATCAACTCAATCTCATACAAATCTATATCCTTTATAGCATTCAAGGCTGTTCAGTTGTCAACAGCTATTATAGAGGGAATGGAGAGTGTTTAAGTCATGTTTACATTACTGGTGCTTGTACTGGCTTCCCTTTTAAAAGCCCAAATTAAAATAGGAAAGCAAGGTTGAGGCACAGAGCCACCTCAGACTAGATTTACAAATAGAGTAGCTGTGCTGGCAAGCACATTCTTTTACTGAAAATCTCTGGATAAAGGAGCCTGAGATTCAGTTACTTACACCTAGGCTTCTACTACTCTTTTAGATGCCAAAAGTTCTCTGAAACTCCCCAGAAGATTACTTTTGTCCCTCCTGGAGCAACAGTCCTTCTGGTCATGCAGGATCCCCTTGGTACCTCCCAGTATATCCCTGAGATCAAGCTGTTTCACTGGAACAAAGTCAGGGCACTAAACCCAGAGTAGCAGAGAGTTGGCTGAAAAATATTACCTTAGTTTATACCAGTTACTTGCAAGATATAGACAGTTACAGTGTGTTACTTTTGCTAATTTCAATAGAAATCTCAATTAAGGTCAAATAAAGTTTGGTAACTTTCAGTAGCATTAGGGTAGTCTAAATAGAATTAACAATGTAGATAATTTATCCAGAGTGGTTCTGTAAAAGTGATTGCTAAAAAGACATTAGAAGTCTTTTGACAAGAATTTACTACAAGGAAGCTATATGTAAAGGAAATAAAAGCAGGGGTAAAACTATGAGTACAATAAATACATTATTACATAGATAATGAATAGTTACCTAATTCCTGTCCCAAAGTTCTTTTCTCCCTCTGGGACAGGTGCATCCCACCTGCCACCAGCAGGCCAGGTGTCTCATATGCCAACCTATGATTAAAAAACCCAAAGCCCTGTCAACAACACCAGTTGCAAAGCCACAAATTGACCTGCTGTCTCTTCCTATTAATTTCCTCACTCATGATAGCCATTGGTGGGATAGAGGAGAACACTACTTGTGTTCCCGATCCCTTAAGCACCCTTCCCAAGGCTTTAAAATCTCTTTTAATTGATTTTGGGCTCCTTCTTCCCACATCATCACTACCCACTTGAAATACTAAAAGGGGGTAATAATCAGAGGGGTTGACTAGAGTAGGAACTTTGTCCAACACATCCCTGACCCTTGCCCCAGGAAGGCAGCAGACTTCCCTGTGAAGCGGGTCAGGACAGCATATTGGTCCCTCTGCCCCCTTCAACAGAGAGCCACCCACAACGATGACCCTTCTGCTTTTCCTTTTGGAGCTAGTTGTGATGCCAGGTCTACGGCAACTTGGTTTTTCTGGCATTTCCAGCCTAGATGTACCATCCTCCTCTACAACAGCCAGTTCCTCCTGCAAGATTCCATACCGGTTCTGCAGGGGTAACTGGGGAGGTGGGAAGGGCAGGGAGGGGCTTTGCCTGCTTCGCCTAGCAGGGACCTGTTTCCATTCCCACTCTTCTCTGAGATCCTCTTCTACTACCGGGTGAGAAGAGGGGAGAGGGTCCTCAACATGTTCCCTTACTCTCAGGGAGTGCGCCCACCAGTCTGTCTCCTTCTAGCACTCCCTGATAGTCCTCAACCTTTCCACTTCCTCCTTCAGCTCAACCACCAGGCTGAGGAGATCATTCACCTGTTCGCACCTGACACAGGTGTTGTCCCCACTACCCTCCATGGCAAGGGCCAGGCCCCGGCACTCCCTGCAGCCAGAGGCCTGGACACCCGTGTGTTTGTGTGGGGCTCTGTCTGGGTGCCCACAGCTTTCTTAACAACAGCCTTTGGCCTAGTGCGAACCACAGCTGGATGTCCGCAAGCAAGAGACAGCGGAAGGGTCAGTTGGAATGAACGTGCTGATCGTCTGACTACGAGAAGGAATTGAACTTACCTTGTACAATGACAGAGGCTCAGGACCCTGCCGTACAAGGTACAGCCACGTGAGGCACTGACCAGGACACACTCGGTGCTCGAGTGGGCCGAGGCCTCGGCCCTCCCTGCGGCTCCTTATCAGCTGGGGGGTGATGAACCACAGGGGGGCCTGGCTCCACCGAGGCCTAGTCAGTAGCCGCCCACCGCCTGTCAGCCCCCAGCACCAGGAGGAGGCTTTGCCTGGCATCAAAAAAGCCCCCAAAAGAGCTTTCCGTTGGCCTTTTTAGCTACACATCCCTTCTCCCAGAGCAGTCTCACCTGCCCTGGAGCCAGTCTCCGTGGCAACCAATAAAGATTGCCATACATTGTCTAACCGTCTTTTAGAAAGCACATCTTACTTAGGTGATACATGAACAGTATTGCATTTCAAAGATATCCTTGCATTTCAAAAGACTAAAGAATGATTCTCACCTTGTATAAACACACGTATCAGAATTGTCATACACATAAGTTAATCACAGAATTTTCTTTGGAAATATGTATATTGATATCTGAATTCATAGCTTCACACTTCACTATACTAATGTTTGCATTGTTAAACTAGAAATCTAAATATATTTGTATATTTATGTGTGCTTTAAATATCACATCCATTTCCCCATTCACATCTGTTAAAGCACACTGATTTATACATCTATATAATACACAACCATACATGAAGTTTGGGATGCAAGTTGCTCATTAGTTTACAGATTATTAAGGAAAAAAGTTTGAAATCTTGTAAACTTGCCATTCATTTGATTTTGGAAAATATACATCCATATATAGTAGAAAACCATGTCTATCTCAAGTCAAGAACAGATTTTTCTAATTGTTAGACCTCAAGCAGCACGTACAGTCTCTTGATAACTTGCGTATTTGTACTGTACCACACAAGAAAATTTACTTAAAATGTAAATACTTCATTATTGTGACTTCAAACTAATCAATATGAAATGAGCTTATGCCAGAACAAAGACAGTAGAGTGGAAAGGGGTGCTTGCTGTATAGACAGTAGGTATGAAGGAGGAAATTTGATTACTTTCTGCTGTTGCTTTCTTCCCTGTTATGGCTCAGCATGCAGTATTCAACTACAGGAACATCTCACTTCTATGATATTGCAAATTTCTATTTTCAAAAGAGGAGGATTCCCCCAAATTTGCTTTAGCTATGCACTATGCTACCATGACATGTTCTTCTACATAGCTGCTAGTCTTTTTGCATTAGGGGATGGTTTCCTTTGTGAGAACAGCCATTGCATTTCAAAGGTTGCCTGTTTCAAAAACTTAACACAAAACCAGGCACGAGAAAAAAAAAAAGTCCCACACTGAAACAAGTAACAGAGTAAATGCAGCTTATGTACATCTACTTTCCATTAGCTATAGGATGGGTGGATATTTCCAGACCAATCACTGCATTAACAAGTAATTTTGGCTCCAACATTTGCAATTGTATTATTTTCTCCCTAAGGATGAATCAAGAGATGTACAGAAATAAGATGGAAAAAAACAAGATGGAGCATGGAGATGCTCCAAAAAGGTTTCTTTCTATTATGCATCTTAATTTCTGCATCGTTCACTCCAGGGAAAGGATCATACAGTAATTTTGAAAATCATAGAATGGTTAGAGTTGGAAGGGACCTTAAATATTATCGAGTTCCAACCCCCTGCCATGGGCTGGGACACCTCCCACTAGACCAGGTTGCTCAAAGCCCCATCCAGCCTGGCCTTGAACCCCTCCAGGGATGGGGCATCCACAGCTTCTCTGGGAAACCTGTTCCAAGCGCCTCACCACCCTCAAAGTAAAGAATTTCTTCATAATATCTAATCTAAATCTCCCCTCTTTCAGTTTAAAACTGTTACCCCTTGTCCTATCAATCCACTCCCTGGTATAGAGTCCCTCCCCATCTTTCCTGTAGCCCCTTTAGATACTGGAAGGGGCTATAAGGTCTCCCCAGAGCCTTTTTTTCTCCAGCCTGAACAACTGCAGCTCTCTCAGCCTGTCTTCGGAGGAGAGGTGCTCCAAATATAAAATGAACTTCGACTATTCAGCATATTTAGTATTAAAAGTACAATAAAGTAGATTTCTGAAGGCAATTTCATCATGGAAATGTCACTTTTAACAAACATACTCTTTACCCCACTGCAAAAGTCATGTATTAGGGGCAGGATAACATTTCACACTGGAGTAAACAGAAGTGGTAACACAGGTTCTTTCCTTGCCAGGCATGGGAAGGGTGAAATGATTTCTCCCTCCCCCTACATGGTATGTTTGCACTTTGCATACCTCGATGAATTTCTAAGGTATGGAACTTATCTTCACGATATAGTGAGATTGCACTGTGGCCAGAGCAAGGGAGAGATGTAGAATTAAGCTTGTAGGAGCTCCTTTTCTTTGTAGTTTACCAATACAAAAAATGAAATATTAATATATGGAATAACTCTTTGTGGACACATTTTAGACAGAGGAAGGCTCTTCCTTTGGCTTCCCCCCTCCCCTTTATTCTTTCTTCCTCTTTTTGTTTCTCACTCTGGAAAGCCACTTCTTGTCTAAAGTGTGCAAGACTCTTGAGTGTTTTCTGCTTTGTTTAAAAGGGGAGAGTGGGGAAAAAGAAAGACAATACAATAAAGCAAACAGTGTGGAAACTTTTCACACTTTTTTGGATATGGATGACATTCAAGTGTGAAAAGGACAGGTTATTGTTCATTGTCAAGTTTGCAGTGAAACAGACTTTATTTCACTGCACAGTTCTGTGATGCTGTTCCCAAAGCTTTTTTTTTTTTTTTTTTTTCAAAGAAACAGGAATGGGAATGGAGGGAACCTGCTCAGTTGACAGATATGTTAAGCACTGGAGTACAATGAAATGAGTTATAGGATCCATGGGCGACAACAAGGGTCAGAAGGCAACAGAAAAAAATAAAATGATTTTGGCAACAAAAGAAACATGTTTGTGGAATAAAGTCTGCTAAGTAAGGGTAGCAAGCACTCCTACCAGTGTCCTGTATATCCAAACCCTATATAAATCAAGAAACAAAAGAACTACTTGCTTGCATATACTCAGGTACAGCTTTGTTAATATCAGGTACCGATGGAGAGCACTGTTCATATTGCTGCATTACGCAGCACCTCCCTGAAACCAAGCAGCTGAAACATAATAAGCCTCTGCTCAAGAGCCCAGGAGTTGAGAGCTGGATCTGGCAATAGTAGAATCAAGTTGACATACCCTCAAAACATGCTCAAAATTTGTGTACCACTACTGATGTTCTGAAATGAACTTGGGTGTTGAGAAATAGTTTCTACTTCCTTATCAACACTTTATTTCCTGTTTAAAGTTTCACCTGGTAAAGCAAAATGCTTATTTTATCAAATAGCAATAGTATACCAAATTTTCAGTACATGCAGTGAACTATCGTTTTATGGATTTAGCATAACTGAGCCCCGAAAACCACAGGCAGCAAAGCCTATCTGCCTGTCACGCTGTTTGGCACACATTTGTATGCCATTGCACACACTGAACCACATCGTGTTTAGGCCAACCCAGGGAAGGTCCTAGGTTTGAAGGGTGAAAGCAGGGCTGCCAAGCCGTCCAGTGGCAGTAATTTTTGCAGTACATGCTTGCCACTGAGACACCTCCCTCCCTCCTCAACTTTGAAGAGTCATTCATACACCTCTGTACTAAAACTGTAGCCCGGGTTTTCAGCACAGTTTCTCACCTCTTGCTGATCATGACATCATCTACTTCTTCACTTCATCACCCACCCCTGAGGCACAGGATGATGCTATTACCTCATGTCAAACTCCTGTCCAGCTTGCCATAACATAGACAGGTGGGTGGACCACTGGCAGCAGGCAGTTCCTTACTACCTCTCACTGTTTTAATTTTGCATTTCACATGGTGCAGATTGTGACCCCATTTGAACATGACTTATTGACTCCATTTATGCTTCTGCAGCTGAACAGCATTTTTTCCCGAATCTTTGTTCCCCTCCTTTCCCCAGTTTTAGAAGATGTTAAATCCAGACTTTCAGGATGGCTGCTGTTGGAGGAATGATGAAAAGACTTAGAATCAGAAAATAGTTAGGGTTGGAAAGGACCTCAAAAGGTCATCTAGTTGAACCCCCATGCAATGAGCAGAGACATCTTCAACTAGATCGGGTTGCTCAGAGCCAGAATTGACTGACAGATACAAGCTCCCACTGAGCACAAGGGGGTGTGCAAGGTTAGCAGTCAAAAATGAAGTTAGTTCTGATCACTGTGTCCCTCAGAGATGGAGCAGTTGGAGAAAACACAGGAAAAGCAGCTGGCTTTCCTAATTTTTTGGAGACATGGACGATCACTTGAGAATTTATAATTGTTATGACATTTCTGATGTCTGACTCCTACAAAGGGAACTTACTAGGATTCAGACTAGGGCTCCAGTAAGAGTCTAGATCTCATTACATACTCTTCTCAACCTAAATGTCAATGAATAATTTATGCTGTATGTAGCTGGTTATAAAAATAAATAAAAATCTACTTCTCCAACAAAATTAAACTGTATGATACTTCTTCATACAGTAGTGTGGAGAACAAACAGTATCTGAAACACGGTATGTATTTCATAAATTGAGATATTTCCCAGCACTCACTCATTCAAGCTTTTAGAATCGAGAGTAGGGGAACACTTTAAATGCAGGTTAAAATGATTTTTAGTCACTTATAGTTACAAGTAGGCGCTCTATACATCACATTGACAACTTAAATCTCCAATGTATAAATGTCAAAGACCCTTGCCCTGCCTAAAAGCAACTTGCTGGATAAAACCAAGGGAATTTCAATTAAGGATGAATGTGCAATTACTTTAAGTAAGAATAAAATGAAGCTCTCCATTAGGAATATATGAGCAGCTGCTTAAAAAAAAAAAATACTGTCCGTTCATTCAATTAACTCCTAACCTTGAAGGCCACAGATCATTTCATTTGTCACCACATCGATTAGTCAGCTCTGCATTGAGAGTGCTTCTATGCCATTAAGTTATTAGATCCATGTAATTTGTTTTCCTAGAATTACATGAATGCATTTGACACATTAGCTAATTAAAAAAGTTAGAAGATTTGTATCAAACCCTTTGTATAACAAATTACTATTATCAAAACACCGATTCAGAGATAAAATATGTATCCTTTTGCAAGATATAACATACAATGTGCAATATTTTAAAACAAATACAGTCATTTCTTTGGTTCTATGAAATGAAAAGATACAAGGAAACAATGTTAAGCAACAAATGAATCCTAAATATCATCTCTCAAAATCATAATTAATTTAATCTATTAAGTACAAAAGCCCTCTCTTCACTATTTTACAGTTTTTTTGAATTACATTTCCTCTACAAACAGTAAAGCAATCTTTACATCTACTGTCTGTTTGAATGGGAGTACAGTAGTCTTAACCAGATATTTTTTTACAGACCCAGGTTTAGAGTGTTTTAAAGATCACTATTTTTTTTTTCATATAAATTAAACCGATACTGCAATAACTAAAGGAATTTTATTCACAGAAAATAAATGCAAAATGCTTCCTTATTTTGTCATGAGGTGTATAAAAGAGAGCATTCTCCTACCTTAGTCAAAGATGCTGGCTTCTGCCTGACTGGAACAATTTTACTTGCATCCTTGTAAACTCTTGAGCAGTAATCCTGTTACGTGTCTACAGCAGTTTCATGGGGGTGGGACTTCCCTATAATAATGAATTCACGAGGGAATCTTTCCTTTCAAAGAATGCTGCTGCAGACAAGGAAACCACTCTACATTTATTGTCACAAGCTTTTGGACGATTGGGTTAAGACGCAGGGAGTAAGTATGTGTACATACATACAGTCACACGGATTAAAATATTTCCTATATGTTAAAGCTTTGATAAATAGACTGAAAACCGCAGTATGCTTTCCAGGGAAAGTATATGTGTGTATATATACATATATACACTTTATATACATGAAAGAGAAGAGTCACAGAAGATAAATATGAGAAAATTACTTATTTAGTCTATTCGGGTGTGGCAAAAGAGCATGGCTGAGTCTATTAGTGATTCTAACCATTTAATCTGAGAAGCAGAAACTCAAAGTCAAGCGTGCCAATGCTTACCTAAAGAAATTTATTTAAGTGCTTACAAATCCTAAATGATAAGCTGCATAAAAAGCAGATGCCCATCCGCCCCACTGGCAATCTCTAATTTCCCCCTGTACGGTGGCAGCACAGATCTAATGAAGAAGCTCTGTAATATGTTAAACCAATAACGTCAAAAATAGCTTCCTACAAGCTCTCTGACAAAGTGCGGTGATGTTTATAGTGATTATTATTAAGATTTACGAGCAAAAGAATGAACCCTTGGAGAGTATGTGCGGTCACTTGAAATAATAGACAACAAACGTGAGAGCAAATTGATACATCGGATGGAAGAGGGGTGTATCTGTCAGGGTTATGGCAGTGAACATGATAGAGGGTGAAGAAATGTCCCAGTATTCAACCAACCACTTTAGTGGAGCTGTAAGAAGGATGGTAATATAACTCCATTACTAGTCTAAGCAAGCATATCAGCCTTTGTTAAATCATCCAGCACTTCCCTTACCTCATTTACAGATGAAAAGCAAAACAAAGCAAAATTTATGTCTAGATCTAAAACCAATGCAAAAATCAGCGAGTTAAAAATAGGAATTTGATACATTTTAGACACCCAAACAAAAAGCACCTCTCCTAAACCTTAGATAATATCTAGACTCAGAAATCAACAAAATAAAAAAGTTCCCTACATACCCCTAGATTTGCTTCTGTGCATATTCATGGGTGTTCAATTGATGGCAAGGTTGAGAATTTTGCCAACTAGCACTTGAAATACGCAAGAGTGGACCAGAAAATAAAGTTTGTTTTTTTTTTTCCCAAAAATCCTTCAAGTAACTCCATTTGTCTTGGCACTTTGGGAGCTTTCTCATTAACTACTGCACAACAGGTACAAACAATCATACCTTTCTTCTGTATAAATTCCAGTGTTCATCCAGGGTGTGGAAGACAAATTCAACTGCCCTCCCTTCAAATGCAACCTGCATTTCCCAACTCCATCCAAGTGCCCTAACCAGCAAGGCATCAAGGGGTCTGTGTGCCTACCACACCTTCTTTTGAAACTGTCCCAACACGGATACAACATCCAAGAATCTGAGCCACTTAAAAGACAAACCAAAAGAATAAACATCATCCTAGAAAGTTCAAACATGAGCACAACCTGAATAGCAGGTAATAACCTTATCTAGAGTAGAATTTTGAAGATTTTATTTCAAGAGAAATGAAAAGAATTTACAGTTGCTTAACCCAAAGGGCAGAAGGTGAAGGAGGAGCAGTGAGGGAAGAGAATGATAGTATTTAACTATGTCAAAAGTAAGAACAGAGATGTTCCCCATCTTTACAGCAGAGTGTATAACAAGTGATAGTGGAGACTCTGCAGTATTCCAGCTTGTCTGGGAGGTTTTAAGAACAGGTTTTATAAAAAAACAAACAAAACCACAGTATCATAATCAATCTAGGGAGAACTGATTCTCTATTGGCTTGGTAATGTGTATGTGTCTACACAAGGTTTTTAGTGCAAGTTTAACATTTTGAACACATAGTAAAGAATGTTGTTAGAAATAATTTTATCCAAAGTACAAGTATACTTTTTTTTTAATTTAAAAAAAAAGTTCAAGAGAGTTATTTTTATAGGAATTATTTATGTCAATAGAAACATGAATTCCATCCTGCTAATGAGAAGCTTAAAAGCACTATAGCACTTATTTATAATTTCAATTCAATTTTAAATATAAGCTTGCTTCACTAATTCAATAGCCTTTACCATTACATTAGAAAAACTAAAAGAATACAGGCTATTTATCTAAATTAACTTAATTCCTTTCTCAATTTGATACAGAAATGTGCAGCATTTAAGACTGATTTTTATAGCTGTAAGAACAAAACCTATGTGTCAGGTGTACTGGACTTTTCCAAGTATTTGGTTCTGCTCTTTGTATGGAGTAATTGCACCCTGGTAGATCTTAGAACTTAATTATTCTGACCTAACAGACTAGTTTTACTTAAGACCTTCTTTTATTGATCTACTGTACAGATGAAATGCTATTTCACCTTCTGGCTTACGCATTGTGTGTATTAAATTACTGTCTAACTGGTTTTCATCTACTTTAAAGATTACTTTGTTGAAAAGTGACGCCAGACAGCAAAGGTATTGTCGTTTAAGTAAATAAATTACCTGCAGCCCCCTTTGCTACTGTTAGATACCCAAACCTGCAGTTAAACTGTTGCCATTTGATAGCTGTCACGGATAGTCAGTCATGGATACAATTCCTCTATACAGTTGTTCTTTAATCACATTAAATGGCAGCGTTTTGTACGTGGAAAGTGTCCTTTGATAAAGGAAATTAAATTTCATAAAATGCCATCTTTCTGCAAACACTGATTTGATTTACTGGCATTCTGTTGGAGAACTGCAAGCGGTGTTTTGCAGTACCTGTACATCACCAAACCAATGAATGTTTCAGTGAAAGACACAAAGCACTGTAATTAGTGGAAAGTGGATTTCACCTACAGGCTGTAAACAGAGGCTCCAGCTGTCAGAACCTAATCTGAGCAGAATCACAGTTCAGTGGCATTTAACACAAATAAGATATAAATCTTCTTGCATCACTATTTTCTATCCTTTCCCCCTTCCAGAAGGGCTCAATATGCATCTCTAGAAAACATACAAGATCTGATAATTTTCCTTACTTTTCCATGCTAAAGTACAGATCACATGGACAATTCGCATCCTTCATGGAACTTCCGTGGATTCTGTATTTTGATACAACACTGATGATGTGTGGCATCTACCACTTTTTGCTCTGGTGATATATAGGCTTTTGCGTGGAGTCAGTTCTTCTGATCAGTAGTAAAAGAGCAGAACTCTCTCCACCACTGCAGGGTGAAAAATACCAACACTAATACTCATCAGGAGCCTACTTCAGATTTCCTTGTAACAAGGACTGTCAAAAGAGAACTGGGGACAGCCCTCTGCAGAGTCACCTTGTTGTATCTAACTAAAGAGATTGCAGAACTGTACTCAAAGGTATTTTTGAGAAAGCCTATTAGAAAAAAACACCATCCTGTACCATAGCATAAATACCTTGAAAAAATATTTTCATTGCAGAGTTTTGTACAGGATGCCTTAGTCCAACTAATACAGTCTGGAGAGACTAGTTAACACATTTACCATAAACGTAGTTCCCATAAAGAAAAAAAATTCCAGAAAATAGGATAATTGTAGGGAAGAAGATAATGAAAAAAGTACAAGATGGATCTATACAGAACCAGTAGACTGGAATACATCAAACAGTATTACACAGCAAAACAATTAATATATACCTATGTGCATATTTGCTTCATTAAGTGGTTGCAGTCTTTTGATGTATATATTTTTTTAAACTATGCTCCTTTCTGCTCCTGTGATGAGCTTAATTTATGAAATAAAAGGCTGCAGTGAGAAAAAGTTCTATAAGCTGCTACAGAGAGGGCTATCAAAAGCTTATGGATTTCCCAGTTGACTTACACAGCCAACTTTGAGCGTGATTATTAGTTAGAGCCAACCTAAGATTCTTAGAAACTTCAAGGAAAAGACCTTTTTGCTTTCTACAGTCTTTCTGGAGGTGCATCACAGTACTAGCATGCCACTTAGCACATCAAACAATCTGCATTCCAACCTTTTACTGAGCACACAGTTTTTAAGCCCAAGTGTTACAGTGTTATTGTCAATACAATTCTTAATGCATTCCTGTTGCTAGGATAAGTTTGTTTACAGCTTGCGGATGAAGCAATTTCTGAGGATCCCCTGTTTTTTCATTGACTAAATAGTTAGGTCTAACCTCCTTGCCCTTTATGCGTGGGCAGCGCTTCCTCTCTTCAGATCATGTGTGGTGCTTCAAGGGCAGCGTCAGTTCTTGCCAGCACCAGGAGCATTTTGCTGGTGTCCTATTTATACCACCAGCAAAAATAATCACATCTCTTCACTTCTGAAACTGGGCGCTGAAATGGGAGCAACCCAATACAGCATCATGAGACTTCTTCCTACAAAGGAGTTCAGCCTCCCGTCTCATTATAGGAAATTCAAAACAGCTTTCCCTATGTTTAATTAAAGGTGTAATATGGGTTAGCAGTTAATAAAATGAAGATGACAGCTTTTCTTCTTTCAAGCATCGATTGCCTTGGAAATTTTTCTTTCTTACCAACCCAAAGGAAAGCATGTCCAGTTTCAGACTGGTAGAGAGATAAGGGGAACACTGCTCTATCTTACGTAGCACTAAGTAATAATGAATTAGATAAAATATTGAAGAGTGAAAGTGGTTTCACTTATTTATTCAGAACTCTGAATCTGGCTGGTTAAGTTACCTATGTTGTTTGCACAAAGGTGACAGTTATACCAGATGTGTTTCTTTTGATTATATCACTTGGAGATTTCAACACAGAGAACTGCCTCACTTCTCATGGCACTAAGGAGAACAACCATCATGCTCAAAATGCTGCTACAGTAACTTGCAAGAAAGCATCCTCACCACCCTCTTCTACACAGTACATGCTGGAAAATAAGGCAGTAAAGGAAAAAATATAGGAGAATTCTAAATCTCTCATGTTGACCTATTTTTTTTTGGTTTAAGTTATTTATTCATTAGGAAATGAACCAGAACTTATCTGAAAACTAGCAGGTTCAGATGAGAAGAAATAATTTCTACATATTAAATTATTGTGTAATTACTTTTTACACAAAACCCTCAAATGTTATTAAAAAGAACAAACTTATTTCACAATGCTTACAAGATTATTATTAAAACATTTAGTAGTGGGGACCCCAGTTCAAAAGATCTAGTTTGGATATTTAGAACCTAGAACCTATATCTCTTGATTTTTCCTCATCAGTACTGATCAGTGTAGACACTAAGAATTTTTGCAGGCAATAGACACGATGTAGCAAAAACAATGTCATAGCCAGAAATTGAAGTTTGGGATGTTCAAGCTGGAATTTAGAAATAACTTGTTCCTTCAAGTGGTTGATGAAATTCTGGAGCA
Organism: Tringa tobata; assembly: GCA_033628505.1. Taxonomy (NCBI): domain Eukaryota; kingdom Metazoa; phylum Chordata; class Aves; order Charadriiformes; family Scolopacidae; genus Tringa; species Tringa tobata. The sequence continues at coordinate 4,111,509 of JAHREE010000278.1, read as the reverse complement.
AATTACAGTCTCCATCCTTGAAGTTTTCAAGACTCTGTTAGACAAAACTCAATTTCAAGCAGCACATTCAACTTTTTTTTTTTATCCTTTTACTTTGTGATCTTATATGTAGCTTCATTCTTCACTAATAATGTAAGAGAAGCTTTTAACTCAAATGGGTTGAAGACATACATTGCAAAGATTATCCCTGCTCAGCTACAGCTATAGAGTTGATCCAGTTGTAGGACCACTTTTGTGGATGAAATATTATTGTCCTCAGGCTATTGTTTTCCCAGTTTACATTCCCTAGGTGATCATCAGTAGAAACCTAGGTAGAGTGGCAAAGTTTTTAAACATATATCATGTTGTAGAATGAAGTCCAGGTCATCTGTTGAGAGGAAGCTCCAGAGAGGAGCAGGAAAAAAAGAGACTTCTGACATTTTACAGAGAGACAGACAGACTGGGATTAAATTCAAGAGAGCCCATCTTCCTTCCTGAAATCAAGCTCCAGTTTTCATATGCCTATAGGCAGTATAACAAAGAATGAAAAACTCCATAATTATTGGATAAAATCATGACCCGGTGATATTGAGGAGGGCTTTATCACTGATTTGAATAGGTCCAGGTTTTCAACGAAACTCAAAAAAACCCCACCAAAACCCAGATGCAATCCCCATCCATCTATACACCCTACTCCTTCAGAAAGAAAAAAAATCTCCAACAAACAAAACAGCCCTTAGACACAGGTAAATTTCCTAATTGTCTCATGGAATAAATCTACAGCCATGGCCATGGGGCAAAAGTAAGAAGGGACTACAGTTTTGCTATCTAGCTTCAAAAACACTGGAAATTGTTCCTCATAACTCTGGATACTGCAGAAGTTACTGCATTTCTCATGAATAACTAAACAGATTATAAATACTTTCACTTTGATATTCATAGGCTGATATCAAAATACTATGACATTCTCTGAGTTTCCTGTTTCCCATGACTTCCATCTCTAATCTTCCTTAATGACCTTTGAGAAGGGAATTTTGTTGCTCTCCTAGTTTCTGTAAAAGTGAGTGTAGCCAAAACCAGAATCAAGACCAATATTTAGACTATTTTGTTATCCTTTGTTCTTCCATATTTTTTTTTCCTTTTCTTCCCATGCTAGTTTGGGAATTATCTTTCTTGTTCTATTCATATTTTGATGAACTTTCTTGCCTCCCGGGTTTTATCATCTTTGTATAAAGCTCTTCAAATATTTGTAAGTTATTACTTTCTTTTAATTGTCATCTGTTCATCCACAATGCTGATAAGTTTTGTTTATGTATCTTTTTAAAAATTACATATAATATCTTAAAAATCTTTCACTGTTATTCTGAGGGCTGGGGAACCAACTGAATTGAGCCATAGGAGGTTAACACAGAACATCAAATGGTTAAAATCAGTTAAGCAATGCAATTAAACTAATTTTAATTAGTAAAACAATATTTTTCTAGTATTTATAGCAACCTTCCAAACAGCAGTAAGATAAGAAGAAAAATATAAAAATATACAGTGTGCAGACAATGCAAAGACTGACAAAGCTGTACCAGACGGTGGTGTGTTTTGGTTTGGTTTTGTGGTTTGGGTTTTGGCTTTTTTTTTTCTTTTTGATGTGGTTATTGTTAGTTGGTGTTTGTTTTATTTAAAAAAAAAAACAAAAAAAAACCAAAAAACAAATCCCCACACTGTGGACCTTATCTAAGAGACAACATGTAAAGAAGTGGACTGGAAAAAGAACCAGGGATCACAGAGTAACTGAACTCACTTGTTCAGTATAACGACTGTAGTGAAAGTAGACTTTTCAGAAGTATGACTTCCTGGCATGACACTCTGCAGAAACAAAATCACTTTTAGAGTTTATCTGCCTCTTGGAAAGAGCCTGAATGACTTGCATGAGCAGCCAGCAGTTTGTTTTAGCAGCTGCTTACAAGAGGCACACGCTAAAGATGGTACTGGGCTTAGAAGTGTTTTTATCATAAACCTAGACAAGGCAGAAAATGACTTCTCATCACGCTTAGGGTGGGGAGGTGGTTGATATACTGGAGTAGAGCAAAGTTACTGCTTCGAGGTACACAGGCACACTGGAGAACCAAACCAACCTCAATGTCATGAGATTCAACAATAAATGAGAAGCCTGGCCCCTGGAAAATTGAAACCCAGTCCATTGCAAGGTGAAGGCCAGGCACAGACTGATCTGGTATCCACAGAGAACCCAAAGGTCCTGGTGGAAAGCAAGGGGAATGAGAATCAGTAGCAAGCCTTTGCTGCAATGATGGCTGGGTGCTTACTGGGCTGCAAAGAAAGAGCACTGCCAATGGTCCAAGAAAACAGGTTATTCCTCTCCACCTGGCACCGGTGAGGCTGCATCTGAAATACTCTCTGCTGGATTTTGGCCTCCCTGTAGGAGAAATAGTTTGTCAGTTGAAATACTGGCGAGTCCTGTGATGAGTCACTAGCGTGGGGGCTGGAGCACATGATGTACAAGGAGAGGCTGAGGGAATTGAGCTTGTTTAGGCTAGAAAAGAGATGGCTGAAGAGAAACTGGTTGCAGTCTGACTATCTAAGATGAGATTGTCGCTCAGACAAGTAGAGCAAAAGGTCAAGGTGACATTCATGAGTAGGAGCAAGAGAAATTACATTGGATATAAAGGAAAAACATCTAAATAATGAAAGCAGTTAAGCACTGAAGTAAGGGTCCAGAGAAGCTATGTATTCTCCATCCCTGAAGATTTGCAATACAACTAGAAAAGCCTGATCTAGCTTTAAAATTAAACTGTTTGTGAGGTGCTTGTAACTGATTACCTAATTTTTCATAAGATTCCAAGGCCATACTTCAGAACTGCTTTAGCACTACAGCACAGAGGACACTCTGGAGTTTCACTGAAGTGGACAAGTTTCCCTTCCCCTCCCCCAGGCTGCTAATATAACTACAGAAGATTCACAAAAAAACTGTATCAGGTTTACTACTTGATTTATTAGGAACATTATCTGTTTGTTAGACGCAAAGTGCAACCTAAATACTGTGACTACTGTGTAGTGTGTAATGAACACTACTCCTAGATACGTAGCCTACATTAGGGAGTCCTGTCTCCACAGCTTCCACCAGATTTTCAAAAGCTGCCTTGCAGTTTTTGCCAAATAGTTTTTCACTGTGTACTCTCCCATCTACTATGTTAAGGGGTAGAATGCAAGCCAAAATAACAGGAGTGAGTAGGTTGAAGTTTTTCAGAAATTGGAACTATCATTTAAAATTTATCCCAGATTAGGGAGATTTATAAATCACTAGACAATTGCTTCTGCAGAATGTTCATTTTTTATTGGAAGTATGCCAAGGTAGCATTCTTAATGGTACTTGATGTTACATTACCTGGAAAAAAGCTGTCCTGTTGATAGAAACCAGTGAGCACAGAAAAGTATCCTTAAGATGTAGGATTCACATTTATTTTGAAGTGGGTGTGGTAGAACAAAAAATTCCAGTAAATACTTAAAAATAAAGGTGAGGTTTAAGAAACAGCATGGTATTGGTTGACATGAGCAGATCACTTCCAGCAGCTTCTGTGGCAAAAATGGAATAATGCTCCCTTCCCAAGCAGGGAAGGATGACTAAAGAATGATTAAAATAGACTTTGTGCAGAAGTTTTGAAGATGTAAAATAATATTTTGTTAAGCTATTTATCACAACTAATTACAACAGAAAGTATTCCTTTTAAGGTATTGACATCAAAGCAAAACTGGGGCTCAAGATTGGCGTTGGTATAACTATTTTGAAACTCACAAAAGCACAGTAGGTAGAATTTACAAATTATCCTTACATGATGCAAATAAAAGACTGGGACCTAATTTATTCCCTACATAGATTATAAGACTGAAGATCAAGCCTTGCAAGTTCCTCACACAACACACACTCTCACCAGTGAGAGAGAATGTGTCAATGGGTTTTCATCACATTTTCTTTTAAAGTTAAAGCAAACAAATATCCCAGAAAGCAGTTACCTCAATAAGTAATGAGAGACCATATTACTCTGATAAAGACATGTGGGAAGAGATCACCTCTCTCTCTCTGATTTTGGAGGAAGGAAAAAATGGCAGAAGTTTATAACATAGTTAGGTCCAATCTCAGCAAAAATTTCTATTTATTTTTGATCTAAAATATCAACTTGTCCTTTCTGAGAAAAAGCCATAGAAAAAATGGGGGCAATATGCTCACAAGAGAAGAGTTATATGATGTAATCCTGCTTATTAAACAACAAGAATTATGTTAAACTGAGCATTTTTTTATTGTTTATATTTTCCCCTAGCCTCCCCTCCACCCCCACACTTCCTTGCAGGCTTGGGAATTTTTATTTATTGTTTAAAATTATGTCCTGGACTACTATTTTTTGGTAATAGAATCAATCTGAAATCAATGTTCTTTTTTTTTGGGGGGGGTACTAAAATATACAAACAATAAAGAAAAAAGAATTAAGCACTAAGCTTACATTTGGGATCAGGGATTTTGCTGGTATTTCCTATCTTTTTTCAACATAGTATCAAAGTAGCTACTTGCATTGATACTTTGAACTTGGGTAGGCATTTTTTTTGTTGTTGTCTAAGTGGAAAAGTCTCAAAGTCTCCCAATGATGGGAGCATAGCACTAAGGGGGAATTAACAAGCCCTGAAGTTCAAACCATTGATTTACATAAATCCACTGCCAGGGAAGCCGTGGCCAGAGGCTGAAGAGAGGGTCCATTCCTCCTCATGGAGGGATATGAAAGATCCAGACAGATCAGTGCCAGAGCTACAAAGTTCACGTAGGACACAATATTCAGTAGCACCTTGCAGAAAAGAAACATCAGAGTGTCTTCCTTTGATATTGACAGCCCATTTTATCTATGGGAGGAAACAATTAGAGTTATAACGCGGTGCCAAAGTATAAGGCTGTGATCTCACATTAGCTACAGCTCATCACAAGTAGATACCCACCTATGATTAAGATGTTATCTATATTATTCTCATTGTTTAAATAGATAAGCAAGGATTTCAATTTTTTAAAAAAAAAGAACACCAAAGTTTAGATTTCTTTCATATGCTAAGAAACCAGGCTTGGGGCTAGAAATAGCAGGCCTGGTATTTTCTCCCTCTTCCTCTTTCTCACCTCCCTAATCATTTATTGACCCCAGAATTCAACCATTTCACAACAGTGCACAGAAGAATTATTAACTATTTATTGTTTTAAAAGTATAGCTTCAGGTGCCTTATGGTGAACTCCATGGTAACATGACATCTTGTAACTTCAGAGCTTGCAAGACCAAGATAGTAGATGAAGCAAGCACGGTAAAGAACATAAGTGGATGCGTAGAAAGAAAGGGAAACATTTTTTATTTAGTGACAAGGACTGTAGTAAGTTTTATTCCACATGTATTTGGCCTACATATTCTAATTATAATTTACTCAGAGATTTGTGTCTCAAATGCACATCTGGACTTCGTCCATTCGGCTGCATTGCTACTTGCTCTGATGTTTATTCCAAATTTTATTTTCACATAGCTCTGAACAGTGCTTCCTCTTCCCAAGGGAGTTGTTCCTACCAGATGGTATTTACACGTCCACCTCATGTCTAGATTTCAGTAGTTTTTCCACAACCCTATTTTCAAGTGTCAGAAACAAATCTTAAACATATCAGCACACACATTTATGTTCACATTGCTGGATTCTGAAGCAGAGGGGAAACAGGAATTTGCTACACAATTTTCAAACAAGAAAAATATACTATGATTATATGGTGGATTGGGGAGAAATTTTCTAACGTTTCATATGGCTCTCATGACACTTCCACATCTTTTTAGCTTCTATCCTAGGACCCTGTATTCTATCTGTGCGAGAAAAGATCTTGCAGTGTAATCAGAATATACCTTCGGTGACTAAAGAGATCATCAAGCATATGATGTTTCTTTTGAGACTACACACTTTGCCACATAGCCTGGAAGAACCTGTATTTTTCTAAAGCTTCAGAAAAGTCACAAAAGATTTAAAGTTTAGGTTCCCTTCCAGTAAGAAATAAGGTGTTTATATATATATATTTAAGATAGCTATTCTGAGTCCTTCCAAGTATACAGCTACAGCAAAAATATAACCCTGGAGAAGGAGAGGAGCTTTTTCAGAAGAGAAATGCAAAAAGCATTTTCAGCAATAATTTTGGAGAAGATTCAGCTGTTGGTATTTGTTTTTTATTAGTCTTAAATCTTGTTATACACATCCTGCCAAATATCTATCTTGCATCACTTTCATGTCACAATTCAACAATATAAATTTATAGTAACATTGGATATTAAAAACATGCACGTTGGAGTGCAATTGAATAGACCCCAGATCTCCAGGTCTTAGTAAAACAGAATATTCCAACAGAAAATGTTTTTATACTTGATCTTGATGTTAGCACTTCTTTCACCCAGTCAGCTTCCTTCTCAAGTGTCAGTCATGCAAGATATAAGGAATAGCCTGTCCTTTTACTCATATCTGTTAAATTCCAGTTGGATAACACTATTTTCCAGTGGAGTTTTAAATATTTATCTACCAATATGTTAAGAGAAGGCAGTCAAAGCGTTAACCACTTTAATAAAAAGTTATTAGACACCTTGGAAAGCTACTCAAGAAAATTGGATGGAAAGAAGTCATCTATATGAGCCAAAACAACAAGCATCAAACACACTGGGACATGCTCCAGCAGCATGAAAAAAGGAGGTTATGCTGAGACATTAAAATGCCCTCCTATAACGTTAACACAAAGTTTAAGAATCAACCCGAGATGACTTTATCCTTACGGTCAGACCCACTGTGTCTCTTTATCTGCATTTCCATAGAACAGCTTAAATCCTCCAGTCCTGTGTGTAACGGAAAGCAAAAATGGTGCTCAGTGCTTAGCCAGCACTCTGCAATCACTGTTTGTTGTGTCAGGACACAAAGAGCATTTCCAAGACACCCGCTGACACCTGACAGATAACAATAACTGGAGTAAATGTTAGACAGTACCTGACACTCCAGCTCCCAGAAATAGATCCTGACTGCTGTAACTCTTGTATGAGTAGTGTTACTTTTAATCACACTGTGGTCATTTTTACAACCCCCCATTTTAAAGCATTTAGCTACAGTTATGGAAAACAATCACCATTGCAAAAGCTGTGGCATCTTAGCATATCTCATACATTAACAATGCTCCAATCCTGTTAGTCTTTAGATATTGGGTAGGCAGGTTTGTTATTTGAACACCAACCTAACCATCCTTTGCCCACCAACTACCACCAGTTACATTCAACCAAAATCAGCAATTCTGCAAGTGAGAAGCAAGCAATTACTACTGTTCTGGCAAATTCTTTAGAAAAATACATATGCGATAAGTTCTGAAGGAATATCTAAACCAGGTTCTCTTCAACATCTGCCCCAACCCTGCAAGCTACTTGTTTCTGGCCAACACTGTAGATTACCTAGTAGAAGTCAAAGCAGAGATGTGATTCTTCCTCTCTAGCTGAAGTAGCATAACCACTAGGCAGGAAAGTCTTCTTTCATACAATCGTTGTATTATTTCATTCCATTAGTAGTGTTTTCATGGGAAGAGAGAAGATGCTAAAAACACAGACTTAATCATGGCCCAACTTCCCTTAAGAGCTGATCTACCTGCAGTTGCCATTAACTGAAGATCAAGTTAAAATGGGAACGTTTATAACTGAAGTCAAAGTATAGGATTTCATTTTCCATCTACACTAGAAACAAGACAAGTAACTCTTACCAAGAACAGTTTCATAGTCTTTAGAGAGATGATAAAAGACAAAGGCATGAACGACTTAAAAATGGATTTTTTTCCTTCTAACAATGCAATACTTGTTTCTTGCCATTCAATTGACATCCCTCCACACTGTTGTGCTCTGCAGAACAATAGAGGCAGTTGTAGAAATGAAATGAGTCACAAACAACACGTGACTTGGGCCGTGTAAGGCAGAACTGACTGTATCACTTTGTCTCAGCTCCAAAGGGTGTAACAAAATCATGTTTGTTTACTGCTTGAATTCAAAGATTCGTTGTGGATCTGAACATACTTTTTCTTTATGAAGTAAGACACTATGTAACATGCAAAGTTCCTCATAATTTATCAGTACTGATTTACAGTCTGGTCAGCCCTAATGTGCTTTTGTGACACGAGATACTGCTCATGTATTGATTAATCATCTCATATTATGGAGGTGACAAATATCCTTGTTAGAGCAGCAAGTAAAGATTACTTCCTCCATGTAAAAACTAGGTTGGCTGTTATAGCCAGACAGTTTTGTGATTCAAGATATATTAATCTTAAACTGGAACTGAATTTCTTCTCTCCTCGCTCTAATGATTACATACAGAGGTGGGCAACTAGCTGGAAACCCTGCTTTAATTGCATGTCTTTCCTTGCTGACCTTCTTTCTACTCTTTCAGTAGGATACCCTGGAAATAAAAGTTGTAACTAAGTAATTGGAGTATTTTTTCTCATCTGTTGTTGTTAAAAAGTTAAAGATCATCTTCCAGATCTTTCTAGGTTCACTCCCCTTAAGTGTCAGAGCACGTGTTTATTATGCAGTGTCTGTTACACAGTGGCAGCCCGAGGCACTCCCATTAATATTAGGTACTGAATTACAAAAACAACAAAAAACAACAACAAAATAGAAGTATTTTTGCCTAAATAGTAAATTGGAAATTGGTGCTCTAGATAAGGAGAAAAAGAAGAAAGAAGCTTCAGCAGAAATTAAATATCCAAAGGGAAAATTCTGTTTCCAGCCAAGCTATGCCTATATGAAGCTTCCATTGCTCTCAGAGTCAAGATTTCTATTTTGAGATCAATAATCTGTGAGCAATAGTGCTCATGACTGTTTCTCCCAATACTACCTGATTATTAAAATCTTAACTTGTTAAAACCCTTCCAAGATTGACTTTTAAAAGCTGAGGAAGAGTGCTGGTAAGTGATCTACCAAATGCAAGTATTCTTTCTTCCTCAAAGAATTCTAACATAGCACTTCTCTGTCAAAGTGGCAAAGCACAGATGGTCCCACAACAAAGTTTTTGCAGAGCAGCTCTGTCAGTTAAGGTTCAGCTAAATTTTAAGTTATGTTTGTACACTTATTCCCCAGCCCTAGTTAAAGAGACAATTGTGTTGAAAAGGTATTCTTGTGAAGCTGTGTACCAGAAGATGTCTGGAAATCACCTGTTATCATTGTCATCTTACCACGCTGACAATGAGAGAAATCATCAGTCTTGTTGCCCTCTTGTCCTCAAGTTAAACTTCCAACTTCATGATCTTTCCTCAGCCAGAAGAAGTGAGTTTTTGAAGTTACAAAAAGTCTCAAGGCTCAGATTTAACCACCAAATAATGCAGAAAAGAATTCTTCATGATTCAGACCTGAACACAGAAGTAAATGCCTTTCAGTTCAAGCTGCACAAATTGTGATAGTGAGGGGGTAACCTTCTAAGCTCCAGTAACTAGTCACAAGTATTCTCTTTGCCACCTCCCACTGTTAAATACAGAAGTAGGACACTAAGCTAATGTGTCACATTTTTTCAGGCTGGGTGGTCTAGAAATATCCAGAGTGAGTTACCACGTCTCTGCTGGCAGGCACTTTCTAAGCTTTATAGTGCTCTTCTGTAAGACTTTATGACCACATCCAAGCTGTCAGAAAGGACATATTTCCTTATGACAGTGATTATTTCAATTCATTGCAGAAGGGTCTTAAAAACCATTTTCTTGCAAAACAGCATTTTGGTCACTAACTTAAAAAGCTTCAGAAGCAAAATGACATCATTCCATTTAGTTTGGCAAATCACAAAAGCGTATATCAGACATTATTCTGATCAAATGACATTATGTACATTTTATTCAATAAGACCCTGGAAAATGAAAAATGTCAGAAGAGTCAATATTTCTTAAGTGACTAGTCATTCATAAAACACAGATGTAGCCAGAAAAAAAGCTACTATCAGCTATGAAGAAAATATCAACGTAGAAAGTTATGAAGCTCTAGGTTATGATTCTATAATGAAGGCTCAAGGCTTGTATTGAATTACTAGATATACCATTGGAGCTTGAAATCTTTAAAAAAAAATAAAAATCAGCTGGGAGCTATTAGTTTTCTGTTCCCCCCACCCAGTTTCTCTGCACAGTTCTCACCTTTAGATGAGATTAGGTTAATTAAATAGGCCAAACTCTAGGAGCATATTTGTTTACAAGCACTGTTAATTAAGAAATAGATGCTCAAATTAAATTAGAAATAGAAATGCTTTGGTTACTAATTCATGTTTGTCTTAATGCTTAAACATTTTCTCTCACAGTACTCTGGTAAGTCACTTAAACTGTATTTAAAACCTAAGAAATAGCAGAACGTGTGCACCAGTCTCACTTTCTCTGGCTAGCAGCAATCAGCCAGTCACAGGCAAAAAGAGAAGAGAAATGATGAATTTCAGAAGGGAGACCTATACTTTGGCTTTGGTTAGGAGGAGGGACAGAACTGCTTCGTACCACAGGATGAATCAGTAACATCTCCTGACTCTTCACATGGGGCACAGGGGGGGGGAGGACAAAAAGGAAACTCCTTTCCTCCCCTTCCAGAATTTACCTGTCCCCACATTTCTTATATTTTGCAGGTCACTTCAAAGTAGCTCGGGTATTGTTACTGGCATGGAAACACTTCAAGAGCTGGTTCGAGGAGGGTGTTAAAAGCCTCGAACAAGAAAGTAGAACAAACAGTGACATCGAGTGGCAAGATTCTGCAATACACTTCTGAAAGCCCCTGATAGAAACTTCATCAGCAGCCCATTTCTAAGGCCTGTGAAACTTTTAATTCTTAACTCTAAGCTATTAATATTTCAAGCAGGGTGCATAAAGCTGAAACGGTACTTTTTGTCTTACTTGTGCTGGAACTTTCAATGTTTCATTGAAAGGTATTCTTAAGTTAAAAACAAAAAAAAAAAAACAAAACAAAACAACCTATAAACACGGTTCACTCTAGGAACAGGCTTAACTAACAACTTTAAAAAGAACAAGACTTGAACCTAACAAGTTTTTGAAGCATTTATAAATCTTTGTCTTCTGAACAGATTATAACATATCTTAAGCTGTAGAAAAATCACATGCAGTGACAAAAAAAGGTATATGTAAGCCATTTGTATATTCTACCAAATCCTCCTTCCCTCTTAGGAAGCTACCAATGAGTTGAAGTTCAGGATGTTTTAATTATTCTGTTTAAGTGTCTCTCCCTTTCAGTCCTGGAGAAGAGTCATCTTTGACTGACACATGTATCACAATTAATAGAACTCTGAGGTTTATGAGTGATGTTTAGAGCTGCTGTTAAGCCTGGTCTTATAACACATGCACACACCGAACTATTTTACAAAGACTGCCCTCTTTTTTTAAACAGTTTTGTTTCTAAAATGAGGTACGGGTTTACTATTTTTAGTTTTTTGGCCCCCCTCCCCCTCCCCCCAGGAAATATTCCACGGAGTTAACTGCTACTATTCTTCTGTCAGATAGGTAGCCAGTGTGACAAGCGTGGCTTGAAATCTCCTAGGACATCACAATACTCAGATAATACTCAGGTGGGTAGTTAGTGACAGAAGAAAGATGACTTAACTTCCTAGGACTGCAGCATCATACTGTGCCCAAGGAATGGTAACACATAGGGGACATTTATTATTTGACAACACAGGAGATGGAAGGGGTTTATTCATTAAATTCACAGGTCCTGGGCACAATATTTTCTGGGTAGTTTACAGTATGCACACAGCTGGATTTCGCATGCTGAGAAAACAGTATTTGCTAGTGAGGAATCTTCTTTTCTCTCCCCAGTACCCCCACAAGTATTAGCTGCAAATTCTAAAATTTAATCTGTGGTTTCTAGAGGACACATACACAAGCCGTTTTAAGGAAAGAACAAGAAAGGGGCTTAAAAAAATAAAATAAAAGAGTACTTCATTGATACCTTTCTGAACAGCAACTGGGACAGGGGAAAAAAGTGAAAGTTGAAATAGATTAATGAGAATGTGACATTGGGAGACACATGACATGTCTTTAACTTCACACCATAAAGCTTATTTCATTCACTGCATTATGGGATGCTGTGTCTGTAATATTTGTCAATATTATCCAAGATAAAGACTTACTTTTAGAAAATTCGTATACAGCACGAAACAAAGACTATTCTTCTGTCCTAACCAGCTGCACTGTGTTTGTGTGTGTATAGGTATATAAAATAGAGATATTTCTTCTCTACACTGTTACTGTAACCTAAGAAACATAAAGCCATTTACTGCATAGTCACCTGTCTTTCTCACATCCCCATGGTCTTCCCTGTAAGTGCTAGTTAGCACTTCCTTCTCCTAGCTCCCTGCTCAGCAACAAGAGCTAAGTCTGAAACAGCAACAAGCTTCATTTAAATTCCTAATAATTCTGTCAAATTCATCAGAAGATAAACAAAGAAAAGAACCTTACTTCCCCTAGTTTTCTGTTGCCCAAGAAACTTGCAGAAGAAAAAACTAAAGCAATTAATGCAAAGCAGTCTGTATTTAATTTTCTCTTGTCATACTAGGGAGCTGCCAAGCCAGATACCACAAACAGAATGGACAATAGTCTTGTCCAGAAATGAAGATAGTCTCTGAGAATAAAGTGTATTTTAACAACCTGTTGCTAAAATGAACTCAGTAAAGGAATACTTACTGTTTCTCAACTCCCGAGTAACTTGTCTTTTACACAAATAATACATTTTGCACGTAAATCCTTCGGCTTTCAAATTAGTGTCTACTTGAAAATTAGGTGCCTGTGCTAGCAATCGTATTTTCAAAACAGTGGTTAAGGAGATTGGTTTGCACAATATTTCTGATTAAGTATTTTAAGCAGCTAGGAATTCTAACAAGTTATGATCTAAAATGACCTAGAATTGCTCTGTGTGCAAGAGGTTCAAGCAGTCTCATGTACACTAAGCAAATTATATCTTCAAACAAAAGCTAAAAAGACATTAACATTTTTTTATAGAATCTTTTCCAAATAACAAGGTTAAAGCTTCTAGAATAATAATTCTTCACAAAACTAAACAGTTTTTTTTTTTTTTCTCTTTTTCTCAGAGGTTTCAGTACAATTGATTCCTCTCCAAAGTCCATACAATAAAAACTTTGAGCATTTTGTTACTTAGAAATCAGCGTCACAAGGTATGTGCACAGGATGGGACAATCGTTTTACACTGACCTTTTTGGTCCATTAGCTTTTGCAAAGCAAATACCAAATGTTAGTTGTGCCATATGGGCCAGCTGTTTCCTATCTGTATTCCAATCTGAACCGTTGCATATGCACGGCAAGACTTGTGCATACTACGCATTCAGTGTTCTATTTTGTCCCAAACTTCATCCTTCTTGGAACTTTTCTCACAGAAGCCTACACAGTGGGAAGCCAGCTGGAAGCAAATAGAATTGAGTTTGACCTCCCAGCCCCTTACAGATTTCCCATGACTTTTCTGCTATACTAAAGTTTTTTTTTTCCTTTACACAAAGCAGCATCACTTTTGGACAACTATCAACAAGACAGCACCGGACCACGGATCACAGACAGACATTAATAAAGAGCTGATAGAAACATATTCAACATCTCACCCTCAGGAAGCGATAACCTCTTACAGTTAGATACCTTTAAAACCCCCAATAGCAGCTGAAATACTTCAAAAATACCGATACCTGCTTTTATAATAGCATTTATCAAGCAGCTTCCCTTATTTCTCACAGCAGTCTGAAACAACATAGAGAGCTGGAAACGAACTAGATGTAGTTCAGGGCTGTGGCAGTTTTTTTAGTATGACAAAATCCAAAGCTCAAGCAGAAATCAGCCCCAAACCGCAGGCATTAAGATTAACTTTTGATAAACACAGTTCTGTTTTAGTAAAGCATTGCATGAAAAGAAGTGGATTTCACACATGAAATATCTTCATTTACCTCTGTTACAGAGCAGCAATATTAATTTGCATTTCATTCATTACATTAAGAGCAATATGTTGTTCTCAAAAACCAGGAAGACCAAATTTGCAAATAAAAAAAAAATTAAAAATATCTCTAATAACTAGCTTTTTGTTTTACTAGTAACTTTTACTAGGTTAAAAATATGAACAGAATATAGGGTACATGTATTGTATAACATTAGTTTACTGCTAGTCTTTCAGGCAACTGTCACACATTTTTGGTGGATTGCTTCCTTCTTTTGAGGATTAGAGCCCTCCAACAGAAGCTGCTTCTGTCTACTCAGATTACTCATATCCCAATATCATAGCAGGAATTTATGTTATCTCCTGCTGCTTGTCACCTCAACAGCATCCCTTCCCTTCTGGCTTCATCTCCTTTAAAGCTGCCAAAATTTGGGTGCTGCTTTAGCCAAATACTTACTGCTTATTGCCCAATTGAGTGGCAGTTTGGGAGTGAAAGAGAATGAAACTTAAATTTGTGTTCCTCCCCCCGTAACCTGCCACGTAGGGTATCTACAATCCTTTAAATTTCTTACAGGTTGATAATTTCACTAGCTTTCAGGAATAAAAATTGGTGTTCCATTTAGCAGGCAGTGGAATCAGGTGGATGCCACCTGTTACTATAAAGGTAACAGTTCAGTTGTAGTTTGAACTTGTCTTAGCATTGCCCAGAAGACTGATAATTAAAGGTTGCTGTGAAAGGAAGCACCCACAGAGCAGAACTCCTAGTCTTATTGTTTAAGGTATGAGAAAGCATATTTAAATCACACTTCTCTGAAGGCACAAGATCATAGTCTGGGTTCATTATTTCACAGTCTCTGCACATTTATATAGCAGATAAGTATCTTGGCAGCATTCAATATAATTCTAGTAATATTAAAAAACCCTATATGTATGTTGGAGTAAGTTTAAAGAGCTAGCACATCTAAATTTGTGGAAAGACAACTCACCATAAGATACGTGTCATGGTAGCTGGACACCACAAAGCCAAGTGTTTCCATTAGCAGCCTCTCTTCAACAGCAGTTTTCCTCCCCTTGAAGTCGGTTGAGCCTCAGCTGACTTCAGACACTGTGGTCTTTCACATGTAGAAAAACTGAAGTTTGACACCAGGTCTTTAACATTGGATTCAGAATTTAATAACTTCATTTCACTCTCCACAGAGCCCTCAAATGTAATTATCCCAGTATTTAACACAGGGAAAATCCCTGTTTTTGTTCAAACTCAGAGGTGCTTTCCCAGGCAAGACATATCCTCCCATGGGCCTTATAGCTTCTCTGAACTACATCCAGGAGATACACATGCTCAGAAATGCCTTTCTCTGCAACCTTATCACTATCACGAACTTTACTATCATTCCTGCAACCTACTGTAACATTATTGTTAATAACAACAATAGGGATTAAAAAAATAACAAGCCCTCTCATCTCTCCTCAACACTTCTATCTTCTGAGGGAACTCAGATCTTTACTTACTCCCAAAGCTCTTTATTAGTGACTACTCACAGCTGGGACCCATCTTTAATTGGACCTGGAGGCTCTCCAGGTGCAAGGAGTTCACTAATTGTTTAACAGTTTTGGGGTCTGGTTAACTCTTCCAAGGTCGGGGATGTTTGTGTCCTCCTCTCCCAAGGTTTTACAGAAAATTCTCTTGTGTTGCTTTCAACCTTGATAGGTGAAAAATTTTGTGCAGATAATACACTTGCAACAATTCCATGGCTTAATTACAGAAACTTAAACCAGACAGTATTAAGGACCAAATGTTTTGCAGAATATAAGTGGGGGAAAAGTCCCCAAAATTGTAATATGAAATGTATTGAAAAAGAGGGACTAGTACATAATCTATATCAATGTGTTCCAGAAATTCAAGCATGGTTTAAAATCCCAAACAAGCAAATAATAAAAAAAAAACTTTATGAAACAATATATAAATACTATATACAGAAATTATTTCAAATGATGGAAATTATTCCAGAGAATAAGGTCAAATTTTTAAGATAACATAAATTTATTAATTGCAGAGTTTTGCCCTTTTCTAAATGTGAGCAGAATCATGCTCTTTTCTTTCACTCTGTTTTATATGTCTTTATGTCTTTTTCTGTTTTCTAGTCCTCAGCCCATTAGATCTGAAATCTATTTTCACTCACAAAAAAGAAAAACATCTGTTCAGCTGTTGATTTTCTCACTTGCAATTTAGTAAGTTCTGTATCTGTATCTTTCTTGATACAGGAAAGGAAATGCTTATTCTATTCTGCTTACTTTTCTTTTGTGTATTTTCTCTATTCATGGCTGAATTTTCAGTACTCCGTTATTAATGCAATACTTACATTACGTTTTGGTACCAGGCCAAGCTAAATTCTGTCCCCTTACTGTATTCTTACTTTATTTGTACTAGCTTTGGCTAATGATTTTATTAATGGTTAATCGCCTCAGTATCAGCTTTAGTATTATGGCTTATGTACAACCTAGATCCAGTAGAACAAGTAAAATGAAAGCTCTAGATACCTGCTGGTAGGCACAGTGAAATAACTGGAAACATTTAATCTGTTCTGTCATTCACTGTCATCATCTACCAGCCTGCCTGGAATATAACAAATAAGGCTGCTGCTTCTTGCATTGAATTTTTTTTTCCCTAACCACAGCATTTTTCCTCCTGTTGTGTATAGCTAAACCAGATAAAAGTCCTGCAGCATCTGATCTGACTTAAATGAGGCTAGTAGTTCTCAGTTCTCTTCAAAGGTACATTCTGTACCTAGAAGGTCTGTAACAGTTCTCTTCGCTTGGGTTAATGTGCTACATCTACATCGTCACTGTCATCCTGAGCTCCACCATCAACTGTGTTTGCTCTGCAGCTTCACATGAATGTGAATTTGTGTACAAGGGAGACCTTCCTCGTTCTTGTCAAGCACATCTATTACCTTCTGGCATGCTGTTTAGCAAATGTAACCTGCAATGACAGGGACCATTAGGTCTGTACTCAAACTTTGATGACATGAAAGAATGAAAAGCTCAACTTATTAATCTTTCCACTATACTGGGAAAGACCATGGGACCAAAAAATAAAAAAAAAAAAAAAGAAAGGCTGAGTTATTATCTATGAAGCCTACACTTCAGATTCAGGAATCCTGAATTTCTGCATTGTTTTAAGGAAATCTGAAGTACTCCACTCAACCTGGAACCCTGTCATGTTTAGATCAGTTGATGGGATTCATCTAGGGACTCACTCTTCTTCAGAAGGCTGTGGGAATAATATCAGCCAGCTGCCTGCAGCAGCAGTTCTGCCTCTTGCAGGAAAAAAAAATTATTTCCCTTTTTCTCTTTCTCCTCAGGGAATCCTAAGAATTTCCCTGGATATTTACAACAGATGTTATAAATATTAACAACTCTTATATCAACAGAAAGAAAAAGAAGACTACAAATATACATGAGTATCGACAGTACTGCAAACTAAAATCAGTCAAGCATTCTCTTTCATAGAAAAATTTAAAGGAAATATCCTCTAATTCACTTTGCTGAAATTCTTATTTACGGAAACAAGCAGAAAAAAAAAATGTTGTAAGGCCTTTTTTTTTTGCTGTTCCTAAACATTTCAGATTTAATGCCTGAAAAACCTGAAGAATCCTGGAATTCTCTTCTAGATGAACTTGACTGCCCTGTCTCTCTCAGAAATGCATGGTACTTCTTACAACTGTAAAAGATAAAAATGGCCACAGCACATATGTGACTGACATCTAAGTTATGTTCCCTAACATATCATAGCTTTTCTGATTATGTGAGGAAATTTGATACAGTTGTGTGACTAATGTCACAAGCATTACCTGACACACTTGACTAAAAGTGAAGATCAATGAGTTTGGTGGCATTGAGGAGCTAGAGGAAGAACACAATTAGATAACAGAGCACTAATTTTGTATTTTTTAGTGCATTTCCATTGTCTTTTTGTTCCCCATAGTCCTCTCTTCTTCCTGTGAGGAAAAAGAAAAGATGTAAGCTGTGCATTAAATCCTCCTGAAACAGTGTTGGTGGTGAACAAGTACCTTTATCACTGAACCATGTCTTAGACCCTTTTGGTCTCTCCCAGGTGCACATCACAGGTGGTTACATCAATTTCTAGGTGCAACTCTGTAGTTCAACAACTCAAATGTGAGATTGCAGAAATGTAGCCCCTTTTTGTGCTGATACATATACACAGGATATTTGTACCTATCTGCCATCCATGTTAAGAAGGCTGTGATCAGGCTGTTAATTAAAATCATTCAAAAGAGACCTCTCTCAAATGGGCAGGAATCTGTTTCTACTCAAGACACTCCTTTCTGTGCAGGTTTGTTCCCTCAGTCTCTCCCAAAGGGTCCTTCCATGATGTCTACCTGTTCAATACCTCATTTTTTTTCCACATCCTCTTGAAAAAATAAGCCTTCTTGCTGGCAGAGTGCCTTTTCTATGGGATATTTCCATTGTTGGGGTCATCTGGTAATAAACCATAGCCTGATCACTCTTCCTTTTTCCCAAGACTAGTATACTTTAAGTTTGCTTCTCCCCAGAATTTAGGCTGTCATCTTTGGGAAGGGTGAACCTTGCAAGCTTGAAGAGAGTAAAGGCTTGTCTACCCTTCCCAACTAATGGCACAGCCATATAACATTAATTCTTTTGAAACTGTTTATATGTCTTTGCTGCATATCCATCTTTACTGCAGTTCTCTGGATGCTGCTTCTCCATTAGCTGTCACCTTTGACTCACATTCTGACAGCCATACTCATCTGTACCAAACAGATAAACCGATGGGGAACATGACGTTTATAAAAATGGGATCCATGACTACTGCATTCTTCAAACTCTCCTACAAAATGTTTTCAGTAATTACAACTCAAGCCTTCTCTGTTTTTTTTTTCATTCCTTTTACATGGCAATGTATATAATGATGTGCTTCATTTTTGTGGCTCTACCAGCTGATGTTCCTTCTGCTGCCTTTATTTGTCAAATTCTTCATAATTTTGTTCTGCACAGAGTTGGAAATGTCTTTTTGTTTCCTGCAAATGCCTGAGGTTTCTGCATTACTGTTTGTTATTCTACTGACTTCACTTGTTCTTTCAGGCTGTTATATTTAAGACTGATGAGGCATTCATTCTCAGTCAAGAAGCTTTTTAAAAGTACACTGAGTTGTATAGATAAATTAATTACAACAATTAAATGCTTGTATATGTTTAGGAATGATTGTTGACTTTCCCCCCTAAGCACATTGTCTTTAATCAAAGACTGCAGAGGTGAAAATAATCAATTACTTGCTGCCTACTCCTACTAAAAATATCCTAATTTCTCAGATGGGTTAGCTGACTGACTACAAGATAATTTACTGTGCACAAAATCGGTAAGCAGAGAAGAGCCTCCTCTTCCACACTGGAAGAGGTCTATCGTAATTTCAGATAATGTTTCCTCAAATATAAAAAAGAGCTCAGAAAGTAAGAAATTCATAGAATTAATTTTTTTTTTACACTCCTAGATTGCTAGCTGCTTTAATTTGTAGGAAGCACAGCTATGCTCCTGAATGTGACTACCATCACAACTCTCACAGCATGTCTTGCTGTAGCCAGTTTTTAAATACAATCGGAGTATCAGACTATTTTAATAATAGGTAAATTGTCTTAGGAGTTACTCTGTGCTACTGCTGCTAGGTTGTCTGAAACTTGTGTGGGAATTTTTGCTCTAATCTGCAGTGTGGACATGCCTTTAGTATGGAAAGTACTATCTGCAAAGAATGTCAAAGAAAAAAAGGCTTTTAAATATAAATTTAGCACATAAATCACACACTAAGTGAAGAACATAAGTAATTAACGGCAGTTCTAAAGATATAAAGATACTTTACTTATGAGTATTTCCCTGTAACTGATCTTTTTTTTAAAAGGTCTTCAATTTTATAGAGATGTAAACTTTAAATTTCAATACAGGCATATTTGACAAAACCAAACCCAAAAGATCAGGGATGCAATGGAAGACATTTGCTCAAATATTATTACAAGTGTAAATTCAACGATAAGGTAAAATGTGATGTTATATCATTTATCTCTGGACTAAAGCTGCACCTGTACCTTCTGAGTGCAAAAAGAATTTATAACAGCTTCTAACTTAGCTGACAACTCTTACTGTTACCTTCTTTTTCCCTTTTTCTTTTTTTTTTTTTTTTTTTTTGGTAAGAATTACTTGACAGCGTAATACAACTCTGTTATGTGACATTGCTCTAGGGGGATGTAGTTAATGTATGTCACCTTTGCCTAGCAGATAAAAACGTATCTCAGGGTACACGACAAAGACTTTAGAGGAAGGCTGCTGAAGGGAGCTGATATGGTGTTATAGTACCCTCGGAAGGGGAGTCCTAGTAACATACTGCAAAGACTGATGACTGCAGTCGTGAATATTCTCTTTGGTCCCAGGACTACTGCTTCTGAAGCGAAAGTTAGGAAAGAAGATAGATGGAGGGAGAGGACGAAAGTGAAAAGAAGGACAGGAAGAGCTGGAACTACAGAGTAGAAAAAGTGCACTTCTGCATGGGCCACTCCCCTTAGCAAGTGAGAGAAGGAGCTGGCTCTAAGTAAACCTGGACATCTGCACTGTGCAGGGAAGGAGGACGAGTTTGGACAGCAGGACAGCCTTGCTTCAGAGCTCATATCTTGACAAAGCTGCTATCTTGCTTTCTGCCCAGACCATGGCTGTGCAGTTCCAATGAGAAGATTTCCACCTGGTGGGTCACTGCCTGCCCTGTAGTTGCAAGATGCACCGGTGACACTCTCAACACACCTCCTCAGTTACATATGATAATACTTTCTGTCTGCTCATGGGGTAAGACACAGACTGATGTGCTCATCTGTTCACAAAGTATGTACTAACAGCTTGAGGCTTGTTAGATTTGAACTGAACAGTAGGAGGGGCAATTAGTGTGCTCAAGTCTAGGTTTTGTTCCAACAAGAGCTAATGTCCACTGTCCTTAATTCTGAACTGAACTGCTATATTCTAACAGTAGTGTAAGAAAATATTGTCTGGTTTTGTTTTGTTTTTTTTTTTTTTTTTTAAACATCGTTAAGATTAACTAGACTAACTTATTTCAATAGATTCATAACATTTGTTTTTGTACTCAGAAAACATTCTGCAGTGGTGGGCTGTGCTGGAGATACGAAGTTTAAACACACAATCCCTAGGTAAAATTATTACCTACATTTCACTGGCACAAATACAGAGAGTATCTGCTCATGATTCTGCTAAGTTGTTTCATTGCTCCTGGTAATACAATTCATCAGATATTTACTGAACTTGTCGTCCATAAGAGGAAATAATGCTTGATAGTATAGCTTGATAGTCTCACCTGTCTTTTGAGCCAAACACACTCAAATAACGCCTGCTGCTAAGGAACTTGAATGATCTCTTCTCACTCTGTGTAAATCTAGTTAAAGGAGGTATGTAACAGTTGCATGTTAATTACTAGTTACAGCTTAACTATCAACATTACTTTAGAAGAACCTCTGTGTTTACTAAATCTAATAAAAAGCAGGTCTAAATTGCAGAGTTCTTCCAGGTACCTGAACAGATCTTCTGGTCGTGTTGCAATTCCCGGGCAGACTGTAGGTGAGGTTTCTACATAGAGAGGACTTCCTCTATGCTGGACCCAGGCTGTTGTTGGAGTGAAGTCCTACACTTGGAAACTCAGCTCAGGAAGTTTAGGCACCTGGAAACCAGATTTTTACTTCTCTCTAAGAGTTTAAAGCATTGTCAGACTTTGTGATCTGGATGAGTCTTGATTAATCAGGAGATAGGGAAGGTACATTATTTCTTAAGTTTGTCTTTCTCTTCATTGAGCAGATCATTAATTACTTTATCTGGAGCTTAATTTTTTGAGGGCTGTCTTCACATACTAAGAGCCCTCACTCTGCCCTGTGGCTAATCCAAGTCTACAGTTTAAGAGCCTGATTCCCATCTTTCTGTTGAGGGTGGCGTTCTGTCATCCTGTGAAAGGTTACTCAAACAGGTTGACAAAACCAGTTACCTGCAATCTACTTTATTACACAAAATGTAGCTTTTCTGGCAGTGACACTGGCGGCGTGTCTATTACACACTGGAGACTGGAAGCAGCCAATGGTGGGATATGGTTGGATGGGTGAGATAGCTGGATTTAGCATTAAAAGTCAATAATAGTTGCATAGGTTTAGAAACAGCTTAAGATTTCCGCTCCTCCTACTGTACAGCAGGCTGCAAAAGGGTCCTATAGGGGTAGGGCACATTGGATGTCACACTGGCATTGCAAAGTGCAGATATATTAGATAATTGGCTTCACATACAATAAAAAAAATAATTTCTTCTCAATAATAATGGCCGTGATTCTGCTAGGTGCCGAGCATGTGACAGTTTCCCTGGTGCTTCAGGTTCTCACTGTCAACAACGCAGTAGCTCTTTATAATACATAGTGTATCTTGTCTTCATTAACTGCTGGCAGATGCTCTTGCGTGAAGTTCTTGTAGTGTCATTATAATGCAGAGCTTTTGTAGTTGTTAACATAAATTGTATTGAATAAGAAGTGATTTTTTATATCGTTTCTTCATGCTGGTAAAAAGAAAGGAGGGTTTGGCTGGTTTGCTTTCCTTTAGGTGGATGTTATTCAGTAGATTCAATTTTTTATTTTTCTGATTCAGAGAACAACCGCCCCAAATGTGACAAGCAGCAGAGGGTAGTTTTTATTTCCTTTTAAACATTTTTCACTGGGCAGGGACCTGTAATTTCTGTTTTCAAGTCAGTTATTCCTAAATTCATACATTTAGGCACCCACAGTTTATATTACCTTATTTATGAATTTATAATACAAACCCAACCTCCTCTAGACCCTCCTTAAAAAAGCAACAAGGCCAAACCCCCAGCAGGTGGCAGCCAACTCTAAAATATCTTGAAATTAGCCCACCTAAGTGTATGAATAAAAAGACCTAGAGCACTGATGATCCAGAAATAAGCAAGTAGTGCATTGAGAAGCAATTTCACACATTTAATGTCCTACCTTTAGGTTCTGAATCTCATACCCTTTAGAATTTCTTCATAAAGAGATGGCAGCTTCCCTTGGCTTTAGGTGACAAAATTGTACTTCTTTAACCTATGACAGTTTAATATTATTGTATTATCAGAAGAGCTACCACCTTTACTCTGAGGAAATAATAACTGGCATTTCCACCAAAAAATGCTCATTTTATAAGTTCAAAACAATATTTTCCAACTTATCATTGATCATCTAAATCAGATATTAACATAAATACTGCTTACTTTTCCACAACAGTACTAAAATAATCAGCAAATGTTATTTTAAATACATATATCTCCAAAAGTAATCGTATTTTGGAAAATAGTTGTAAAGCATGAGCAAGTATCCTTATACAGATACAGAATGAATACTTGTAGCAGGTCCAGTCTAAGCAAAAATGCTTTTTCCAGTGCATCCTACAGTATAATGACTAATGCATGTTTTGCTGTTAATTTATTTGTGTTACTACAAAAAAAATATAAAAAAATAAAGTCAGTGGCATTATCATAGGACACAAAAATAAACCGATTATTCAGTTCTGTAGCTAGTACTGCAAATTACAAGCATTGTATTACATAAAAAGACAATCCATGTCAAAATATATTCTTCTGGTGAGTCCATTACTGAGATTTTGCAAGAAGTTCTCTTTTGGTGGCCAAGATATAGCCACTGTCAACAGAAGGGCTGAAATTTGCCCTCATACATGATGTTGACTGCCCAGCTAAGCCAACCAGCTAAAGGGCTGTTGTTGTGGGCAAGAGAAGAGATTCCTGGTGGCTGGGGAGAAGCATATTTTCTAGCCTACTCAGAAAAGCTGATTCTGGATCTTGTCAAAAAGTGGCTTTCAACCTTCACTGCTTCTTGTCCTTGCCCATATTCCAACTTCAGCCTGCTAGGCAGGGCACTTGGGGATAGACTGAGTCAAAAGACAACATATAATGAGAGACAGTTATGCAAAAGCATGATTTGGGTGTACTTGATGAGTGAAAAACCATATGCTTGAGCAGGCTCTGATGGCAAAATTCTAATTGATTCCTTTAGGAGACTCACTGTTTGCCCTCCAGCTAGCATGGTATTGGTATAGCAGGGTGTGAATGCCACTGCTTAGCTAGCAAGGTGCAGTGTATTTAGGGACTGTTATCAGGCTCCCTGCAGTGCTTAACTCCGAGTTTGAAGATTCCCCGGTACGTACTCATACCCAAATCTTTGGGCTTTATTCCTGTCTAATTCTTCAGCAATATTATTATGTAAACCAAAATTGAATCACTTCTCGTTTTTCACAAGGGGGAGTTTCAGGAGGGGAGCGTGCCGATCTCAAGTTTGCAAGCAGAATTGAATCTAGATGCTAGATTTAATCAAATTAATTTCATTTGACCCAGAATTAAATTACCAAAGTGGACCAAAGGAAGGAGATGAAACACTGTTATGGTTCTGGGCCTCCAGTTTGGTAAGTATGAATGATTACTAGCTTTGGGGCATTACAGCCTATGCATCTTGTAAAGAAGAAGGGCAGCTCAGGCTGTCCATGGACAATGCATGTGAATAATCAGAATTTATGTTTTGAAAGAAAATTTGTTTTAACTATTTATCTTTTAGAATGCAATGAGTTTACCAGGACTTTACTTTTGGGTCACTGCAGTTTTGCTGAATCTTTGCACTTGCACCAGTGACTTGGGTATCTTAGATACTCGTCACCAGACTGTTTCAGTTTGCTTTACAATGACAACCAAAATGAAAATCTCTCCATATTTTCCTGCAATTCTTAGGACATACAAATCTGACTTCAGAAGACACTTTCAGAGATGGTGGTGAGGAGGGTGTTACCTGATCTCAGGTAAGAATGTATGCCACAGCAATTGCAATCTGCTTCACTCAATTTGCCCAGCTTTTGCTTACTCCTCCTTAAAATGTCACAAGATCTTAAGGCAATACAGTAAGCACAAGACATAAGAGCAAAGGACAAGGAATCTGTGAACTCTGTCCTCTCCTGATGACAGATAAGACTTTCTTACATGAAGGCTTCAAGATAGCCTAAATGACCTAAAAATTTAAGATCTGGAAAAATAAATGTGAGATTTGTGTTAGAAATTAAAGATGATTTAATATGAAACATTTTGAATGTTACTCTTTTTCTTAATGCCAAGAACTACTTAAAAATTCCTTTCCTCCTTTTTTTTTTTTTTTTTTTTCTTTGGTAACAGTTGAAAACAGTACAGCATAAGACAATAGTTCCTGAGCAGATTACTGCATCTAGGTAGCTAAGAAGATAGCTGTGCCTTTGAAACAAGCATAATTTAAAAATTTTTATGTGCTTTTACATTATTTGGGATCCTGCCATTTCTCAGCTTTACAGCTCACCTTTAAAACTGAGAAGTATCAAAATATTTTGGTGCTCTTCAACTAATTGAAATAATTCAAAGTCCCATGAGCTTTATTAATGAGCTTGCCTTTCTGTATCTGTGAAGCTTCACAGTGTGCAGTTTTCTGTAATATAGTTGAATCAGGTTTTTTTCCCTTTGAATAACAAACTAGTTATTTTTCTATGATTTAGGGCACTCAAACTCTCCAAGTCAGTTTCCTCTTATGGAAATGTTGCACGAAGTGATATAAAAGGGACAGTCATTGATTTAAGTTTTCAAAATCTATGAAGTATTTTGACATATCAAGCATCACATTAAAATTAGACGTTGATATTTCCTATAAGAAAAAAAAAAAATCCTCGCAATTACAGATACTACTTTTTGGTAACTATTGGCTTTCAAAACAGTGATCCCTGAAAATTCATGAACTAATTTTCCAAATTGCTGAGAGGTCACAATGCCCAGGAAGTCAATTGAACTCTATGAGTGTGGTGAGAAACAGATTCATAGCAATTAGTATGGTTATATTTTAATATTAGTCACCTGACAGATGACAACTAAAGAGTGTGAGACAAAAGCGTGCATGGGAGATAGAGGGACATGACAGAAGCATTAGTATGAGAGCAAGTATTAGTATGACATCTAACTAAAATGTCAGAACTTCCAAGGAATTTAGTAAGGAAAGTCTGTATGATGGTTCAAACTACAAACTTAGTGGTAAAGTAAATATTTAATGATCTGATTTTAAAAAATCATTACAGTAGCACAGTACTTTTTCCTCAGGTAGTTAAAAAAAACCTTGAAAGTTGCACTCATTTAAGAGAAATAACAAATGAGGAATGCATTTCAGTGGAGTTTCTTTGCCTGTATCTTTTGATTAATTTAATATTGAATCATTCATGTGATTCAAGTTTTTCTTAAAGTTAACAATTGGGCCAGTACATCTGAAATCAATCAGAGCTTATGAGGTCTGTGAGTAGGCACATTTTTAAAGACATTTTTTTTTTCAAATATAATGAAAACTGCACATGCATAGCATAGCTGTATCTATAACTATCTGCTTCAGAACATAAATATACTTGTGCAAACACTATAATGTTGAACAGTCTGTAAGAATATCATTTAATTTATTCTTTCCAATTGTATATGTACATTGTGGTATTTTCTTTTTTTGCCTCTCTCTTTTTTCACACAGAAAGCCTCTGTGTGACTTCCTGTTTGCAAATTTAAGCACATCCAAAATCATTCACCCTTTGGAACTGATTCTATTTTCCCATTATGCCACTAACACAGGCAAAGAAAAACTGGATTAATTTAAAAAAAAAAAAGTTAAAAAGTGAAACGATGTTCAGGTGAAAAATGACACAAAGTTATGCAATTGAAGGCAGAAGAATATAACTAAGGATTAGTGTTTCTGCTTGAATAAAATAGTTAGAAATACATAAATATAATGAATAAATATTTCATTAAAATATGTTTCTCTTTCTGAGGGTAAAATACAATACTACACTCTAACAGGATTTTTTTTTAATGCAATGTTAGGTCATACTGTGCATTAAGGTTTTTTGAAAAAATGTGCAATTGATATCAATGGACTCATCCCTTAAAATATTGGTCATGGTATTGGTATTTCCAAATTAAGAAATATATCCCTGGACAAGGCAGTACAGAGGTGGGAATAGGAGGCTGGGTGTGGCAAGAGGACTGGCTACTTCCTCGGGTGGCAATGCAGGCTTAGATGGCTGTGAGGACTTTCTCTGTAATTCAGACCTTGCATTTTCAGGGTATAGATGTTATAAAATGCACCAAAAGAGAGTTATACTCCAAGAAACCTACCTGCAGAGTTGCAGTCTCTGGAGCTAAATCTGTTTGGCTGGTGCAACTTCTCATCTCTGCAAAAGTTAGAAAAGTTTTTATAAAATACTGTATTCAATTCAGAGTTTTCCCAATTTATTAAAAAAATCATCCTGAATCAGTTCTATGTACTGAATTTAATCACAGACAAACTGATTTATACCTGAGATGAGGTAACCCTCATCTCTAAATTTCTCTCTCATTTCTAATAAGGCCCCAAATAGCTCTTCCAGTTCCCAGTTATACTATCCCGATAATCAGTAATTACTAATTTATTTTTTTTCAGGACACATCTCTGTACTGGACTGCACTGGGTTATTTAGAACAGTGAACTAGTGCTGATAAAGCTCATGTGTCCAAAGTCCTGTCTGTGTGTTGTGTAATGAATAAAACCACTACCCTAGATTTTAAACCCACAATGATTGTGTTAGGACAGGATCATCGTTCGCCCTCCCACCTGGCCCTAAAAAGGTTTGAGATCTAGCAGCAAGGTGCCTGGTATAAGCTTTCATTTTGCAGCGTAGCCAGAGATTTACATTTGGCAAAGGTCCATGTTTGTCAGTGACAAGCAAGTTATTAATATTATTTATGTATGTTTATTGAATTTTAGAAGTGCATTTTCGTGCTGGCATGTTTGAATATTCATGCTTTCCATTACAATCTTTTAAAATGCATTTCCTTCCTTTTTAATGGAATAGGACTTCAACTGTAGAATTCTTGGAAATGCTTATTGTAATAAGAGAATAGAAGGCCTAACTTCCACTTATCATTTATATGCATAGGCAGATTGCAGTTTTTATTATGTTTAACTAAAGTGTTACTTATCAAAGTAACATAGATTTGGTTCATAACAAATCCTTTATTTCCCCAAATAAATCCTTGCATATTTTTCTTTAGAAAATTATTTTGCTCTTATTCATTTTAATCCTAGCATTCCTGTTCCAAGGAGTTGTTTCGTTTTACAAAACAATTGGGATGATATCAGTCTGCTTGTTCAAAACTCCCCGAGGGAAATTACTTTTCTGTTCTTTTCTAGGTGTGTCCTATATACATATCTAAATAGTTTTGTTACAAATTCTACCTTATTTCTCCCCATCTCTCCCATTCATATTCACGACAAAAATGAGGAAGAACAGAACAGAACCATACAGACAGCTTAATAATGTGCTGGAAAATCCTTCCCAAACTACCTGGATACATTCCCAGATACAAATCTTGCAGTCTTAGTTTTTCAATAAAAGAATCTCTTCTCTAACTCAGTATATTAGGGAGGACATCAGAGAACCTATTTAAACAAGTTGTTATCACTAGGAAAAAGCAATGCTGATAAAAAATAAGTGACCCACAACTGAAATATAAGGGAAATTTCTTTCTGCAAATTTCAAAACATTCAAAGGCATATTTAAAAACTGTTCTTTTCTGCATTCACAGGTTCCGGTCTGAAGGGCAAATATAAAAAAATTACAAACAAAAATGCTGTTGTGGTATTTCTACCTTAACAAGGACAAAATGTGACAGATATTAGGATGTTTTGTTTCCACTCAGGCTCTTTTCAGCAAATGACTCATTGAGCAAAATACTTAAATTCCTATTTTACAGATAGAAATGACAGAAAAACAGGGTGGGGTCTCTCAATAATATCCAGTCCACACTCATTCTTTTGTGCATGACAAAATGTACCTACATCAACTCACTGGACATTTATCTACTATACTTCTCAAAAATCACCACCGAAGGGAATCTCACACAAGAGGAAGATGACTGTTGCAGTTAGAAAGCTTTCCTTAACAATCTAAGTAATTATTTAGTATATTTTTTCCTTACTTTAAAATAAGGCTTTTTTTCCCCCCTTGTAATTACCACTCAGGACAAAGAATAATAATTCTTATTATTTTACACTACTTGAATTAATTGCAATAATTTTATATATGGGAGGTCTTGAAAGCCCATGTCCTTTCTTAGGATTCTCTTTTTCTATTAAAAAAAAAAATAAACCAGTTGAGAGAATTGCTCCTCTTGGTACTGAATCTGATTTTACACAATTTGTTCATTTTGTCAATATCTTTTATTATGTCTTCCAAAGAGCTTGCAAATATTTCTAGCTTGGTATCATCATTAAACTTTATAAGTGTACTCTCCATTCTGTGGTCCAGGTTATTAACATTCATCTTATGAACATGTCATGTGGAACAGTGTCAAAAGCCCTATTGATGTCAAGGTATAACATGACCTCAGAGTTCCTTTTATCTGCTAGGTCAGTTGCTTTGTCAAAGAAAGAAATTAGAGTAGTTTGACATGATTTATTCTAGATAGATCCACACTACTTTTTTAATGTCGTCTCACTGTTTGCCGGATACTTACAAATGGGCTGCTTTATGATCTAGTGTAGTGTTCTTCCAAAACACTAAACCAGCTGGGCTGGTTGGAACAGAGTTGTCCAGATCATCCTCCACTGATGATACCTGTTCTTTAGAGAAAGCTGCTGTAGAAAGCTGCCTCTTTCCACTTCTTTCTGTACTGCTAATGGTAAATGTCTTGAGGTCAGCATAGCTAAACAGTTGTAACTAGTTTCCCTGGTAATATTAGATGAATGATGAATCCATCAGGCCTTCTGAAGTTAAACATCCCTAATTTGTCTAAATATTCTCCAACCTCCTTTTTCCTTTTTTTGATCCACACTTCTGTTTTGAAATGTTCTGTTTTGAAAATCTATCATTTTAATGATAAACAATTTTTAGGAAAAGATAATAACTATTTCACTCTTCTCTATTTCATAAATCTATTATTTACACTTTTTTTCTGCCTAAGTACAGGATTGATGCACTTATTTCCTTTATCTTCCAGTATAGATATGTACACGTGTGTGTGGAAACACGGGTAACTTTTTGTTACTTTCTACGTTCTTTGCTAATGGTAAGTAATCTTGCAGCTTCACCTTTCTGACTTGTGTCTCTGTATTTTTTGTGCTATTCCCTTTGCAGTGTTGCCTACTTGGGGGTCACTGAAGACCTTATAAAATAGATGTATTTGTCTATGTTCAAACTTTCCTGCATATTGCGCATTTTGGCATTTCATATATAATATCTCCTTTAGAAGATGTCAGCTTTTCAGTGTTTCTTTTTTTGCCTTCAACAAGTATTTCTTCAAAAGACTTATCCATCAAGTTCCTGAGTCTGTTCAACTGGTTTTTGAAATCTGTTTTTCCTCTTCATATTTCTTTTTCTGTAACTGATTTCTTAATAATTCAGACAGACTGCTTATTAACTTCAAGCCGCCATCTTTGTCTTTCCTATTAAAACCAAATTTCTGATGCCTTTCCAATGTGCCAGGAATATCTCAATAAGTTCTGGACTGATCTGTTCTATCACCCTGTATGACTTTCAGAACAAATAACTATTATTACCATGTGAAATCCTCTGGTTTTAGTTGCTTTCAAACACCCTCATCTACATTCTTCTTGTAACACCAGGCCTAGAGTAAATCCTTCCTGTGCTATCCTTTTCTCTTTTATTCTTTCATAGATGCAATGGAATTTTCTTCCACTTATTCCTCCCCCTGAATTCCAGTTGAGACTTTAATTGTATAGTGTGAATGGATTTATATTAAAAAAAATTATTGAATCGGAATGTAGATTCCACTAATGCAGCCACATTGCTCATAGGAAAAAAGTTTATAAGGGATTATGTCTTGCTTATTCTAGGCTTTGAGAAGAGGCTAGATAACAGAGCAAAATTATATGGGAAGGAATTAGTCAGACATGACAAAGCAGGGAAGAGTCAAAAGAAAATGCCAATCTCTACAAAGATAAGAGAGTTAGCATCCCAGATCTGGGGCTTCTTAAACCATATGATTATGAATATATAAATGAAGCTCCAAATATTATGGCATTTTGTTTTACTATAGTTTGGTTATAATGATGGATATAATTACTATACTACAGAATTCCTGGTCTTTTTGACGTGCCAATATTGCACCAAAGAATTATGCCTTAATTTGATTAACATTTCTAAGTAGATTATGACATTTGGAAGTAAAAAAAAAGCCCTGAAATACTACTCCAGTCTTCAAATTTAGTTCATGAAACATGTGCATGTGTTTTGCCTGTGATTTCCAGTAGGGATTTATATAGTGGTCCCATGGTATTATAGCCTAATGAAGAACATGGGTTTGTATTAGAAAACAGCATGATACTTCTGTAATTTAGTTCTACATTGAAGCAGGGGGATTATTTACCTTTTCCGAGTGACCTTTATCTGTCTGCCAAGTTACAGCTGTGTGGTTGTAATAGTCTCCACCAAGAGTTTTCCTCTCTGAAAGTCGTTAGCCATGCTGGGAGTACAGACTTAATAGCACCTTCACAGAACAGCTACCAAAAAGCTTTCCTATACACCTTGTTAGAGTATGACTCTGACTTGCAGTGTACACTGGGTAGCCTGTAACTCCTCATCTGTGAACACATAGATGGACAACTTACACTTCTTTCCCTCATATTTCTACATTTGGTGTTGACACCTAAGAAGTGTATGACATGGGCTCCTTCTCAACCCATAGGTTTTTTTGCCCTATTCCCATGGTCATCTCACGTTTCATATGGTCTCTTTGGTGGCTGCTTCCCTAACAAAGATTAGCCACAGTGCATCATGGAGTTGCAATTTTCTGAAAAAGCACCTCCAGAAAATAACTTCAGTGCAGCAGTATGAAATATAAGATGTCCTTTTGTCATAGTACTCTCCACAGCCTGGGGTTAAATATCACAGCTCTGTTATGCAATATCTAAAGAGTTTCAGGGCATCAGACTGGTTGTAACACTGATCAAAGAATGCTTAAAGCAATTCAGTGAAATGATAAAGTTATAGCATCTTATAACTGTTTTTGTGAAAACTACAGCCAGGATTTTGTCCTGAGGCTTCCAAGCTTAGTAACTGAAACACCAAAAAAACAGTCACTCATCCCTTTCCAGGTATTGGGATGGAGACACTAATCTTCACTTTATTTAAAGAACTAAAATATTCATTGAAATTTATAGATGATCTATATTTGAAGCTATTGAAAATCTTTTGTATGCTATTTTAATAGAAGCACTATTATATCTTTACGAAACGTGTAAATCACTCATAACTACTATGAATGTTTTAGGGACCTTCAAGCAGAGCACTTTCTTCAAATCTTTTTTCTACAATACTCTTGCTGTTCTGCAGGCTAAGACAAAATGGACAACAACCTAGTGCTGTTGAGAGAATATGTCTATATTTATACTAGCATATACATAAATACATAGCATATAATTTAGCATGACTGGAGAAGCTCACTAGCTTGGAGCAGCTGGGGCTGAATGACATGCAGCCAACCTGTGTGTTGTTTGGGGATTTAGGATTAGCTTCAGGTGGGTCTTCTAAGCCAAATGTCCTCCTCATACACATGATGTGAAGCTAATCAGTCACTGGTTCAACTGTTCATGAAGTCCCTTGGGGATCACATTTGGTGCATGCCTGTTGTGGAGCTAAGATTGAGTTTCCTCAGAAAAGAGACTAACGAGTAGGTACCAAAACCATCCTGTCAATACAGCCAGTGCACAACAACTGAGGATGCCAAACCCGACTCTGAACTGAAACTAGAAGGTAGATGCAGCTACCTTCTAGTAGCTTCTAGATGCAGCTTATTTTTGTACTGTTATTCCAGCTAACTGGAATAACAGTACAAAAATAACTCATTGCTAGATTTTGATGGCATTTGAGAAGGCACACCAGATCTGATAGTTCTATCAATACTGAATATTTAAAATCCACGCAAAACAAGGCTTTAAAAAAATAATAACATCAAAATATACTGACAAGGAACAGTACTGCCTTACACAGGTCAGAATCTCTGTATGAGGTCTGAAAACATGGTCATAAGGTTTTGTCTTACTCAGAAGCACCGCAAAAGGAATAGACAGAATCATATTGATCTGACATCATATTATTAAGTTCCTGCAACAAGCAATGTATGCTTTATTTTTTTTTTTAATTTGTTATTTCCTACCAGAACCCTAACTATATAAAACTTAATCAGTTGGGTTTTTTGATTTGGTTTTGTTGTTGTTGTTGGGTTTTTTTTGTTGATGTTGGTTTTTTTATTTGTGGGATTTTTTGTGTTTGTTTGTTTTCAGATTTTGAAATCAGACAGGGGTATTTACTGATTTGAATGATTAAACCAGGAGAACAGATGTACAAAGATAGACTCTAAGAAAAGGTGAGGGAAATGCAAAGAAGAACTGTGATTTTAATACTCGTAGGCAGCCATGGAGTCTAACAGTGGATTGTAAAGAACATTAAGCAGCCAGCTTTTGACAGGCTGTCTTAATGTACTGATCTAGTCTTACCAGAGATGGGAGCATTTCAGTAAACCATATGATTAATGTTAGGGGAAAATTGTCTTCTCAATCACTGCTACACAGTCACTGCATTTTGTAGAATTATAGGACATTCAAAGGACACAGGTTTCTATCTAATCTGTAACTGATAAAGACAAAATTCCCCAGGCTTCTACAGATACACTACTCATCTAAGCTGGCAAAGCCAACTAGCTGTGCTTGTGAGTGCACTATCAAAATCTCTGACAAAGACTTTCATTTTATCGAGACTTTAGCTATGTGGCTTTGAAGAGGAATCTGTAATAGATATTCTAACTGTAGCCATTAGAGGGAGCTGATTTATGACAGATTTAGAGGATGTGAATGCACTAATATGAATAAAATACTTAGGAGTAGCATAAACTACATTCTTCTTTACACCCCTTTGTGAGACTATTAACTATCTTTGATCAGAAGTGTTAATGTTATTGTTAGAATTAGTGTTACAATTAATGTTAAAGTTGCTGGGATTTCTTTACCTCAAAAAAAGAGAAAGATGGTTTTGGAAAACACACAAAATTATCTTAAGTGAAGGAACATGAGAGAGAAAGAGAGTCCTTAAAGGCACAGCAAATGAGAATTTTCAAATAAAAGATTATGCACAACAAAAGATTTACACTAAAATTAAAGAACTTCAAA
Source organism: Tringa tobata (assembly GCA_033628505.1). Classification (NCBI taxonomy): domain Eukaryota; kingdom Metazoa; phylum Chordata; class Aves; order Charadriiformes; family Scolopacidae; genus Tringa; species Tringa tobata. The sequence continues at coordinate 4,077,222 of JAHREE010000278.1, read as the reverse complement.
AATATAATTCAAAAGAAACAAACTGATCAAGAAGCAGATAGAAAGAAAAGAGACTGATACTTCTTGATTCCTTCATGGTGAGCTTAATGAAACACCTGGTTGTTGTATAGAAAAGAATAAATTTACACTTACAAAGGGAGAGAGGAACATATCAAATTTTGAGAGACTGCGCTGAAGGAAGGTACTTTGAAAATAGGAACCCAAGGTGAGAGGTAAAAACAAGCAAAGGAGGACACGGAGAACTATTGGGAACGTTTGCCCATGTGAGATAGTAAAACTGTAGGAGTGAATGGCAGAAAGAGGGAGTGAGGGCCAAAGACAGAAGGGAGTAATGAGGGGGAAACAGCCATTCTCCATCTCCTTCTTATGATGTTTCTCCAATTTCTATTTACCTAAGGTTTACAGTACATCTACTCTTGGTGTTAAATTATTCATTTAAGGTTCCTAAAAAGGTTCCTGGCTGTAGAGTAACATAACACCTTTTAACTGTTTACCAACAGAAGCCTGGCAGTGTCCAACCAGCTGGATATTACTGTCTCTGAGGGGCTTTCCTTTTCAGAACATGATTTACGGAACACTCACGCACTCTACACGTACATACCCCAGATCACTTAAGCTTTTAGAATCTCCTTCCCAATCAAGAGTAATGACTGAAGATGCCTCCAGACACTGCAGCCGAAGATTTGTTCATTATGATGACTAGCTGGACTCAGAAATTTTTGTTTGGGGTTGAAGGGAGAAAGACACTTTTCTATTTGCTCTGCCTCTGCTTGGACTGAAATGCTGAACCAGTCAGGTTTGTGGAATTAGGGTGAAGGAACTTCCAAAAAGCCAATAGTCACTTCTCTAAATGGGTAAGAGATCCTCAAACTCAGGTCAGGACCCTGATCCCTGAACTTTCCTGGCAACCAGCAGTCACCCCTCCAACATGGAGACTTCACTGAGAGTACAGCTGAAGTAGGGTCCATCTAGATACTGAAGAGTCAGCAAAGAGAGGCAAGAAGAGGAGATAAATGCAGTGTGTGACAGAGAATAAGAAACTCTTAAGACATCTGACATGGGTAGAAAAATATGCTGGATGACAAAATAATGAGGTACAAGGAGCTATGGTGAGAAAAAGCACATTTCTTAAAGTATATAAAAAATAATTACAACAAAAGCAAAAAATCCCACGTAATTTAATTTACTAATGCTGAACCAAAACCTGATTCCTAATTAGTATGTGAAACAATTTGATAGATATTTTTTCTAGTCTTCTGGAGCTCATTCAGTGTTATGCACATCGAATGAATATGAATGGATAACTGGAGGGCAAAACTCACCTTGGCTGAACCTGTCTTATGTAGAAGCTGTAAAGATAATATAGAAGTTTGTCTCTAGCTTGAAAATCACATAATTGCAGAATTTTTCAGAAAAATTTCCCCAAGAATAGTCTAATATTTTTAAACCTCCTTGTACCATCTCCAGTTTTGTTAAGAAACTATTTACATTTCTGACTTAAAAAAAAAAAAAAAAAAAAAAGTCTTGCAAGTTTTAGTCTTCAGGTATCCATGTTCCGATTTGTAAATTTAGATTGGGATAAATATGGCCCAGATAGTATATGTTCACCTCACTTAATAATTTGCTTTTCCTTTCAAATCAGTATAAACAATAACTATCATCTCATTTGTATACGTTGCGCAACTTAGCTGGGCATGCACAAGGAGACTAAGAGACACAATGGAGATAAAGCAAGCAGTGGCAGAAAAACACATGAGAATAAAGACACAGTAACTTCTACATGTAGCCCAGGATCATGTCACCAACAGTAGCTCATTGAAAACGACTAAAAATGAATAAAAGGGGGACTAGCATACAAACAATATCCTTCCCTCTTATTCTATAACTGCTTTATTTCTTAGAACTCATCAGAAAGACAATCTCAAAAGCCTTCATACATCTGACAGACTATAGCAGCTGTCTCTCCTTTGTCCAGATAACACTCCTGCGAAGAACTTCAAGTTGTTTGCAAGGCAGAACTTCACTAAAGCTGTTCTGAGACTTTCTAAGTATATCACATTTGTCTGGGTATCAGCTAATTCAATGTTTTAAGATAATTTTTACTCTTTAACCTGGCATGGATGTTAAGGTTTTAAGTTTTGTAGGTCTCCAGGTACCCCTTGAAACTCTTACGTTTGTGCCTTTCATAACATATTTCAAGTTTTAGTTACTAAAAAGATTTTCAAATGGGGTGTTACAAACCCTGTATAGTAACTTCACTATTTCATCTCTCAGTTCATTTATTTGAATGAATTCATGAATTCAATATGTTCCTGGTGATTTCTAATTGTTTGTTGTGTCAATAAGTGCCATAATCTGTCCTACAGTCACTGCAATTACAGAGAAATCCTTCACCACGTCCCTCATAAGAAGTAGGTTTCAGCATTGGAATTTTCCTAGTTTTTGTTACTACGAGCAGATTACAAACATAGAGGGTAAGAGAAATTCAAACAGCCACATGGGATGTTATCAGATAATTTAGTTTCATCCATTGGAGAAGGTTACCATGTAGTTATCACATGGAAATGCAGATCACGTGAAGCCATGCTCACCTCAATGCAAATTAAAATTCATCAGCTTAAGCCAAGGTTCAATGGTCCCTGGCTCCTGAGGGCAATGTAATTGAAACACTTGCAAGCAAAAATATTTTCGATGTATTTTTTTCTGTATTTGTTAATTATCTTGACCTTTTGGAAAAAAAAATAATCAGAATGTATTCTTTTTATTCTGGAATGTAAAAGTATTTTCTGGGAATTTCCATCAGGAATTAATTTTTGACTCTTTAGCCAAATATTTTACTATCATTTTCTACTTCTTTTTCCAATGTTATTTCAACTTTATGTGCATGTTTTACAACAACGTACAGTCATCTTTATCTTACTTCACAACTCTACTTCAGTGAACAAACTGGTCGTAATACTGAGGCTTGTTGCACAGTGCTCGTCCTCTCTTTCCATCTCAAACTGTTTTCTCTCAGAAGCGCCATTTGTCTTTGGTTGAACTCCTTTGGATGACACCTTACTACTGACCCTGTGGATTCATCTTTGGTGTTGTGATGTATTTCAAACACTCCCAGTACCTAGGTATTATAAATTTACTCTCGTCAGCTCTACTTTCAATTCCTTTAAAGAAAAACATCTAGCATGTTTCTTAGGACATGGCGTTTCTTTCAAAGTCATACAGAATGTCTTTTAGCTCTGCTCTGTCCATGCTGCCTTCTTTTTGATTCACTGTCTTATTCCTCCCTTCCCACTTTTCCAGTTGGAAAGACAATAGCTCCCTCTTCGATGAGGTCAGGCCATGCTTATCCCTTTCTTCTCCATGACTTGTTTTTCTTGATAAAAATCTTTGAACTTAAAGGTTTCTCTTCAGGAAAATCTCTCGTTTTCTGCCAGTCCCTGTGCTCACAGCCCACTCCTGCCTCCAAATGGTGACAGCTGGTAGAGTCTCTGGGGCCTTCTCACATCTGCCTTTGATCGAGATCCCACCTCGGCTACTGCTTCTCCTCTTAGGTCATGGTGTTATTTTTCACACATGGGAGAACTGCTAGGTGGCAATTCAAGCAGAAGCAGGAAAAGACTTCGGGATGTGCTGGGATTGAGGTTTGTATTAATGGCTTGGAGATTAAATGGAAGTATCAGCACTTGTTGGAGTACTATGAGACTTAGTATATTAGCTTTTACATTTTTTTCCCCATCAGAATTCTTTTTCTCATATCATAACCACTTTGTAATAAATTTTTCATTGTTATCAATTTTTTATTTTTATCCATTCTTAACCTGACTTAAAACCTAGAACTTAATTATCTTTTGTGTGGAAGACATGAGAACCTATGCAAACCAGCTGGGAGAAAATTTACAATCTACATTCAATCTCTATACTTCTTAACACACTGTTCTCTTTTCTCTGTTTAACACTACATGTATTTATATAGCCTGATTCTTTGATTTAAGTGTACACTGACTGCTTACTTTTATTTGAAAAGGGGTAGGGAATTCTGCTATGTATTTTAATCATTTTGTTATTTTTTACCTTTCTATCTGCAATCAGTCAAGTGAAAGAACCAGACAGAAATGAAAACTGATAATTAACAACATTTTAAGAATGGTTTTACCCACCCAAACCAACTTTTCCATGTTCAATAAAGGGGAATACTTTGATCTCAAGATCAGTAGAGAAAGTTATACATGATTTAGAAAAAATGAAGGAAACAGTTTTAATAGGTAGCAAGGTATAGAATGTAGGAGTTATAAAGTACAGAGAATTGGCTCTCAAATAAGGTCCATGGCTCAAAGAGAAAGGTTTAAAGAGAGGAATGCATTTAAATGCTGACAAGAGGACTGCAAGGAGATCTGCTTCCAACATATCATTTCAGAGGAAAAAAGAACAGCCTAATTTAAGTACTCTCTGGCTTCTGTTTATAAGGAATAACAAGAACAAATTGCTGAAATCTGAAGTTGGACAAATTCAGGGACTTTTTTCAGGATAAAGCAGGAATGTTTCTACTATTAGAACAAGCTTCCAATAAATTTGGTTTCTTCATCTCTTCTGCTTGGCTGCTCTTCTGAAAGATCATTTTGGTCAAGTACAAACAAATTCTTGTGCTCTAAAATGTCTTGTGAAATTTAAACAGTCTAAGATACACAAACCCAGACTGGTTGATCTAATGAACGCTTCCAGTCTTAATCTCTCTGCACCTGTGATTGTAATATTGGAACTAGAATGCGGCAGGCGAGAGGGCAGGATGTAAAACAGCCTGCCTTCCTACTTAGCTGGCCTCAAAGCTTAGCCGTGGGGAAAACCCTGCTGGCTCCCTTTAGGCCCTGGGCACATGTGAAAATGCAGTCAGGACACGGTCATGGGCAACAGCATGAAAGGGAAATGATTTGGCATAGGGGAGTTTATGGAAAGTCTTGCCCACACCTCCACTCTCAGTTACACAGCACCTGATCTGCTTTCCGCCTCCTGGCACTGCATTCCCAGTTTTGGGGCTGACATTCAGCTCTCTGGTATAATTGCTTTGTTTCCCTGATGAATTTTAGAACTGCTTACACTTCGAGCAAGGTTTCCTTGTCTTAATGACCTTGTTCTCCCTTTGCCAAGTCAGCCCTGCTTGATGAGTCTAATGAGATGAAACAAGCTCTCCTTCCTCTCCTTCCCAGCACATCAGTTTCTCTCCGTTTTCTTTCTTCCTCTTCCTGCATGTGGGATTAAACCTCTTTTGGCAGAGAATTGTGTGACACATGACACAGAGTGCATGAAAACTGCAACCATCCAGACACTCATCTAGTTGCAGCAGAAACTTTAAAGTCACCCAGGAATTAAGGGGGATCCCACACTACTACTTCACGTAATAAAACTTAAAAATGTGACCTTAAAGTTGCCTATCAGCACAAAAAGTAACTCTCAGGAGCTACTCCATTTCACAACAGAAATTGAAAAGCATATTACACTAGATGTATTCTACAAAATCTAAAGTAAGTGCTCTAATACAAACTAGGGAACAAACACCTTCTCACACCAAGTGCATTTGAAGAAAAAATAGAAATATTGCATTCTGAGTCCATCTCTCTAATATGAGAGATGGTTCTCTGATAACACCAACTCAAACTTCGAGTCATGACTCCTTTCTACCCTGTTTAATCATGCTTTTGCCATTACTAAAAATCTTTTTAATCTCTTAGTTTTGAAGTCTCATTTTGTACACAAAGCTTCTTTGTAGTAACATTCAAAAGCCATTGCCAGAAGTTTCAGAAGAAATTTAGCAAGCCTAAAAATTGTAGTCCTTTTACTGTCATTTGAGACACAGGGGGTTTTTTTTATATATGACTAGGTGAATCATAATAATTTTTAGTTTAAAATGGATTCCTTTTGTTCATACATTGATTTTACCAACCATTTAGTGTAGCATAGCTTTTAGAGTTAAGGATTTTTTTCCAGTCCATCCCGTTTTTCAACTCCTTCGTAACAGAATTTCAAAGAAATTCTTTGAACTCTTTTGCATACCGTTTTTACATACCATAAAATTTATTTCCATATTGATAATTTAATCCCCCTAGGAAATTGTTTGCTGCCTGAACCTGAGGTTAGACAGTCCATAACTCCTTGTCATTTATAATTTTTAAAATGCCTATATTTCTCAATGGTTACACTTAATATCAAATATTATTTTATCTTGGACTATGCCCACTATGCCATAATTTTACTGAAGAGTTTCTCTTTTTGAATTAAAATCAGACTGTCTTACACATACAGTAGAAGAAAGAATGCTATGGAAATAAAAGAATGAGAGGAAGATACCACACAATGAGATTGCTCTCTACCTCGGTCCTTGTGCGTGTTCCAAAAACTCCATCTCTCGGTACAAATGAGACCTCTCTCGTAGTTCAGGACAGCAGAAGGACGCAAAGCTTCTAATAGAAATCTTTGTAAAACATCTTCCTGGAAGGCACTCCCAAATGCAGTGCAGAAGTTGTCACAGATGTTCTGTGGGAATACAAAAGCCTGTTATGATGCGATTAGTCACGTAACCTTGCAAGCATGCACTCTTCAGCACACAGCAATGTGCAACTGCATTTTTAATATTCTATTCCAAATACTGCCATGCAGTATTTACAGTATCTACAAAGGGGAAGTGATTCTACAGACTAAAGTATCTCTACCACACGGAGAATCCACTGCAGAGAACAAATCGTTGCACGGACTTCATTGCTCTGTACACAAATGTAGTCTGCTTCCACATTTTTGGTTTGGTCTGCAGATGGGTATGGATACTTAATACTCAAGTCTTGTATGTTTCTATGGCTGTTACAATGTGGGGATTGTGGTCATAAAGTGTTCACCTTATTCGAAACATCTGATTTAATTGTCAACTTATATGTCATTTATTTGAATGATTAACATAGCTTGAAAGAAAGGCGATCATTCTTACCTGTCTTGTATCAATGGTCATACAGCACTCCACCCAAGTCTGGCAGTGGGATGAAGTACCATCAGTATTAAATCGTTAGTTGATACAGTTCATCAAAGTGGCAGGGACTGCTGATCGATGCTGAAAGACCCTTTTATTAGTGCTTTCAGATATACGAGACCATTGTCAAGTTGCCTCTCGGTTTTATTTTAAGATTTAAGTTTTGATTTAACAACGTGCAAATCAATTCATAGTTTGATTTCATTTCATTTCCATACAATTTCTGGGTATGTTTTTACATTTTGAACTGACTAACAAGAGCCCCACAGACAAAGCAGACAGGCTGAAGTGATGACTCCTCATCCCTTCAGAAATCTGAACTCCTAGTTTTCAACATCTCAAAATTTGAGACTTCCAGCATTTGGTTGCCTTTAGAAAAATAGATACCACCATTATGAAATATAATTTTAAATCACTGTAATTTTTCTTGTAGCCTCAGCTTGTCAGATATGCTGATAAATTTCTGTTACATTTCCTTTGGGACTCGAGCACTGTAAGTACATACTTGCAGAAGTGTTAAACGCTGCTGATCTGACTAGGAAATATTCAGATCTGCAGATTTTTCTTGATAGAACCACGATTGTAGCCTTGTGTGAACTTGTACTGTTTCAAATGTATGTTAATATTTTTAAGACAGTAAGTAAGTCCTAAACTGAGTGCCATATCTGTGTGAGACCTCTCAGAAAAGGCATGTTCTCCCCCAAGATATCTCCTTACTCACCCAGGCACAGTTCCTCCCTAGATCATGTTTTATGTCCTATAACAAGCTCGGATCTCCTTCTTTGAGCATTGTCTTTAAGCTATTCTTTTACAGGCTATTTCAAACAACAAATGGGTGCTAAGCATGATTCTTCCCCACTTTAGCCCACATGCATGGGGGCTGCACTCCAATGCTTAAAATTATATGTGAGCTTTAAGTGTGACACATTCTTTTTATTTTAAAATCACCTAAAAGAGTCATTGAATAGTTTGGTTTAGAAGGGACATTTAAAGTCCTACCTGCCCTTCAATCAGCAGGGACATCTTCAACTAGATCAGGTTGCTCAGAGCCCCATCCAACCTGACCTGGAATGTTTCCAGGATGGGGCATCTACCACCTCTCTGGGCAACCTGTGCCAGAGTCTTACCACTCTCATTGTAAAAAATGTCTTTCTTATATCTAGTCTCAATCTACTCTCTTCTCCTATCTCAACAGGCCCTGCTAAAAAGTCTGTCCCCATCTTTCCTGTAGCTCCCCTTCAAATACTGAGACACCACAGAGGAATCTCCCCAGAGCCTTCTCTTGCCCAGGCTGAACAAGCCCAACTCTCTCAGCCTGCCTTACAGCAGTGTTCCAGCCCTCATCTTCATGACCAGCAGTTCCATGACTTTCCCGTGCTGAAAGCTCCAGAGTTGGACACAATACTGCAGGTAGGGTCTCACCAGAGCGAAGTAGAATGGCAGAATCACCTTCCTGGTGATCTGCATCTGGCCGTGCTGTTTTTGATGCAGATCAGGATATGGTTGGCTTTCATGGCTGCACGTGCACATTGCCAGCTCATGTCCAACTTTGCATCCACCAGTATCCCCAAGTCCTTCTCATCAGGGCTGCTCTCGATCTCTTCATCCCTCAGCCTGTCCAGGTCCCATTGGATGGCATCCTGTCCCTCAGGTGTGCCTACTGCACCATTCAGCTTGGTGTCTGTGTCACCAATGAAGATATTGAACAGTACTGTTCCCAATACAGACTCCTGAAGGATACCACTTGTTACAGATCTCTATTTGGGCATTGAACTGTTAACTACTACCCTCTTGATGCAACCATCCAGCCAATTTCTCATTCACGGAACAGTCCATCCATCAAATCCATATCTCTCCAGTTTAGAGAGAAGGACATTGTGGGGGAACATGTTGAAGGCCTTACAGATGTCCAGATAGCATCCATAGCTCCTCCCTTGTCCCTTGATGTAGTCACTCCATCACATTGAGTGCCTTATGCAGCAGGCCACAAGGTTGGTCAGGCACAACCTGACCTTGGTGAACCCATGCTGGCTGTTTCAAATCACTTTCTTGTCCTGCATGTGCCTTAGCATAGCTTCAAGAAGCATCTGTTCTGTCATCTGTGCCATGTGTGTGACTTGGTGGTTTGTTGGGTTTTTTTTGCTTAAATACAAAGATGTTTTTATTATTTCTTTAAGGATGTTCCCACAGGAGTAAATTAATTGTCACAATTCCCAAATAAAAAAGAATCTCTGCAAAACTGACACTTTAATTTGGCATTTCTGTATACCCATGAGTTGTTTTGGTTTTTTTTTTCCAAAGATCCAAGAATGAAATATAGTGGTTATTCCTGCTTTTTTTTTTCCAGATCATTAAGGAACAAGTTCAGTAAGATTTAAGCTAACAGTAGCAGTAAAAATGCTCTACAAGATTTACACCTCATCATAACCATGTACACTGGTATTTGCCTTTAATGCAGTCCAACAATTTAAAATTCCATATCTCTAAAAATGAGTACAGAATCCATCCTTGCTGCAAAGCAAAAGCTAAGCTTTTTAGTTAAAAATATCAGGACTTTATAATGTTTTATTTGTTGATGTAATTACTTCTATAATGTGGAAATCGGAACGTTACTTTCAGCTCTGTATCTCTTTTTAGGAGAAGACAGAAAAGCCATTTAAAACTTTCATTTTATATAGATATGATGTGAGAGTAGGAATTAGGAAGTCCTTTTTGTATAAAATATACAGTTTAGTTTGGTATTCTGTGCCTGAAATTGTAGTAACTTGAATGTGTTTCTCTGATTTATATGCAAATGACTCAAATTCATGTTCTAAAGCCTTAACAGTAGTATGTCATCTAAATGTACCCATGAGATACACCACTGTCATTATACTGTCATCCCATAATACCATATTTTATGCAGTAGTCTGAATACTAAAAGGTAATATGACCTCCATTAAAAATCTATTCTTGATTCTTGATCTATTTTTGATTGTAAGAAAACAGTTATTTAAATTTTTGATGTCACATTCCTTCTGTAAAACGTTCCTTTCCCCTTAAAGCTGGGATCTTGACAATAGAGACATTAAAGAAGCACTCAAGATAAATCAGACTGAAATATTCTGAAGTTTTTCTATCTAAAATAATCATTTGCCCCCGTCCCCAGAGTTCTTAAAAAGCTTATTGCACTTTCTAAGTTTGTTGGGATTTTTTTGTTTGTTTAATTATTTTTTATTGTTTATGTGGAGAATTTTACTATGCTTTTCCTTCCTTCTGTACATACCTGTTGTGTTTGGTGCACAAGTTATTCCCTTCTACTGAATATTTCTTTCCAGTGCAGACCTACACCACTACACATCGTAAACTAATTAGTTAGGTTGCTGTGATCGGTTTATAGCGTAGCTCTTCACTGCAGTGTATTCCCTGTCATTATCTGTCAGTACTCTGCATGCTGTCATTGACTTGGGAGAGAAGTTTTTGAAGACATACAACTGTGTACAAGTGTGTGTGCATGTGCCCATGAACACGTAGGAAGCTCTTTTGTCCATAAACTAAAGCTTATGTTAAAGACAGAGTAGTTTTAAGGAGAATGTTTCAGATAAAATGTTAAAATGTTCTGTACATCAAAAAATATTCAGCATCTTCCTTGGAGCTGCAAATATTATATTGAGTAGATAGTTTGACTGTTGCAAAATCAGCTGACGTGCAATGCTAGATTTGATCTCCTCTCACTTCTAGAGAGCTTTATTAAAATACAGCAACTTGTTTCCAACAAAAGAAAAACAAAAATATAGTACTGTTAATTTTATGTGAATGTTCTTAATTTGCAGCAGCCTAATGAAGACTGTTAGAATCTTTAACATATTTTTACACATATTTTTCACTTGATCATTTAATGCAAATAAGTGTGTTAAAAATGTCTTCCTAAACTAGCAAGGGAGGGGTCAAGTTATCATAGCCAATTCAGCAGAATAAAATTATTTTTTCTATTCTGTGTTGGATAACAGTTGTTTATCTTCTTTTAAAAGAGACCAAGTCTCTCAACTTACCCTTCCCTAGTCATGTTCCTAGGTCAAGTCAATATCCCGGTTTCCTACCTCCAGAGGTAGCTTCTAACTTTTTTTGTTTTTTAAATCACCCCACCCAAAACAACATCTGTGTTAGTAAGATTCAGTTTGCTGCATAACCTTGACTTGATCTTAAAGGATTCTTATTATTCTTGTAAAAATAATCAGATAACAAAATTCTAATTTCACTTTGGTGTGCCCCCTAAGTAGTCATCAAGCCTACTGCAAAATGTACATAATGAATTGCTTTTCATTTTGGACAATGGACAAGCCAGAGTAAAACTGTTCTCTCTTCTTGCAAATATATAAAAAAACCAATTATACCAACTTAGATTCGAAAATGTAAACTTCCCCAAATAACATTGATTAAATCATTGAGCCTTCTTGCCTATCAGTCTGTAAAATTTATGTGCTCCTGGCCGATGGCAGACCTAAGGCTTACACTTAAATATTGAACAAGGGCTGCAGTCCTAATTTTGGGGTCCAAATACACTCAGACATTTTTAAATCCTAAGGACTCTGTCTAGACCAACCTGTTTTTATCCTACAGGTTTGCCATCACTGCCTTTGGCAGACAGACCTACCCTTGCTCCATCTTCCCTTCCAGCTGGCTGGATGCCCACCAGCTTCAGTCCAAGCCCACTGTGCTCCCAGCAGAGATGATGGTATTAGCTCGGGCACGCTGCCTTCAGATCAGCGCTGGCAGTCGTCCACCTACCTCAGAGACCAGGAGGAGCGAGCGTGGGTCAGCATCCGAAGACCAGGCAGACACACTGTAAACTGCAAGAAGGTGTAAGCCTCTGCAAAGGGCCATACTCCCAGTCTGGAAGAAAGAAATTTGGAAGATAAAACTTCTGAGGATAATGGTGCTCAGCTGAGACTGAGTACCTATCGTCTGCCTTTGCTTAATGCATTGATACACGTACCTATTTTGCAATGGAACAAGAACGCTGAGTTTTGGAAGCAGCACATCCTGTCCCTCTGGAATGTGAAACACTTAAATATTTGGCTTGTTTTATTGTCAAGCTGTCAGGCATGATGTTTGGAAGTACCTACTGCAACCTATATTGTTACACTTCACTAGTCAAGATGCGTTCCTGAGGGGACCACCAAACTGTACTTCAGAAGAGTTATAAATAATGGTGTTTAGTAGATTTCATCAAGGACCCCTTTAAAGGCAACACCACCGCACCTGTTAAAAAGCTTTCTGGGAATATCGAACACTTACAAGACTATTTTGCTATTTATACTAGTATTGCACCCATGCAACCCCACTGCTTTTATTTTCAATTAAGTTATAACAGCATAAAATCCAAGAAGTCCAGAAGTGAAACCTAGCCCTCAGTATTCAAGCAGGAAAGACCTTAACCTTTCACTCAACACATTGACTGGTGTATTCTGTCCTCAGTTACTACTGAATAATTAAAACAAATACTTAATAATGAATGCATCGTATTTCCTTGCCAAAATGCTAGATTATCTCTAATAAAATTACACTGATAGTTGTGTCTCATCTGTTAAAGAAAAAAGGTCTTTATTTTATAATAGTCATTAAGAAGAAAAAAAAACCAAGCCAAAACCAAAACCATACTGAAATGAGAAAAGAAAGCCACATCCAAATTCTGTTCCACAATAGACTGAAATAAAAGGAAGACTTTATGATCAGTTTATGGTGTGGCATATTTGCTGGAATACAAATGCTGCAATGGTTATCTGTTTAAATTCTTTACTCCCTCCATCAGTTTCAGATACAGGTAGATAGATGACTCTTTCATATGCTCATGCCTGAAGTAGAAACTAATCATCATTTTGTTAATTATAAGCATCTGCAACAGTAAAAAAGGCCAAGTTAACTCTGATTTAAACAAAACCAGAGGGCATGTGTGTTCTGTCCTCCCCTTTGTCCACTTCAAGCTCATTAAGTTAAACCCCTGTCTTTAAAGGGATGACTTTTGGTGTTACTGATGATAAAGTCAGGGGCTCTGACACTACGAATAGCCAAGAGTAGGGCACAACGACTCACTACTGCTGAGCTACCTATGAACAAGGTAGTAGTCTGCAAAACTTGAAGCACTATAGACACATTAGCTCCATGATTTACCAACTAATTAGCTTTGTTTTTCAAAGTTTTTCCAGTAGGGCTAATTAGTCCCTACTCTTTTACCTCCAAAATAAGCTGATGCTGTTCTCTCTGAGACCACAGCAGCATGGACCTCCTGGGAAGAAACACTGGTTGGGTGACCTTGTTCCATCTGTCTCCAGTTTTAAGAGGGCTTTATCCTGTCATAGAGGCTTTCTGCTCAGTCTCTATTTATGCCTTGCTTGCATGAAATTATTTGCAAATTACTCAAAATGAAGAGGAATGTTAGGCAGTGAAATTTACAAGTTAGAAAACATCAGTATTCTGGTACCCACATCCAGTGCATTTTTGCCTTATTCTATGTCTGTTCTGTGCACTGGAATAAAATGGGTCATGTAAATGAAACAATGCTGAAATAATGCCAAGTCACAAAAAAATTTCTAGCAACCCCTCACAGTCTATCAAACTGTTATGCAACACCATTATTGTTTTGGTTTGTTTTATTTTTTAAGTTTTTTGGGAGTGGGGGAGAAATGGGAGTTATACTAAGAAAGTTTTTTATTTTTTCCAATCAAAATTTCTGAAGACATCATTAATTTTTGACTTAAGATAATATATCGGATTGTACAATTGTACAATTTCTTTATTAAAAGTAAGCACATATGCCCATGAAAGTAAAACTTGATTTAGTTTTATTTCTTATAATGGAGCAGTTTAGCCAGTGAATTAAATCACAGAGTCAACCAATGGATTGGCACTTAATTTCAATTTAAACAATTTGTCAAACCCTAGAATTATTTTTATTCATCTTTTCTTTCAGTTCATATGCTCTTAATATTTATTAGGTATTTAGTAGAGGTTGAAATTAAAGACAAAAAATGATTACTTACAGCATAATTTTTGGTTTGGTAACATCTCCTTTACTGCCACTAACAGATTATTGCATTATTTGGTTTTGAATGCATTCTCTGTCATCTCTTATCTGTTTTAAGATTGTCTCTCATTGAGCCTGACCTTGGATGCAGTCAAGTGGCAAAAAATGAAATGAAAAAGCTAGTGGAAGCAAGGGAAATAGACAAGGAAGAAATAAATAAGCAAATTATTTTTTCTTTTCCTTTAAAAAAAGGAAACACTATGATTTACAGCACCTCTAAATGATCTTCCTGTAATTATTTATATCTCACCACTGATCATTTAAATAATCTATAATCAAGGTCAGTTTTAACATGTAGCAAAACAATCTAAGGCTTTTAGTCATCAAATGTTTATTTTCCCCCTTAAAAAGAAATTGTATGTTGCATGCTGGAAATTTTTTTTTTACTTCAAGCTGTCCTTCTTTTATTTAGCAAAGTGGTATGACTTCAGTGGCAATTTAGAAGGTTGGAAACAAAAGAAAAAGTGGACCACTCAACCTACATATACTTTAACTTTGGTCTTACTCTAATTACACATCTTATGTTGTTTCAGTGACATAAAAAGATCATTAAGCTTATTTCTGAAATAGTTGCAACACCACACTGGATAAAGGACTCAGGAGGAAGACAGAAGCTGCAGGAACAAAACCACTTAGAAAATGAGATATAAGGTGAAGAGACTTTGACATCTGCCCTCTAGAAAAGAGGTTTCTTAGGTGAGTAGTGTACCCACGTGGCATAAAGGGATGTCAGCCGGTACGTGAACCTGGGGCAGAAGCAAACAAGTTAAATGGCAACTTACCCACTGAGAAAACAGCAAACCTGCCAGGTCCATGAATTCTTCTTTCTAAGAGCAGAGCACCTAGAGTGGGCGGCGGGGAGGCATTTCCCACCCTGAGTAGAGGAACCGTAGCCCTTACCCCGTGCCAGGAGGTAGCAACAACAGGATATTGTCAATAGACATATTGGACAACTGGAAACAAAAGCCATGCATTAGTCATTGAATTAGAGTGGTTCAGTTATCTGTGGGATTTACAGTGGTTTTATGAAAGGCACAGGGGAGCCTTATATTCAGTATTAGTACGTAAAGATTTCAGATATTTTACGCATTTGAAAGATGAAATGTATAGCTGGTTTTGAGATAAAGGAGAAGAACACAAGTACCATTACAGAAAGCAAGCTCTTTCCTGTTTGTTGCATTTATTTTTCTAAAGAATTTAGATCTAACTGTGTTTTAAAAGTGGACTGAATTATTTTTTTAGAAAGAAGCAGTACATTTCTGAAATGGATCCATTTTTTCCATTTTTGCATGCACTGTATGCACAATACCTCAGTAACCTCAAAAAAACCCATTGCTTATCTACTGCACTGCAATGAAGATCTGGAAAACTGACAGTTTATCCAGTACATAAGCAATGACTCAACAGGTATAAAAACAGCTGTGCAAGAGTATAAAATTGTCACATATAGCATTTGTAGTTGTATTAGGTACCATAGGTAAGTGTTTAATTTAACATTACCTACTTTGAAAAGCAAACACAGATTCATTTTCACTATCCTGCTTTTTGGCCGTGTTTTATATTATTACCCTTCAAATCTCAAGGCAATCTACATGTGAAGCATTATATTCCTGACATGCAATTATTGTGCTATAACTATCAAAATAAGTTGGCTCTCTTGCTGTTGTAAGAATAATATGGAACAACTCTTGGCACTTCCTACTGATAAAAAAGGTTGCCATTCTGTCATTTATAGACAGAACAAGTGTTACATTTTAGAAACTGCAGTTACTTGATGCTTTATACGCCATGTTATCAGCTTTAGTAGAACTCAGTGTTTAAATAAGTTGTAAAATATTGCTTTTGCTACCTTAATACAACAACTCTGAGAAAATAAACATTGACAAAAATGTTTTAACTTTGGACCTGAATTTACTCTCCTTAAGAAAAGAACAAAAACCTACATTCAATTCAACAGTGAATTTGCCTGAGTGCACTTGCAGCACTTGGTACCTGAATTTAGTTCAGCAGGGACTACCAGTGCATAAAGTACATTAACACACGATAAAAAGATGCATATATATATATGTATAATTTTGTGTAATACCCAATGGCCAACTGTGAGAACGATGAATTCACTTTAGAGCTATATGGAGAAGGATTAGTTATACAATATTGGTAATTAAATAAGCAGGGCCTATTACAGTGTCTTAGTGCCATTTTTTACCCCATGCAAGTCTGTTTTGGCAAAATCCAGATTATCTAGAGCTGCAAAAATCTGAATTTCAGAAGCTATTTTTAGTTGATTATATCCAGGTGTCTTGAACAATTGTAGGTTTTGATTGAAATGGAATTTTGAGAGGCATTCTGAAAAATTAAACCTCTTATTTAGACACTCAACTATGGATTTTCTTTACAAATGTCCATCTACTTATTTATTATTTATCTACTAAATGGCTTTAAATATTTAAGTAATACATACTTCTCATTTTCAGGATAACAAATGGAAGTTAAATCCAGGAAATTTATTTTAGGTCTACACAGATTACTATGCAAATCCACAGGCTTCCTCTAAAACTTAGAATCTTAATCTCTCCTCAGAAGCAAATATTTTTAAATTTATAAACTATTTCTCAGGCACTCAGTATATTAAAATAATTTGTAGAGCAAATTTTAAGATTTAAAGAAAATCATATGCTATAGGAATTTTTCGGGTGGAAAAGGTGCTTAATCTTTGGACATCTAAGATTGCTCTCATGAATCTTGAACATTAAGGTATTGTCTTTCCACTTTCACTTTATTTTTCAGCTAAATATTATCAGCTTCTTTCTGAAGTCTTTAAATAGATGGCTCTTCATGGCTACTATAACTTGATTTCGTCACAGAAGCTATACAACTCAATTATTATTATTATTGTCTACCTGCTCCGGTTTTGCATAAAACTTAAGAGTATCAGTACAAAGTCTATAAGGTGAGAAATATCAGCAAAAACCAAGGCATTACTGTTGAAATAGGAAACTCAAGACCGGAGGCAGTTGGAAAGTACTCAAGTGTCTAATTAGGGAACAAGCCATAATTTAATTTATGACTTCTAACAAAAAGGTTTGAACACCAAATCAGTGATATTGTGCTACCAGTGATAACATAATATTTGGGAGTCATTACGATCACAGGGAAGGAATAAAATATGCAGAGAACACTGGATTGCTTTGAATAACAGAGAAATTGAAATAAGATAAAATTCTATAACTTTGAAATAAAGTGCAAAGGAATTCTGCCAGCAGACACTGTCTCATCAGGCAAAAATGGCAAAGGAGAAAGAGATACGTATATTAATTCTGTGAGTCAATTTGAGCTGTGACATTTATTTGGTCTTTGGCTTTGGTATCACTACAAAGCAACTGTGTACAGGCAAAGAACAGACAGTTTCAATGTTGTGACAGTAAAGTACAAAGGAACATTTGTTACCTGCAGAAAGGTTTTGATTATTAGTGCTGTTTCAGAGAGGATACAGCTCCAGTAATTTTTCTTTAGTGCTAATTGAAGACTGCTGTGTCAGTCTTCTGTACCGTGTCAAGTCTGAGATCATGATTTGCAGCTTTCAAATTTCTTGAGATTGTTCATCAGAAAACGTATCTGGTTATGCATTATATTTAAAACCACTGCAAGACTACATAATTGGTTTTCCTCTAAAAAATTATGTATTCTTCTTCCTTTTTCAGAGAATTTATCTATCTGTATTTTCTAGTCATCTTTTGCAAACTTGCCATAAATACATATTTATAAATAATAAATAAATATTTAAGTGGAGAGTACTATGATTAGAGATTTAGGACTGGAAGGTAATTCCCAGCTCATTAGGAACAGCATTTTTAATATGACACAAAAATGTTCATGCTCCATTTAAAAATTATTCAATTTCTTTGGTGATGTTGCTCATATTCAGCAATTTATTCAATTTCTCTTCTGTGATGGTTACAAATATTTGTTTCCAACCTATTTTCAGCCTTCTTGACCAGACTGTTGTTGTCAAGACCAATGAAAACAGAAGTAGTAAAAAAAACGTGTTTATCCTCACAGCTGGTTTAAGACATAAGCCTAAGTGAAGAACAACATTTCCTTGCATTGTTCTTGAACTTATGTGGGGAACTTGGCTAAACTGAGAACCAGGCAAGGATTCGGACAAGTAATGCCACTTCTCAAATTACTGCTCACGATTTCACAGTAACATATCAAATTATCGTGTAGTGCCTATTATATTTAGGCTTGTTTTGCAGTGTCTATAGAGTATTCTTATGACTGCTAGAATTAGGACATCTTCTGGAATGCAGAGTAGAAAATTAATGCACCAAAGCACCATGTCCAAAGGCAATACTTTGATGCATGCATGAGACATGTCACATGATGTTTATCAAGCAGAAGTTTTCAACTACATCATCATTGTATATTTGCACTTCATGTTTTCATTAGCAGAAGGTTTTTTTGAATAACTTTGTTTATATTGGTTACACAACTACACAGTTCTTTAGATTTGTGAATGTTTAGGAAAGCATGATTTCATTAAAATACTAAAACTAAATATAAAACATCTAGGAGAAAATCATTAAAACCTACAACTGTCTTTTACCTTTTCAACAACAAAACCAGCAGAATCTTCATGCAGATATATTGTTTCCCAGGAAGATGATGTGACATCTGTGTTTTGGACTGAAGTACTTTACCTCTTCATCTAGCTACTATTTTGGATGCCCGAGACCTCATTCTGGTAGATGCAGTCTGAATATATCTAAAGAACTGAAATAACATGGCACTTCTGCAGCAGTAAATTCATTTAAAAAAAAAAAATATTCAAAAAACCTAATTGTTTTTATTGTTATCACTGAAATGTTCCATTTTTGTTTTAGATTAAGTTATTTTGGGATGAATTTACAAATATTCTGGAACATGCACATAAATAGCATCCAGAACTTTTCCATCGTGAGTAAACACCCTAACCACTATAGAATTATCTATTTGTCTCTCCTATCACTTATCAGCGATAAGTGATTTTTTTTTTTTCTTTTTTTTTTGGGGG